>BPLQ01000911.1:0-13750 GCA_021605075.1 Caerostris darwini | reverse complement strand
TCAAAATTCAAGGAATCATTATGGAAGGGTGTAGTATACTTTTTAACAAAGCTGAAATAAAATATAATTAAGACTTTTTACTGATAATTAAAAAGTTATTCTTTTCAAAATATCTACTATGAACTTTGTTTTGTAAACATATGTAATACTATAAATGATTTCATTTCTTTCATGCAAATTAAAAGAGATTTGACAATTTATTAACATCTTCAAAGTGACAAGTTTATATAAGTTGCAAAAAAAAAGTGTCAGTTTCCGTGTTTTAAAACAGATTCATTTTATTGTACTTAATATTAAGTATAATGTGAACCAATAAAATAAATAAGAGTAACTTTATTATATAACTTTGACATATCACTTGAAAATAACAAATGCATTTTAATTGCTTTTATATTTACTTTAACTGTGTAATCTTATATTATTTATCCTCACTTTGCACAAATCTACTTTTATGCCAAAATTAGTATTTATCAATAGATATTAAGAAGTTGAAAAGAAAGAAAGAAATGTAATGCAGTTTAGTGAATGCCTCAAAATAAAAATCTTTCCTGAAATTTTAGGATAATTAACACTTTATCTTTTCTGAGTCTTCTATGCTGCAACACTTGTAATTATGTATCAATTGAAGGCAGTTACAAATGTGAATTACCTTATTAAAAAAAAAAAGTATATTTTATGAAAAACTTTTTCTTTCCGAACATTTAATTAAATACTTAATGCATTTTTTCAGCCAGAGATGCAATCAATTTATAACAAATTAAGAAACAAAGACTTTTATTAACAAAAATATTTTTTACAGGATTAATCACAAACACATAGTGTCTATAGCTTTATGCATTTTTGTTACACAGAATAAAAACTTCATGCGTCTGTCTAAATAACAGTTAACAATTACATTATGATTATGCTTGCTGAGAATCATTTAGGTGATTCTTCCAGGATGATTTTTACAAGTAACTGCCCCGAAATTGCTTGTCCTATGTACGAGAGGAGCCACCATGCAGCATAACTATCGATGAGAGATGTTACATACACATTGTGACAATCACCTGAAAGCACTTTTATGTGGCTGAATTTTGCTACCTAATAACTAAAAATAAAATGTATAAATGAAAGATGAATGAAGTGAAAAAAACAATTTTGGATTTTAGTATTGTTAAAACTTACTTTTCATTACACACTAGAATTTTGAAATTTTTCACATCTTCGTATAGTGTGTTAATTTCATGACCTGATAAAACCCTTTACAGACTGAAATATGATATAATACACGTTTTTAATACTCACTTTGTAAGCATGACTTGCAATTCAAACATACTTCAGATGATTAAATCTTGACTATGCAGCTTGCTGTATTTTATAAACTTGAAAAAACTTTTTTATATTCTATACAGTTAGTAATCAATGTAAGTAATATTGAAATCCAGTTTTTTTATATACATATAATTAAAATGATTAAGAAAATAACTGTGATAATGGAGATTTTAACATCTGCATTTTTTTTGAATATTTGATTAATACAAAAAAAAAATTTTAGATTATATAATTTAATAAAAAAAAGTTAATACTTTCAGGGATTATATATATTACATTTATCTTTATTCTTTTCATCTATTATTATATCTTTGAAAAATTATCTGTATTTGCATTCTTAAGTTGGCAACTATTAGAAACAAGTCTTAGTGTGTTTATGTTTTTGTTATATAGAGTAGGAATTTTAAAAGTAATAAATAACCTCAATAGATGTAATTGAATTCTATTTTCTGACTAAAATGTTTTAAGCAATGTTCTATTAAATTAGAGAGACTGGTAAGAGATCTTTTGTTTTCTTGTGAATGTATAAGTATTTTTAATAAATAAGATAATTTTTTAAAAGTATTGTAATATAATTTTAATAACTAAGTAAGATAATTAAAATGAAAACAATTCAGTGAATGAGTAAATTAGCTGGTATAGTGATGTCAGTCATAAAAATATAATATTTTTACCTTCTGTTAGTTTTCCTTATTCTAATAGGCTAGATTTTTGAAGTTGAATATTCTTAAACATATGAAGAAAATTAAAATATGCTTTTGTATACCTGGTTAAACTTTTTCATTGCCATTATTGTTTTTTCTGTTTGTCTTTTTCAAACTTGAAATTAAATTTGATGCTATTTCTTGCAATTCTTCTACAGTTGGTTTTATAAAAACTGCCGATTGTGCTGGCCTGCCTGATTTTTTTAGTTGGATAAAGTCTTTGCCGTTCAATAATTTCATTATGGTGAATTTCCACAACATTTTGAAAACTTTCTTCAGGAATAGTGTGACGATCATGAAGGACATGATCCATTTATTTTATTACTCCCGAGAATCTTTAGATTTCTTTTTCTTTCACTTTTACAGTTATAGAAGCCAGTTCTATGACAATAGAAATAATTTCTTTTAAGACCATTTCTATCTCTTTTAAGTTCTAGTGTTTTTTACGTATGAACTTAAATTTTCTTTCTATAAATTCATCCATGGTATCAAAGTATAAAGTCTCTTTGATTAAAACTACATTATGAATATTTTGTAAGTGCTTCACCATTGTCATAATCTTACCAAACTCTTCTTTACACGCTGAGCACTTAACTTTTTTGGTATAAGAAGTATCTCTCTGTATACCATGAAGTAATTTCAAATGACATTGCAAGTGATATTTGTTGGATATTGCATTCGATGCAAGTCTGTTGGGCAGAATTTTCCATTTATATATATATATATATATATTTACTGCTTTGCTCAACTTTCTGATATTCCTAGAATAAAAAAAATAACTAAATATGTTATTTAATTGGTGATTATAATGGATATTCAAACTACAATGATTCTTAGATAGTAATTTTTAAAGCATAATGATAGTGATATTTTACATTCTCTAAGAGATAATACCAAAATTAAAATAAGATTGTGTTGAATACATAGTTCAAGCAGATGAATTTCTTCAGTAATTTATTTTATCTATTAAATATAATTCCTTGTTAATAAGGAAATTTTAAATCCATAATCATTTAATAAATATATAATTTAAAAAAAATTTCTACAATAATTTAACTAATATGCAGTTTAAATAATTTAATCTAATTAGGATTTTTCTTTTAAATTCAAAGAAAATCTGTTAAATACAAAAAATAATTGCAAAATAATATATATACAATTAACTAACCTATTTTGGAAGAAAATATTCAAGTTTGTATCAAATCACATTCTTCGTTAATAAGGAAATTTTAAATATATAATTAATAAATAGTATTTAAAAATAATATATAATTATTCAATTAACCTAATTATTGTGCACTCCAGGTAATTAAGCCAAAACCAATATTTCAAACAATGCAATTTTTTTATGAATTGGAACACAACCTGCGAATTTAAAATAAATTGATTAATAAAATACTAAATATACTTAAAAATTGAATGAATACAATAAGATAAGAAAATATTTAAAATCTGTAGGATTCAAACCTCAACCCTCCTGTTTTGTTATATTTTTTGTGTATATGTTTAAACTCATGGACGTGTTGTAACCCTTATATATCACTCTCGTTATAAACATATTTATATATAAAAAACACAGTGTTAATTCAAAGTTTTATTTTACTTCAACCCGGATTTTTTTTTTAAAAAAAGAATATTAATATTTAATGCTCAATTAAAATTAAAACTGAAGGAAATTAGACTGTTTAAAAGAAGAAAAAAAAAATGCAAATTGAATAATAAATAATAGAATTAAACAAATTCATTGGCCGGGCCGATATACAAGTTAGCCATCAATTTAAGAATACAAATGAATGAACGGATTGATGTCTCTATAAACTAATCAATTACAACTTTCCTAATGATCTCATTAACATCTTTTTCCATTACATCTCTGATAAACATTTTTTCACTAGAATTAGCTACCAATTTTCCTCGCAACATGCCGTTCAAGCAGGAATTCCTCAAGGATCTCTTCTGGGAAAAGTTCTTCACAACATTTATATCTCTGACATCCCTGAAAATGATTTCATCAGTAAGTTTATTTATACAGAAGATACAGCCATTTTTTCCACAAGTTAACACCACACAGGAAGCTAAAAACAACATTCAAACCTACGCTAGAGTACTGGCTTAATCAGTGGAAAATCAAAATAAACACAGAGAAGTGTCATGTTTGGCTTGAAGCGTAAACAGGCAACACCACTTTCTCTCTTCAACAACAGCATTCCATGGTCAAAACAGTTAAATACCTTGGTGCCACAATAGATAAGATTAACCTGGCATCAGCATGTTACTAACACCATCAAAAAATTCAGAACTGCTAAATCCATCCTTTACCCACTACTCTCCAGAAATTCACAGCTTGATCTTACTAACAAGCTTATTTATAAAAGCATGCTTAGACCAATTCTTTCCTATGCTGCTCCAATTTGGGCCTATGCTGACCCTTCTTGCATTCAAAAGATTCATTCAACACAGACAAAAACACTTGGACACATCAGTGATAGCCCCTGGTATTTCAGGAATAATCAGATAGCCAAAGAGCTTGAAATTCCAAACATTCTTCAAGCACATTGCTGACAATTTCTACTCTAACATCCCTAATATTAACAACTCTCTTGCAGATTCTCCCTAATTATGATTTCACCAATATCATCCGTAAAAAGCCATTCTCAACAGTTAAAATTCTCTTTTTCATTGTTCGTCATCCCTTTGTTTACACTCTACAGCTCACAGCTGCCCCACTCTCTATTTACATATTTTAGCCTCTGGCCAATTTGGTATAGTGGTCTTGGCATCTGACTCACAACCCGAGGGTAGTCGGTTCGATCCTGCCCACGAAACATAACACTATTTTTGCATTTTACTCACTTCTCTTCGCTCGTATTATTTTATTTATATATTCGCTTGATTTTTCCTATTACTTGCTTTTTCGATTTTATTTTATTTTTTAAATATTTTTTCTACTTCTGGGCGTTACCATCAATAGATGGCGCCACGTGAACGTTTGTTGACATTCGGTTTGTTTTGATTTTTACTTGCAAACTTGCAGTTGACTCCCTTTTCCTAACTCTTGTGTTGTATTTATTGTTTTTCATCACTTGTTTAATTTGTAATATTAATCGTTTTATTTTATTTTGCTTTATTATTTTCTACTTTATTTACTTGTTGTTCTGTGTTAACATTCAATAATCCTTGATTTAATTTATCATGCATTTGTGTTTAATATTTTCTTTTATCAATTAATTCAATCATTTATTGAATGCAATACCCTGTTTTTAATTCATTTCTTTAAATCTATCATTTCAATTCCTTTAGTATTTAAGCATTTTGTTCATTGTTTATCCTGATTTATGCATCAGTGCGTTTATTTACTACCACCTCCTACCTATAAATTGGTTCCATGCTCTTTTCCTCACAATAAATTATTCATATTCTATCATCTTAACTGTTTATTTTATTCTATTGTAAGCCTTTAAGGCATTTCTCCTTGGAATGGTGCCTCTCTTTTTCTGTATGAGGCGGAGTGGAAGAAGATGAGTCAGCATAAATGTAATACTCCATAGCTTGAGAGAGAAGTTTTTTTTCTTCTAATTTTGTTTACACAAGCCTACTGGTTTATAAGTGCTCATGCCGGACACGGAAGTTTTCGGTTCTGTATAACTAAGGATCTCGAACCACGCTTTCTCTAGCTTGACATCCACAGTTGACATGTTATTTTTGCATAGGCTCATAAGCATTGTCCGTGCTCTATTCCAGAAATCTGCTGATTTTTATGCATTGAAAAATTATTTTGTAACGTGAAAAAAATAAAAGTTAATGAGTGCAAAAAAAATTTATAACATTTTGTTCCGTTCCTTTCTTTCTGAATAAATAACTGGAGAGACTGAGATTAAATGGTAATTTTTTATTTAGAACTTCTGGAGCTATTATGCTAAATTATTTAATGAAAATACCTTTCATTTTTTTAAATACCAAAGACTATAAATATATCTTCTACGTTAAAGATTGACATCAAATATATTTTAGTGAATTTCCAAAACGGCATTTGTATTGTTTATTAATAATAATAATAATAATTCTATTATTATTTTGTAATTTGCAAATTATGAATGTATGAAGGTTTTATTTGTGTATTTTTTTTGTGAATGGCTATTTTTTTCTGATTGTTTGATATCTGCCTCGATTAAATTTTTCTATTAAATTAAATCTTATATTTCATTAATGATTCATTCACCTTATTGTGTTATCTGATAATTTTATTGTGTTTTATTTATATGTTTACAAATTATATTATGTTTTTTTTTATCTATATCTCTGTTGTTTTATGGCACTATGATTTTTTCAGAAGATTCTGGAGTCTATCTTAAAATATTCAATGTTGTGGTATTTTAATAAAGTTATATTTTTATGGATTATTGCAGAAACACAACGCATTTAATTTTAATTTATATATGTTTTGATGTGACTTGTTCAGTGCAATTTACGCCTAGCAAGTTAATGCACTGCTTATTAGAAAGGTGTTCTTTAGTTTAAACGTGTAATGATTGAAATTAATTCTGTTAGTTAATTATTTTCCTTTTTTGTTTCATTTTTTTTTTTAACTTTTTTTATTGAAACTAGACTGATTAAAAAGATAAAAATTTGAAATTGACATATTTTAAAACTGTAATGTTCCATAATATCGAAACCAACAACTCGAAATTTCCTAATGGAGAATTCATGCTTATGGGACTTTCCCATGACAGATTTAAGCAAACTGAATAACAGCAATTTTTAAACAAAGAAAGGAAAAAGTATCGCTAAATATTTATTCAATTTGCCTGATGGTAATTAAAATAAATAACTAATAAAATAAATTTAAAATAAAAATAAATAACTATAGAATTCCAAAGGATTTAAAAAAAAGCACATGAAAGGAATTGAAAAAAAATCTATATCAACAATGGAATGGTTTCAAACGAATTTATATAAAAACCACGAGAAAGAAGTATTATATAAATCAATGAGAAATTTAAAAAAAAAAAAAAAAACCAATAAGAAACGTTGAAAGCACTCATTTACATTGCTTCTCTGAAAAATATATTTTATGGGTAATAATTAACAAGTATAAAAAAATTTATATTAAATTTCAAATGAAAAAGATCATTGAATCGCAAATGAAACAGCAGCAATGTAAAGACAAAATGAGTAAAATGAAAAGACAAATTTCTACAAGAAAAAAAAAAAAATCAATTGTACTATTTTAAAAATGCTAAAAGCATTCATTTTAAACGCCATTTCCCCCATCACTCTTGTAGCGCGCATGCGCCATTCTATGAAAGACAAAACACTGTACCTGTAATCGGTTTTCGAAAGATGGAAACCTTTATGCTTCTCATGGGTTCACTCTCCGGCCTTTGGTATCACAGGCTTCGGGTTCGAATCCTGGCGGCATGGATGTTTTTGTGAGTGGTTCGGAATCCACATTAAACTGTAGGTCTCGGTCTGTTTAGCTCTCGTGTGTACAAGATGACCGTAGAGCTACAAACCGATCTCATCTGTTCGAATGTATTGAATTAAAACAATTTCTTCATATGAAAAAGCAATTCACTTGCACATTGTTATTATTAGTAGTGGCATTCTATTTCAATCCAAATTGCGAAAATTCAGTTCCATTTTACTGTTCATCATTCAATTCAATTCGTCATTCGCGTTCAATCGTGAAATTAAGGATGTCATTTTATGACAACATGATTCCTTTCTTTGTTACACGTAATAAATATTTTTTTTTATTGGATCACAATTTAAATAGGCCACTACATTGAAAAATACACAAATCGTACATCGCGCCGCGTATCGATAATTGGGCAAATATTTGAATGTTTCAGAAGGTGGTTTTATCGACATAGGTGAAATTTTTGAAAATATAATGAAAAGCGGTGGCAACAGCTATTAAATAAGAAAACTTTAGATTTTAATTGTTTGACGGAATTTGAAAACGACAACGGCAAAGACAGCAAATTGCCAAACGGACATGGCAACAGTCTTTAAAAAACAAGTGCTCTGAGCCTGTAACTTTCGGTGTTGTGGGCTCATAAAGAAAACTCATTAAGCAATGAAAAACATTATCGAATACGGATTTTGGTTTGGTTTGACGCTCGGCTTATGCACGCGAGGGCTAAACACACCAGGACCTACATTTCAAAGTGGATTCGGAACCACTGAAAAAATGTCATGCCACTACCGGGATTCGAACCTGAAGCCTCTTGTACCAATAGCCAGAGCGCTAGCCACCAGGCCGCCCAACGAATACGGAAGAGAGAGCTATCATTGTATCAAGAGGATTTTAATTTGTTTAGAAATGGGCTAAGAAATTCAGCTCAATTATCTAACTAGGCATATAATTCCTAAGTTAAGAAAGTAAAAAAAAAAAAAAAAAAACACAGTTTAGAAGAGTACTACAGATTAATTACAGATTCTAAACTAAGATTTTTTTTTTTAATTATCTACTGTGTGGGCGATTCCATTTGAAAGGCGAGGAAATCCGCAGTACAATAACTCGTCTGGCGCTGGTCGGTGCATTCCTGGTTATTGCTATTATTTGCATTTTATTTTCTTCATGAATGATCAACAGCAATTATAAATAATTTATATAAATAATATAATAAATTTAAAAAAATTGGGATTATCGTATTATGAATACTTTTTTTTTAATTAGAAACTAAAGAAACTATTTTTTACATCCCATTTTTTTCCGAATAATAATTCGATTATTTTTAAAATCCATAAAATATGATTATTTTGATACGTAATAAATACAATTGAACAAATTTAAAGGAAAGGGAGGAGATGACAGGATTTTATAGTATTCGCGAAGAAAGATTTTTCGCGTATATATAACAAAATATTGAAAAAACCTGACACAAAATGCTATTGGAAAAAAAAAAAAAAAAATGTTTTTATTTTCTTTAAATATTTAGTTCAGCTATGGGTTTTTCTGTTTTAAAAAAAAAAAAGAACATTAATATTTAACGTTAGATTAAAATTAAAACTGAATCGAAGTGCCGGCGTAAAAAGATTTGCCAATTGTATAATATATATAGAGGAATAAATTTAATTGACAATTATAAAAAATATTAAATCTATCATTAAAACGATTATTGAATCTCAAATGAAACATCAGCAATTTAAACATAAAATGGAAAAAAAAATTCCAACAAGAAATATCAATTGCATTGTTTTAAAAATGCATTGAGGATTCTCTCTGATAGCACGCCATTTTGTTTCCTCGCGTGATTTAAGCTGACGAATTGAATTCTTTTTTATTCTCTTGCAGAGCGCATGCGCCATTCTATGAAATTCAAAACACTGTGCTTGTAGTCCGGCTTTCGAAGTTTTCGCAATTGATTCACTTGCGTTTCCATTATTTCTATTTTTATACAAAAGGCGAAACTAAGGATGCCATTTTAAGACAACGTGGTTCCTTTCGATATTGGATGTCAAAATTACTTTTTTTTTACTGAATCATTATTTAAATAGGCCATCACATTTAAAAAAATGCATAAATCGCGCACGTGACCCATCGTCGATGTTAATGAAAAAGTAATTAAAAGGAGCCAGCATATGAATCCTCCGGCAACATTCATGTAGCCATTGCTCGATTCCCCCCCTCCATCATCCAATTAGCATGTTTATACTTTCGGGATTGAGAAAATCAGCGAAGAAGAGTCCTTAACTTTGACCGTTTCTGCCGCAATCCTTTTTGTTATTCCAATTATCTGCAGGCTGCTGCATTTGTGTTGTCTGCGAGAGCGGTCCTGACGATTTTGTTATGGATTTGTAGTCGCCTCTACTGTAAATGGCGCCTTTCTCTCTGTAAAGCAGAGTGCGAGAAATGCATGAATGAGATGATTCCAGAAATGTTTCGTCCGTCCAAAGTTATGCTGAAGAACACACCCAGGTTAAAAGTTCACGGAACAGAAATTAAACATTCTGCCACATCAGCAAAGAGTCGTTAACTATAACCGTTTCTGCCGAAATGATTTTGTTATTCCAATTATATGCAGGCTTATCCCTTTCGCAGGCTGCTCGATTTGTTTTGTCTCAGAGAACTTTGTTATGAAATGTGGGTCGCCTCTTCTGTGAGTGGCGCTCTATCAAGTGTAGTGCAAGCGGATGAATCAGCATAGATAAACTTGTAAAACTCCCACCTAGTGAATGGACTATCGATGTGTGAGATGCACATACACGAATCACAATCGTCAGCGAAACTCATGGTTTCTACAATGTTATTCAACAATGTTCAGTATTTGAAATACAAACTGAGAAGCAAATTTTTTTTTTCCGTGATTTACTTATGATGCGTTTATATTTATTATGTGTTATATTTGTATTTCGATTTTATTCGGAAGTAGAAGATTTTCCACAAAAAAAAAAAGCTTTTTTCGAATGCCGACTGGTCCATTCTACATTAGATGGGTCCAGCATTATCTAAGGCTAAAAAGGGTCCCTTTTGAATATTGAACTTAGGGACCTCCCTCCTCATACAATTTGCTTGAGGACTTTCGAACCCATAGATTTATTGTGTTATAGATACGAGATCTTTCAGCTTGACTTCGCTTGTATCGTTTCAAACTCAGTTCACTGAGATCCGAACTCAGCTCATGAAATTGTAACAATGGTTTTTTAAAAGAAGGCAATGAGCGCTTTTTATCCGTCATTCGCTTGATCCAAAATTCTTTTCATTTTACAATCAAAAGTTATTTACAAAAAAATTATAGTGTCTTACATACATATTTATTTAATAAAAATGAATAAATTTTCTTTGATTTAATTTTGATTTAAAAAAATGCACAGAACAGCTTAAAATTCTTACAACAAGTTCGAAAACTGAAAAAGTTTTAAAAAAGTATAAAAATATTTAAGTTTGAAAAGTATTTGCGATTGATGCTGAAAAAGAAAAAAAAATTGTACTGATGCGTTTAAGGCAAGATCTACCTTTACTACCTTTAAAAGAAAATTGGATGTGTCACAAAATTTAAGAAAAGTTGATTGTGTAATAACATCCTATAAATTTTTAAACTGAATTTATTAAAACGAATTATAATTTATATATTTTATATTTCGAAGAACTCATATTAATAGTCTTACGCAATATTATTATTTTTTTACGTACTGTTAAATAACGCATTATAATTTTTTTTAAATGTTCTTCCTGTTTCAAGTAAACTATTTTAAGCGGAAGTCAAAAGATTATTTTAATAAGAAGCTGGCATCACAAAGTTATTTTAATCGATATTATTTCCATCGATTAAAACCAATGTGATAAAAATATCGTCTGCGTTTTGATTTAAGAAGATTTTTTTTTATTTATATTTCTTTGCGAAATTCATTACAAAATTGTTTTTAAAAGATCGTTTGGTGAAACCAAAAAGACCATCCCCTCTATCCAATCTCGTCGTCATTACCGCATATAAAAGTGTGAGTCCAATATACAAAGAGAGGGAGATCGGCCATGCGATTATTTTAATAAGAATCTGGCATCACAAAGTTATTTAATTTTTTTGTGAGTTTCAATCGATATTAATTCCATCGATTAAAAACAATAAGATAAAAATATCGTCTGCGTTTTGATTAAAGTTTTTTTTTTTTTTCTTTTTCTAAAAAGGTTTGACAATTAAATAAAAACGTTTGTCAAAAATCAATTCCATTTAAAATGTGTTCTCGTTTTAAAGCAATTCATTATTTTGTTCTGAAAACTGCGAATCGGTATTTTAAAATGGAAACTGCTTAAAAACAAAACATGATTGCTGCAATTAGGAATGGAAAACCTCTCCGAGAAGTTTCTAAATGATACGTTAGTTTTATTTATTGTAAATGTTTAACTCGAATAAGTATATCATTGAATAGAAGGCTTCATTGCCATTCTTTATAAGAGTTTATATTAAATGATGGGGCGTTAGCTATAAAATTTATATAAAAAAAGAGTCGGCTAATGGTTTCATACCTCATAAACGAACTAGTTTCCTTTGAAGTTTATTCTTTTTATAATTTTATTAATTATTTTTTTGTCATAAGGTGTGAGGATTAGTATATGATTTGGATAAGATTTGATATTGATATATAACAAGGTTTATTGTTTTAATTTATTCTCAATTAATGAATATTGTAGCTTCTTGTTTTTGTCCAGAGAGTAGGTTCGGTTATGTTAATAAAGATATTTTATTCTGGTTTTTATTATTTTGACTAATAGGGATAGTTGTTTTGAGACGTAAAACCGTCTTATTTTATAATTCACTAAACTAGATAGAGGATCTTTATTGATTTATTTTTTCCTCAGCCAAACAGCAGGAATTGTTTCAATAATTCTTTACGGGCAGTACCCGCACCATGTTCCATTTTAAAGTTGTGTTATACAAGTTTGCATTCAGTTGCTTTAGCCCGTGTCGAAAACTCGTGAACAAACATTTTGAGGCATGAACATTCAAAGTTTATATTTACTTTTAAGATAATATATATATTTATTTGTTTTTAAATATATGCAAATAAATATAAGGAACTTCAGTTATCATATGTGCGGTTATGCTGCAAAAACTAAAATGAATAGTATTGAAACCCAAGATGTTCCATCAGAAAAGATAACTTTAAACATTCCCGCGGCCTTCAGGTTCGAATCCTGGCGGTGGCATGGATGTTTGTAAGTGGTTCAGAATCCACTTGTAATTAAACCGACCACCGGTCTAATTAGCCTAAAGTGTGCAGAAAGTGACCATAGAGCGACAAATCAAACCTTCCCTTTATTCCTAAAACTTTTACCAATTTTGCAATATTTTTTTCTAATTTCGAAATTCAAAAACTCCCAAAGATCACACCTTCCATTCTTAACGTCCTCGGGCTGTGTTCGATATTTAATTATAATTTAATTGAGAACTTCTTACAGCTGCTTTTCCGTTTTAATTTTTTTATTTATTATTATTTTTACTTAAACTTAGACTAGTTTTAACTTTTTTTTTTTTTTTGAACATTTACCTTCTAATTGACTGTGATCTTGTCTTGCAAATGTGGACCAATTATTTTTTTATGTATTTCGACTCACTGAAACTAATTCATCATGTCTTAATGTGTCCTCCATATATCCACAAGTCTTCAAGCATAAGAGTTTTAGGCCCTGAAAAACCAATGCAATCTGAATAATCCCAGGATCAGAAGGTTACCTTAATTTTTTTTTCTTCTTCAAATAAAAGCATCTACTGTAAGCGACAACTTGCCCTTTTTGAAACCATCTGCTCTTTAAATAAACTTCAGCTCCCTATTTCAGCATAAAATTGATACGAACTCATTCTATTGCAATACATATTCGACATCAGAGAGGAAAATGCATTACTTTTCACAAATGAATTACAAACCCACTTGTTTCAATTAAGGCCAATTAGCCGAGCTGAATCCTCCGCCATTATCTAAACAGTACGAAAAGTTTCCAGATGCTTTTTTTCTATAAAGCGCTCCCATGGTTCGCTCCGAGTTGTTTTGTCTATTCTATCCTTTGGCTGGTATTGAATGTACTGTAGTTTTGCTATTTCATTATGCAGCTGCACAGAAATCTCCGTTTCATTTGACTTTTTTTTTCAGACTCATTTTCTATTCTGTCATTCTCATCTCGCTCCGAGTTGTTTTGTCTATCCTATCCGGTGGCTGGTTCCAGTCCAAAGCAGAGTAATAAACAGGGCAATGTGCCATCGTTTCAAATTTTAAACCTCTGATTGAATGTA
>BPLQ01000910.1:0-22972 GCA_021605075.1 Caerostris darwini | reverse complement strand
TTTGTATCCTTTAAATTAGCACATGAAAATAGGTATTGCTTCAATCTCAATTAATAATTTACAAATGATAGTTCAATTAAATAGCTCCACAGAATATTAAAAGAAAGTAATATTTATCTTTCTCGTACTGTTGTGTATGTATATATATATATATATATATTTAATTTGGCAAAAATAGGATGACTAGTGCCTCTTAATATGAATAATTTTGTAATATTTTGTAAATGCTTGTGGCATTTTTTGCATCCTTCAAATTAGCATATGAAAACAGTTATTGCTTCAATCTCTATTAATAATTTACAAAAAGTTCACATTCTAGATTGAATTTTCATAGTTATTCATCACATTAATTTAATGGAATTTTGTACTTACTTTCAAACCAACTTATCATTTCATGGCGAGTTGAAGGCATAGGACTCTTAGCCACTATTGAATTTTAAAATTTGTGAGTCTTTTATTTACATTGTATAAACCTTTTATTTTACAATAAGGTTTATACTATGGTACAAAATATAAGGTTTTATTTATTTGTTGTCCGAATTGAAAATTGGAATCTTGTAATTGCTCCCTTCAATTTAGTGCTCAGATGTTATATTTGTGTGCTCTCTTAACAAAGTATAAAAGAAAAGAAAATGACTTTTACTAATAAATATGTATATAATTGTATAAAATCTATGTGTAAACTATACACTACATTCGAACATCATTCTAATTCTTGCATTGTCCTCCAGTGTTTGAAGTATATCTTTTCTATAAATAAAACAATGATATCATTATATTACAGAATCTAAATTTGATCTTTTATATCCTGAAATATAGCCATTCATATAAACTCACTAGAAAAAAAAATACACACTGATTCCGTTATTGCATAACCAGATGTTTTCTGTTTGTGTAATTTGTGTAAATCGTCATGAATTCTAACGGTCTTTGTTTGATAAATATTATGTAATCCGTAGGACAAATATTGATAAAGGTCGTTTAGTTTTCTTAAGTTCTCGATAATTATCTGTGTACATCAAGAAGCATTATAGGAAAAATTAAAGATAAGATAATGTATAACCCTCTCGAAAAAAATAAGCTATTTTCGATATTTTTTTAAAAATCTAAATTCATAAATAGATGTAAATCATTCATAAAGTCCTTGATGTATTACAAGTTGCGTTACTGATTATGTTATTTTTATCTTGCTCTTCGTCTATTTGAACGTAAATTCACTTTAGACATGATAATCTAGTGATCAACATTTAATTACCATTGTAATCATTTGTACATGTAGATCAAGTAACATGATCCACATGTAATTGTTATCAATCAAGCATTTGAAAAACCTTTCTCCTTCTACCATTTCATGATTAAAAAAATCCCATTTGAAGCGACAGCCAAAGTACGCCACCATTCAAAGTATAAATCATGCGATATTCAATTGGTATTTGTCAACTCACGTCCCAACGATAAGCGCTCACCTAACTTGTAGGAAGATTCAGGTTCGAATCCTTCAACTTCCATTGGTTTGGTTTGTCGCTCTACGGTCATTTTGGGCACACTTTAGGATAATTAGACGTGAACCTACAATTTAACGTGGATTCCGAACCACTAACTAACATTTCACCACAGGATTCGAAGCTGACGCCTGTGGTACCAAAGGGCAAAGCCTTGTCAATTGGCCGTCAGGTCGCGCGACGTCTCTTGTAGTCAGTGCTTTCAGAATTTTTTTTTTATTGTGCCAAAGTGTGTAAAATGTTTCGTATCTACAGGCAGGCTGCCTGATGGGAGTTTTCCATGTTTCCTCCCACGACACACAAATGCGAAAAAGTTATCCATTACCCGCGGCCTGATGGTCAATTGGCTAGCGCTCTGGTCTTTGATACCACAGGCTTCAGGTTCGAATACTGGCGGTGGCATGGGTATTTGTTAGTGGTTCGAAATCTACGTTAAACTGTAGGTCCCGGCCTAATTAGCCTAAATTCTTCACAAAAGGACAGTAGAGCGACAAACCAAACCAAACCTCCATTACCCGCCTGTGGGTTCTTCATGCGTGTAGGTCGGAACCCAATACCCAACGATTTATAAATAAAATATGTATAATAAAGAAAGAAACCCTGACAGTTAAAAGAAAAAAAAAAGTATGTTATGCCAGGAAACTGCAAAATTTTGGCTGTTAGGAAATTGACTGTTTAAATTATAAGTAATGTAATTTTATTTATGTTACTTTTAAATAACGATTGGATGTATATTCCTAAAATAATTCAACTGCATTGTTGTTTAATTGTAAAATTCAATTTTCCACCACATCACATTCGCTCAATCTTGTTATAAAATAATTTGTTGTCACAATTATAGAATGCTATCTGTATGTAGCTGAGTAAAGGCAGCCCAATTCTCATTGGAATTTGCTGCAATTGCTGTTGATGGCGAAATTGTAGATCTGTACTGAGATATGAATGTGATAGAGAGATAAAATAGGAATTCATTAGCTATATCTATTTAGTAATTGAAAAAGATATGGATGAGTGCTGTTAATGTTTCTGATAATAATTTGTTGTGATTTAATGTTTTTGTAATTCGTTTTTATCTGAAAGGATCATATCTTTACATCTAGAAAATATTTATGCACGATAGATTTCGTTGTATTTGGATGTTACAGGACTTTAATGATAAATTTTGAAGAGAACATAAATTTAGAATGGATAAAAAAAGGACACTGTACAAAAAGTTAGTTAAGACAAGGACAAAGTAAGACATAAAGGCAAGGACACTGTACAGAAAAGTAAGGACAAGGACACTGTACAGAAAAGTAAGGACAAAGTAAGACATAAAAACAAGGACACTGTACAGAAAAATAAGACATAAAAACAAGGACACTGTACAGAAAAATAAGACATAAAGACAAGGACACTGTACAAAAAAGTAAGGCATAAAGACAAGGACACTGTACAGAAAAGTAAGACAAAGACACTGTCCAAAAAAATAAGACAAAGACAAGGACATTGTACAATAAAGTAAGATCAAAGTAAGACATAAAGACAAGTGTACTGTACAATAAAGTAAGACATAAAGACAAGGACACTGTACAGAAAAGTCAGGAGAAAGTAAGACATAAAGATGAGAGCACTGTACGAAAAGTAATTTAAAGTACTTTCTTAGGTGAAACCTAATAGTACAATTGATAAGCAAAGATTAACTAATTGTTCTGAGTTCCAAAAGTGACCAAACATTTTCAAGCAGTTTCATGGGCATTAATTGCTACTCGTCAACTACCATCAGCTAGTCCATAGAGAAATGCATTTCCTCTAACTCGGAAATCGTAAAACGGTTAATGTTATGCGTACAACATCGTCAATTTCAATAAACTCTAGATGCCACTTATTCATTTCTGGTCAGCTTTTCCTATGGGAATGTGGTTCATATCGATGTTCTCACCTTCTCAAAATTTGCATGTTGAGTTTTAAGGCAGCCTGTATATCTTAAATAAATATCAACATCATAACGCTACATATAATAGGGAAATTCCTATATAATACTAGGTTTGTTCTTGCCCGAGTCTGATTCGGGCTGCTTTAAAATTCCATTTGTAAATTACGTGACGAGTGCAGATTCTAAACGTTTATATAAACGTGTTAAATTTCGTCGTACTCGAAGCATTGGCGTGTATAGCATACTAAATAAACGTGACATCGTAATAAAATATTTTATCTTTTTGCGTATTTGTAAACAGACTATTGAATTTATACATTATGTTAATGTTAACTAATATTTAATTTTAACTAAAAGAATTTAAAGTGTTAAATCTTATTGAATATAATAGATTACATAGAATTTTGAATCTACCTGTTTTTCAAATTATTCTTTATATATATACTATATATATAAGGAATATATATATATAATGAATAATTTATATACATATATATAATTACTGTAAATGTTTAGATTTTTATAAATAATGACTGTGACATGAATTTCCTAGATTGCTTAATCTAGTTTTCTTTTTCAAAAGAAAAAATAAATAAACAAATTAAAAATGTTTAAATTATGTATGTTTGTATAATAATTATTGACTTTATCCTTAGAAGCCATTTTTAAATTTTGACGCATTTAATTATACTTGATTTTATAATTTGTTTATAAACCAGAAAAACTTACTTTACTTCTTATTCGAATTTATCTGATATATATTGAACAAAAAGTATTAAAAAGTTATGTTGATTTTACAAAATGATTGTTTTTCTAAATTAATTTGGTTGTTTTGATCACTTTTTTGATTATATTAATCAATATTGATTGTTTTTCTAATTAAATTAAGATTAAAGTTTCCACTTCGATCATTTGAAAACAGACGATTAATGTGATCTTATCTTAGATTATTCTATTGAAATTTGTAAAACAATTTTAATTTTAGTTCATAATTTTATTTCTTAGATTTTTTTTTAAATCTGGCTTCATTAGATTTTAGGATTGTTTCAAATTATTTCAATAAATTTTTATTCTTACTCAAATATTTAGCCACGATTTAATTTATCTTTATTCAAATATTTACACTCTTTTCCTACTTTAAAAGAAAATTCCATTACTAATTCCCCGTGTGACCTACTTAAGAATAACCTAGACTAAATTCGTATTATCGTGGCGTGTAGAGTTAAAATGAGATATTGCCACTTTGATACGATAAAAGATAAGGTAGAGCTATTTTATTTGAAATTCTTAAATCTTATCACGGCATCCCTTATGTTATCAGTTTTCAGTTACCACGAATTAAGTAATCGAGATCTTTAAGAGATATTTGTAGTTGTAGTACTTCACTATTAAGAGTGATCATTATGATAAAAAATTTCAACGGAAGTCATTTTATGAACGAATAAGTGGTGGAATGGTAATTGGAACCTAATTTAGCTTTGCGCTGCTAAAAAAAGTACGAGAATTTTTGAAATTGTTCTGAAATTTCTGGAACTCGTGAATTAGTGATCTTATTTTTGGGTTATGAATCGATTCTGACTTGTTTTTTAATGTTTCCTGCAAGTTGTAGAAGCATGTCATAAAAGTATCTTTATAGATTTAAAAAAAATTCATTTATTGAATATATGGAGGTATATTTTTATTATTTTACAAAAAATTGTTCAAAGTTCTATTTTTTTTTTAAATGACATTTAGAACATTCCATTATGAGTATCATTAGTTGCAAGACATCAAGTCTTGGACATCTTTGGATTTTTTTTTAATGGGGGTTAAAAAACATTGATTAACGATCTGCAATTCGTGATACTGAACTGGTGGTCGAATTATAGCTATCAATTACTCATTGCTCACTTCTCCTGTCTCGAAATCTGCGAGTAGGCAGACGGCCTTCGCGCACCATAGGGCTGTTGCGCCAATAAAGAAGAAGTTTGTCATGGAATTGGGGCTGGTAAACTATGTTTCTATATGAAATCTGAATATTTTTCATAAAAAAAACTGCCATATCCGCACAAGAGCTACCAAAGCGTAAAATAAAGTCAAATATTCACTATACTCTGTGCAGATAATGGTTTAAACATAATAATTTCTTCTTCATTGGCGCAACAGCCCCATAGTGGGCCAAGGCTCTCTGTCTAATGTTGATTTCGAGATAGGAGATGTTTTCTTTTTGCGGAGTAGGGTTGTGAAGCCTAACACTAATTAGTAAGTGGAACAAATTGGTAATTTGATTTCCTAAATATTCTCTTTTGTTTCCGGATTTGAATTGATTAAAATATAAAATTTTTATGATTATCTTGCTCTTATGGCATCATATTTCTCGAAAATCCTCAAACTAACCAACTAAAATATAATTTTTATAAAATTAATGGTAGTGCTTCAATAAAAAGGTGCGGCTTACTACAACAATGTGCGGGATGAAATGTAAAGTTTCCTTACAAAGAAAAGTAAGAGGTTATTAGAATAAGCACGTAACAACACGCTGTAGAAATTATTCATGTGGAAAAAGTCATTTCCTGTATATGAAACATTGCATGATCCATAGAACAAAAGTACTTTGCAATAGGTTGGGATTCCTGCTGTTTTGCTACGGAAGGGAAAAAAAAAAGATCTAAAATTATTAAGAAAAGCAATTTAAATATTATTGAATTAATTTATCTATCTTGACTGAAACCAAACTGAAGAACATAAATATGAGTAATCATTGACTTTTGAAATCTAGAAAGTGCTAATGAATCGAGATTGTAACGTATTTGTTAGTCATTATGATAGTGACGTATTTGTTAAATGACAGAGATACATGTATACTAATTTATTCAATCTATTTTTAGCCTGCGGTCTTAAAGTGTAAATAATTTGTATTACCACCATGTCAATACAATTATAAATATCTTCGATTTTTATTATTAATTTCAGTATATTTTTACAAGTTGTGGTGTTATTCGAGTACTGGGCACTTTGACCTGTGGATATAAACCACTAAAATTGTAGATAGATAGCGCATTCAGCGTTTCCCAGGGGGATTTGCTACACTATACTCATAATCTTAAATAAGTTTTTACACAGCCTACTTTTATGAAATGATAAAATTGTTTAATAGAGTAATGGAGTTAATAAATTTCTATCAATTAGTGTTTGTTTAAATTCTATGTACTGTTGTTATCGAATGACGTGATTTGATTCGCCTCTAGATCAGTAGATGTGTAACGTATTCTACGTCAACTAAGATGCACCATCGGGAAAGAGAGCTATTTTTTTAATGTTAAATTCATTCATTTGATTTAAAAATAAGGTTTTTGAGGTGTACTTTTATCCCATTTTGTATGAACTAAACGTAAATTTTGATTGTTGATAATAATATTTTTTTTTTCTAGAATGCTGAAAATTATACATCAGAATTCTTAGTAAATTGTTGTGCAATACATTAATATTTTGATTGGATTGCATATTAACAGGACTAATTTTTGTCAGTGTTATAACTTAACATCCATAATATATATGTGTGTATGTGTGTGTATGTATGTATGTATGTATATGGATATGTAAGTATGATGTGTAAAATATGTATGTGTGGGTATATTTTTTGTATATATATATATACTATATGTATGTGTGTGTGTATATGGGGGGGCTTGTATGGTCGAGTGGCTGGCGCTCGGTACGACAGGTTTCGCGTTCGAATCGTGGCGGTGCCATGGATGTTTGTAGTAGTTCGGAATCCACTTTAAACCGTAGGTCTCGGTCTAACATGATCATAGAGCGTTGCGGGGGTATTGTTACTCTGCGTCCGTAGCTTATCTTCAACCTACACGCACCTCCTGGGTAGTGCTAAGTGAGTAACGTCGGTGCAGCGCTTGCCTTAAGGCATAAAAGATGACTGTCTAAGTATTTGCCAGCTGCATTATAACTATATATATACATATATATGTGTGTGTGTGTGTTTGTGAGTGTGTTTAACTCAGAGTCAATTTAACAAATGCATTTTTAATAGTATTTTGTGATGTTAAATTTCATTTAAAATTAATGAATTTTTTGTAAACTTGAAAAAATATATATAAAAAAAAAAAAAAAAAAAAAGACAATCATTTAAATTTTATAGTGAAATTGCTATTTTTATTAAGTGAAATTGTGCTGAGTAGACTTTGCAAAAATTCTTTGAGGAATTTATGTCTTTATCATGCAAATACATCCTTTTAGCATGCATTTTAATCTATGTATATATAAAGAGTGGCAAAATTGATTTTTAATAACACTTTGTGTTGCTTCATTTTATGCGAAATTTAATAATATAACTAGTAAATTTTTGTAAATTTGATTTTTTTGAAATTCAATGAATTATGAATTAAAAAAAAAATTTAACTTTTTTTTTTTACTCATTATGCTATTTCTGTTATCTTCTAAGTAAAGGCGTATAAAGACATTGTAAAAAATGTCTTGTCAACTGTCTGTCTTTTATCATGCAAATAAATTCTTTGTCATGACGCTTTTTAAAAATTCCGCAAGCTATTCTGTGTGTGGTTAAAATATATTGCGTTATTGTTGTTTCAGTTGCTGTGTTCCAAGAACGTTCGTTTTTAATGTCTTGTCGCATTCTTTTTCGTTCGTTTCCTTCAGAATTGCAACCACGAAAAACTTTTAAAAATGTTGCAAAACATGAGAGAAAGAATTGTTTCATTTTTAATTCGTGATCTGCTAAATCTGATGTAACTACATAGTGAGTGTATGTGAAAGTCAGTTATTAAGTTTGTCATATTTTATATCGGCTTGAATAATTAATTGTTCCTATTATGTTTTGAATACAAATATTTATATAGTTTCACATGAATGAATTCGTGCGTTAAGAAACATTTTGGTTATTATCTTTGAATTGCTTCTTCATTAAAATTCCTGACTTGCAGAATATCTTGTTGATGTCACTTAAAACGAAAGTTGTATTGAATAATTAATCTTTTAATGCCTCATTTTTTTTTCAATTATAGTTTCTTTTGTGAAATTTTTGTACGAAAATCGAAAATATCCATTGTTAGAATTATAACCAATAATTATTTATCCTGCTTTACTCTTTTTATTATATAAATTCAATCATTAATATTTTATTTAAATTCCTTTCACATGTTTTTTTTATAAAGCCGTTTAGAATTTGTATAGTTTTTTTTAATTTTAAATTTCTTTTAGTGTTTTTTTTTTTTTTTTTTTTATTTATTTTTTTATTTTTTTTTTTTTTTTTTTATAAAATCATTTGGAATTCTATAGTTTTTTTTTATTCAATCTGTTTTCTTTTTTCAGTATTAAACGATAATTGATAAACATAATTTATTACCTCAAAATGATTTATAGATACATTTCTTTCTTTGTTTAAAATTACTGTTATGCGTTTTGTTATTAAGTTGTATTCTAAATTTTATGCGTAATCTGTATATCGGCACAGACGATTAAATTTTATCTTGTTTTATTATTCAATCTTCACCTTTTTAATTGGTAAGAGGCTACATAGCCCTGGGTACAGGGATGAGCTAAAGTAAAATAAAATAGTAAACGTCATCCACCGGATTCAATAAAAATTCATTCAATTCATTGTAAAGTTGAAAAGTTGTGCATGTAGACGTTACTGTTGAATAATAAAAAAAAATCATTTTCTGTTAATTTCATACCATATATCATTCATTTCCGTAAATACATTTATTAAATATTTATGAAAATTTGCGTAATCCATTTTCCATGCATTCGTTGTAATTATTGATCCCTTTTCTGTTTCGACAGCGCCAAAATCTCTTCTATTGGTCGCTTTTGGTACTATTTTTTTTTTTTTTTGGGATTCATCTCCCCATGACTCTCACGGTTAATAAATGAAATTGGTTTCATTTAGTCCGTTAGTTTTAGTTGCAGATGCTCCCAAACTGGGCAAGTTATTTTATGGCCGTCCTATATGGTTAATAATGTAGACTAGATGTCTTATAAGATTTTACTATTATTAACATCTTAGATAAATGGTAAGCTCTTGTTTATTGTTTAATAATAGTTTGGGAGATTACTATTTACGGATCTTAAATCTATAATAACAATTTATAACTTTAATGCAATTCTCATCATCATCATTGGCTCAACAGCTCTATGATGGACCAAGGCCGTCAACCGACTGGCAGATTTCGATACATTAAATGTTTTCTTTTTACAGGATAGGGTTGTCAGCCTTACGTCCAACGCTCTACATCATATTAGACCGGGACCTACAAGTTAAAGTGGATTTCGAACCACTATACTACTACTACGCTACGTCATATCACTGTGCCCAGAGCTGAGTTGCTCCCTTACAGTTTGGCAATGATGTGGGTGAGAAAGAAATCTGATTGTGCTCTGTGACTCTCTACGGTTATATGAGACCGGGACATACGGCGTAAAGTGGATTATTCCGAACCATAACAAACATCTATGTCACCGCCGGGACTTGTACTCGAACCCGAAATCTGTGGTACCGAACGTTAGAGCGAGCCACTCGACCGTCAGGGAAATCCCCACCACGAACCACTATAAACATCCATGTCGTTGTCGGGTCTTAAACTCGAAAACTGTGGCACCGAGCAACAGAGTGCTGGTAACTCGGCCATCAGGCCCCAGACCTCATCAGCACAATTCTGCCACGCGCAAAAATTGTGTCAAAGTTGTCCCGACGCGCATTAATGTTGATCTCTGTTTATTTATTTATTTTTTTATTTTGGTAAACTTTGAATGAATGCCACGATTATTCCACCAAAATGTGATGATTGTAGGAGTTTTCTGAAGTTCTCCGCATTTGTTTGTGAGAAAATCTTTAAAATTCTCAACAGAATGTTTCCTATCGATGCGAGAAATTTACACAATCGCCACTTAATCGCTTCATTTCTGATATTAGTGGCTGCAGAAAACTCCTCCATCTTATTGTGGCCTGATGGCCAATTGGTTCGCGCTCTGGCCTTTGGTACCACAGGCTTCAGATTCGAGTCCTGGCCGTGGTATGGATGCTTGTTAATGGTTCGGAATCCACCTTAAACTGTAAGTCCCAATCTAATTAGTCCAAAGGGGCCTGAATGGCCGAGTGGCTAGCGCTCGGGACCACAAGTTTCGGGTTCGAGTCCCGGCGATGCCATGGATGTTTGTAGTGTTTCGGAATCCACTTTAAACTGTAAGTCCCGGTCTGTTTAGCTTAAAGTGTGCACAAGATTACCGTAGAGTGACAAACTAATTAGTCGAAAATGTGCAAAAAATGACAGTAGAATGACAAACCAAACCTTCAGTGTATTTGAGCCCAAGCGTTCCTATTTGCTAAATGTGCGCATAACCTCTAGTCAATAAATCACATTTCGTTAAAGTTGACATTTTCATATGTAGACAAATTTACAATTCGTAGTAAAACGTTATCTGAAATAATGAATAAAATCACAGTTATTCAAGGCATCTACGATCTATCCAAAATTAATTTGGTTCCAAAATCAGCTGACTACCTATTGTATTCATTTTTATTTCCGTTCATAGTAAATCATCCTTTTCAGAATCAGAAATAATGAAAAATAAAAAATAAAAAGCTTCCAGTGAAAGAACATCCGAAAAGTTTGATAATTATAATTACTTCCGATATCGGAGGATAATTATCCTTTAAAAGTTCCGCTATCGTTCGTTAAAGTTCCATTGTTAAGTACGTGATTCATTTTAAGACGAATTTTTATGTATCATTCTTGGATTATTATAATACTGATGCCGTTTATAAAGCTAGTACTGTAATAGCAGAGTTGCCAACGTTTTATTTACAAAATTAGTGTAGTTTTATGGCATCGGTTTTTAATGAAATGTTATTATAATGAAGCGTGGAATTTAATACAATATTCTGCAATAGTTTCTTGTTTTTAATTTGCGAATATACACAGTCCCTTTTGACATTAATGTGACCACATGTCAAAAGCCAGAATATACACTCTTGAATATTCTGGATTAAAGTGGAGTGTGGAATGTGGTATTTAAGTGGAATGCTTTATATACACTCCACTGCAATGTGCTGCCACCTGCCTTTTGTGATGGGTTATTTCACGTTGACGTCGAAAGTAGGTGGTGGTCACATTAATGTGACTGGACTGTGTACATTAAAGCGGAATGAAATCTACCACATTTTGCAGGTGCAATAAATCTTTTACCACAACTGTTTTTCTTTATGTGATGTCCCCCTTGCAAAAGGAGCTTTTAGAACTTTTTGGGTTTTTTTTTCTTCTGGAATTTCCAAGATATGAACAGTTGTTCGCGCCTACGCGCAAGTATACCCCTAGTGGCGAAAAAGTGTATGTATACGCATGCGCCTGCTTGCGCATAAGTCCGAGTCTGAGTAGTGTAATGCCAGAGCTGCAAGAGTGAACAGTACGGCTACGAGTGGCTGTGACTGTCATGTAAATAAACCTATTAAGTTTTAAACGTGTGGTTTTTTTATTGTGTTAGTGTGTGAGTGTGATTAAACATACAGTCCATTACTAGAGAACATGTGTGAGTGCTACTGACGAGAACAACAGTCAATTGCAAAATGCTGTAAATTACACTGGTGTTCAAAGTTGAAATATTTTTAACATTTTTTCGGTTATCTTCAGAATTGCTAAATAGATTTTAATGAAATTGGATATGAACTTGGAGTATTTGACTGGCCATATTTTAACTGTAAAATCAGTTATTTAATCAGTTAAACCTGCAATTAAAATTTCTTCCAAGTTTCAAAAATCAAAAGGAAAAATCTTTAAAAATCTTTTTTAATTTATTGTAATTGCTGCATTGCTCTTAAAGCTTAAAATATAAATAGTTGTGGAGCCAATTTTTTTATGTAAATTTTTTTTTTTTTTTTAATTTAGAATTGTATGAAATGTTTCAGATTTTCGGAATAGATGTAAATCTTTGAACGAAATATTTTCGCTAAGTTCGATTTTATTATCAAGAAAATATACAGAATTTTTCTCTGAAAAAATCGCCAAATCGGGTTGGCGAAAAAAGTTTTGTTGCCACAATCGATTCGACATCCGAAATTTAGATTCATATTGTAATTTATGTTTTTTAAATATCATTCTGAAAAAATTGACAGCATATTTTATAGTCTTAATTTTTTTTTTCTTCTAGAGATAATACCTTTACAAAATGACTGCAGTTCCACTCACTACCTTCTGCGTCCTCAGACGAGGACTCGCCACCAAAGCATTTCAAGAAACCAGTTCCTACAAGCGACGAGACCTTCAAGACAGAATACTGCGCGTGGACCATGCTGGAGAATTCGGGGCCGACAGAATATATGCCGGACAAATGGCCGTTTTAGGAAAATCCAATGTAGGTTCTGTGATCAAAGAAATGTGGGAGCAAGAAAAAGAACATTTACAAAAATTTGAAGAACTTTTACCCAAATATAGAGCTAGGCCTTCTATGCTGTTACCATTCTGGAATGTTGCAGGCTTTGTTCTTGGAGCAGGTAAATGAAATGTTTTACTGATACCGAAATATTGCAAACATACCTATATCAATAGTCGTTTCACTTTAACATGACATCCTCTTACTTTTGATATCATCTCCAAATAACCAATTGTAGAAAACGCGTATTATTGCCAACAGATTTGGTGGGCATTAAGTGCGATATAGGCATTCGAAAAACATTTCAGTTGTCATGTAGGAACGAGGTGATTTATCTATACAAAAAGATTGTGGTATTTCATGTGCCATATAGGAAAAAAGAGGGATAGCGATTTCAGCTGTGTGTTCTGGCGAATCAACATGCTATAATGAAGAAACTTACTTTTCATATGAATTAGGGAACTATCAAAAATAGGCCCAAAATGAGAGATCAGCAAACGTTGCTGCTTATCAGGTGCCATAGCTCACAAATGGTGATAATACCTAACGCTAACGCCTGTGATTTTCGGTATAGGATGGCATGTACCGACGTCAGACATCTATTAATTGGCAAAAAGTTGCCTTCTTTGTTGAATCACGTTTTTTGCTCCATCGTCGGATAAACGTTGGCGTATACAACAAAAAACATACACCTTTTAACCACTTGTGGTCAGGTACTACGTTATGTTATACCGAAAGTATGCCCGAAATGATTAGCAAACATTGCTGCTAATCAGGAACCATAGTACACGAATGGTGATAACATCTATGTTAACGACTGTGATTGGCGATGAAGGATGGCATTTGCATGTTGATATCCACACTGGACATCCACGAATTGGCAAAAGGTTGTCTTTTCCTATGAATCATTTTTTTTGTTCCATCGTCGGATAGACGGCGCATACAAGAAGCATGCACCTTTCAACCACTTTGGATTCTTGGCATTATCTGGGTACAGTCATCGTAGATGGCCATATAAATCGATTGTAATCTTTTTTTATATTATCAATATATGTTAGATTCGTATTGACGTTTGTTGGCTATGGTATCATACAACATAACTACGCGATGTCTCATATAACTGGAAGAGTGTGTGAAAGGTTAGAAGAGCCCCAGAAAGACTTTACCGTACTTCCCTGGCCCATAAATACACAGGACTTAAACCCTATTGATTATTTATAGGGTCTCCATGATTAAGTTATTCCCTCCATGCATATTTCACCTCTCACCTTCCAACATCTGTCAAATGAACAATATTTCCTTGTGAACACTTTCCAGAATACCACAACCCTTCTAACCATTGTTCGAGTTGCGCGTGGTAGTTATTCTGGATATTAACTATTGATTATACTAATGTGACTTGACTCTGTATTATACTAACATACCCCTATATAATGTATTTCTAGCATGCATAACTTTCTTCTTAAAATTATAGTTTTTATCCAAACTGCGGAATTTTTTTGACCCACGCCCAGCTGATCGCATTCCTAACAATGTTATGAATAGCGATTTCATGATGTTTTTACATACATTTGAATCCATGTCCTACAATACACAAAAGATGAGAGAACAGCCGCATGTTGTTTATTGCCCCTTCATTCCATGTTGACAGTTCCATGTTCCATCTTTGTTCTACAGACATTTGACATTGTCGCACGATACAAAAAAATGGGCGAGCACCTGCGTGTTGTATATTGCTTCGCGATTTCATGTTGTTCTACAAACTTCTGACTCCATGTCTGACAGTACACAAAAGATGGGAGAGGTGTCGTGTGTTGTTTAAGTATCGCGATTTGTTGTTCTGCAGACATTTGACTCCTTGCCCGACGGTACACAAATGATGAGCGAAGAACCACTTATTTAATGTATCGCAATTTCATGTTGTTCGACATTTGACTCCATGTTCTACTGTACTCAAATGATGGGAGAGGAGCCGCTTGTTGTTTAATGTATCGCAATTTCATATTGTTCTATAGACACTCCATGCACAACGGTACACAAAAAGATATAAGAGGAGCCGCGTATTGTTTATTGTCTCATGATTTCATGTTGTTTTGCAGTCTTTGACTCCATGTTCTACAGTACTTAAATGATGGACAGGAGCCGCTTTGTTGTTTAATGTATCGCAATTTCATGTTGTTCTATAGACACTCCATGCACAACGGTACACAAAAGATATAAGAGGAGCCGCGTATTGTTTATTGTCTCGCGATTTCATATTGTTTTGCAGTCTTTTTGACTCCATGTTCTACAGTACTTAAATGATGGGAGAGGAGCCGTTTGTTGTTTAATGTATCGCAATTTCATGTTGTTCTATAGACACCCATGTACAACGGTACACAAAAGATAGAAGAGGAGCCGCGTATTGTTTATTGTCTCGCGATTTCATGTTGTTTTGCAGTCTTTGACTCCATGTTCTACAGTACTTAAATGATGGGAGAGGAGCCGCTTGTTGTTTAATGTATCGCTATTTCATGTTGTTCTGCAGTCTTTGACTTCACGTCCCACAGTTCACAAATTATGGGGAGAAGCCGCTTAATGTTCATTGTTTATGAATTTTGCATTTACTTTTCGTTATTTTTTCAAAATGGGTTTTGTGGGGTGATCTTGAGGATATGGCAATGAATCAAATGACTCTAATATTAATCCGAATACTATTTCAATCTGAGTGCTGCATTTAAGCTTGAAAAAGAAAGATAAATGAAACAGGCTACAAAAACTTATTTATTTATCATTACTCTGACAATGCCTGTTTTCGATTTTAGTAAAAATCATTCTGGAACAATGACGTCATTTTAAAACTAAAGCAAATTTTCTATATATTTCAAACTCTTTGATTTTCAAAATGTGGATGTAATTTTATTTTGTAATATTTGATTATTTGCATTTAAGTGTCAAAATGTATTATCTTTTAAAGTCCATGAAATATACCTGAAACTTCTAATGCGCGTTTTATGTCGTTTTAGCTCATTAACTTTAAAAGTATGTTGAAATGTAATGTATTAGTATTATCAAGACCGGGAAATAACATTTTGCAATCGACGCTTATCTTAACACTTTCGTAAAGGGTTTACATTCATTTGTTTTGAAATTTAATTATCGTTTTTAAAATTTATTAAGTAGCACTTTAGTTCATCGAAACATCATCAACAAAATATGTAGTAATTATTTATTAATTTTTTTGTATAACTTTTTTTGTTGTAGATATTTTGATTAATTTTTTTAAATTAATAATTTAATTTTTGTAGCATTTAACAAATAAGTTATTAATTATTTTTTTTCAGTTATTGAATTTTTTTATTGTTAAGTTCTAATGAAACAATTATAATCATAATTATTTTTATTATAATTTTTGTCGGAATATATTCAAGTTTTCATATACACCCGGAAGTATATTTCTGTTACTTTTTTTACAGTAAATCTTATTTATTTTTAAATTTTACTTTGTTCTAATGCAAACTGGCAAACACTTAGACAGTTGGTCTTGATGCCTTAAGGCAAGCGCTGCACAGACGTACCACTTTGCATTACTCAGGGCGCGTGTAACTTGGAAGATAAGCCACGGACACACGGAGTAACAATGCCCCCGCAACTCTCTACGATCCTATTAGGACCGGGACCTACGGTTTAAAGTGGATTCCGAACCACTACAACATCCATGGCTCCGCCGGGACTCCAACCCGAAACCTGCTAGGTACTGAGCGCCAGAGCGATAGCCACTGGCCATTCAGGCCCATCAGTAAATCTTATTAATAATATTATTAAAAGACAGTCGATGCGAAAACGCTTTACACAAGTTGTCACAATCACCATCGATTCTCCTCATTTTTGAAGCTGACCGTAGAGCGACAAACCAAATCAAATCTCATGTCTGGAAAGCATTGGATTCATTGAACCCAGGCTGTCTTGTGCACGTTGTCACTGGTCACAAGTCGGGTCTTTCTTTTTGTTTAGAAGTTTGTTCAGTTTTCTTCATACAATATTTTTAACTGGCGTTTTCAGAGTTGTTTTATGAATATTCTGAGAAAACACATTCTGATATTCTACGCTGTGGCATATACTACGAAATTAAAATTTCCTTGAATTATAAGCGAGAAATTACAGTTGTACTTGAGATTTTGATATTGTATTTTAAAAATGCGGGGCCTTGATGGCCGAGTGACTAGCGCTCTGTGCCACAGGTTTCGGCTTCGAGTACCGGGGATGCCATGGATGTTTGCAGTGGTTCGAATCCACTTTAGTCCTAGTCTAATATGACTGTAGAGCGTTGGATTCAGACGGACAACCCCATTCCGCAAAAAGAAAAATATCTCCTGTCTAGAAATCGGGCAGTAGGCAGACGACCCTGGTCACCTATGGAGCTGTTGCGGTATTGGTGATGATTTTTAAATATATGTTCTCATTTAACTTTTTTTTTTAATAATCTATTATGACACCTCCACTTTTCCCACCCTTCCTTATTTGGAAATCTCTAACCTATTTTTCATTGTATCTTACACTCAAAGAAAAACATGTCCCTTACCTTTTGCAATGAACTCGCCAATAGAATGATGTATTAAAAGTACGTTAATACCACTTCCACCTGATCACGTGCCTTCCACGTCATCCAGGCGAGTTCATTGCAAAAGGTAGGGTGGGACATAATGTTTTGGCTTCCTTAGTGTAGATATATTTTTAAAAAATATATTTATATACTAAGTCTATTTATATATGTCTATCCATATACTAAGAGATCTTTACATGTTTTTCAGGCACTGCACTGTTAGGAAAAGAAAGTGCCATGGCGTGCAATGGTTTGCCGTGGAAGAAGTGATAGCGAACCACTACAACAACCAAATACGAGAACTCATGCTCGACGACCCTGTGAAGAACAAAGAACTTTGGAAGTGCTGAAGAAGTTCCGAGACGACGAGCAGCACCACCACGACACGGGACTTGGACACGACCCCCCAAAGCTCCCTTCTACAAATATCTCACGCAGACTATAAAAGTAGAAGGCTGTTTCGGTGCCATATGGCTGGCGGAAAGGTTATGAGAGATCTGATTTTGAGGCGACCCTTACCCCACAGAAATACTTAATGCAATGGAAATAAAATATATTTTCTTTTTGTATATTGAGTGTTGTGTGTACTTATTTTCGTTCTATATTCTTGAGTGTTTTGGATGTGCTATTGATCATTAGTATTCTCAATTGTTGTGTGTGTGTGATTCATCCTCAGTGTCCGGCGGTGGCATGGATGTTTGTGAGTGGTTCGGAATCCACGTTAAACTGCAGGTCCCTGTCTAATTAGCCTAAAGACTGCACAAAATTAGCGTAAAAAGCGACAAACGTAAACAGTGTCCGGCAGTGCGGGACGGGCACTCCATGAGTAATCTACTCATGCATGGAGGGAAAGCGGCTTCTGCTGTGATGGAGCATCCGTAGGTAGAAGTCTGACTTGGCTCCGAGTCGCTGAAGACAGCGCTTTTCGAGAGGACTTTTAGGATGAACAACCTGGCATTTGCGTATCGTATTTGAGAAAATTCGGAAAACTTCCACCAAGTAGTCCGACTCACGAGGCAAGATGCGGAACATCCCAAACGCTATCGAGTCTCCTCTGTTTTTGAAACAGTGTCTACAACAATGCCGCCAGGGGATTGAACCTCAGCTCTAATGCTCACCAGAGGCGCACGTTACCACCGAGCCACTAGTTAGCCACTCCCAAATTTCCACCAGACACTAACATCTCGCACCCAGAACACCAGTTAATCGTTAGCATGTTTGTCCATTCAGGGTTTGATTGGGTGTGTTCAGGGTTCAGTGTTCTTCAAAGTGGGGTAGGCGTACCCCAGGATATACCAAAGACGTAATTTCGCTATCAATGGTCATGAACCCATTTGCTAAAAATGTAAAAAATGTATCATCTTTCATATTGTTGTTGTTTCTTATTCCACTTGGCTGGCCAAGCCCACGAGTCCATACGTACTCATGATTGAAGGGGAAGGAAGCAGCTTCTGTTGTGATGGAGCACCCCGTGGGTAGAAATCTGACTTTGGCTTCGTGACGCTCCAGTCATTTGAGACCAGGACCTACGGCTTAAAGTGGATTCCGAACCACTACAAACATCCATGGCACCGCCGGGATTCGAACCCGAAACCTATGGCACCGAGCGCTAGACACTCGGCCACTCAGGTCCCAAATTTGTGAATGCCAACGGCACGCGGTGTTTCCAGGTGGTCACCCACCCAAGTACTGACCGCGCCCAATGATGCTTGACTTCGGTGATCTAACGAGAACCGGTATATTCAGCATGGTATGGCTGTTGGCATATCTTTCATATTGCAGTTCAACAACAGTTAATTAAGAAAAAGAACAACTTTACAATCTGAATTTAAAGAAATATAATAGGATTGGAAACCGAATAAATAAACCAAACAAGTAATGCAGTCTTATCATTTGGTTCTACGTATCTGTGAGGAGTAGCATTTTCTGCAATGTCAACTATTAATACGAAATACAGAAGTAAATTATACTTGAAATCAGATACTCGAATTTTATTAAACAAATGCAATCACTTTAGATTCTAATTGAAAATATTTGTAATTTAATTGAAATGTATGTATATTGTAAATAAATCAATAATTTGATTTTTGACTATACGCACACGTACAAATACATACATACATATCGATGTCAAAAAAAAAATCGTGATGAGATTTTTACTGGCGCATCCATATTGGATCTAAGAAAGAATATTTTTATTGAATATATTTTTTTTTGTCGTTAATTGCCATGAAATAAAATAATAATAATATTTTATACTGATGTGTTTGTGTTTTCCCCTTAATACATAGTAATTACTGTAAGATGATCTCAGAAACGGAGGGAGGGGGGGAGTGTATAAACTTTTATTTTGCAATTTAAACAACAGATGGCGCCACGTTATGAGACAGAAATGCTATCTTGTATATTTTGTAGCAACTTGCTTTAATCTTGCGATATTTTGCAGCAACTTTTAATGGAATCATTACAAAAAGTAATCAAAAACTGTCAACGTTAATCTATTTTTATTTGGTACTTACGTATTAACGGTACCTTGGCGACAGACTTGGCTGTTTTTAAGTGTCGCCAATCTTTATTATTTGGAATAAAAATATTTTGAAAGCGTTTTGATTTTAAATGAAGTGTTTCATATATATTTTATTGGTACTTACGTATTAACGATACCTTGGCGACAGTTGCGTTGAAAGACACGTTTATAAATTTGGCAGCTGTTGCGCTATTAGTATGTGAGTTATGGCATTTTTAGTGAAGCAACATTTGTTAGTTTGAAAAAATGGATAAAAAGGAATTTCATGTGTGTTTATAATGCATTGCTTTTTGGCGAAAAAAAATACTATTGTAGCCAAGGCTTGGCTTGATAAACATTATTCGGACTTTGCACCAGGAAAATAAACCGTAGAGAAGTGTTTTGCTAAATTTAAACGAGGCGAAATGAGCACCGAGGACAATGCACGCAGTGGACGCCCCAAAGAGGCTGTTACCGACGAAAACATCAAAAAAGTCCACAAAATAATTTCTGATAACCGTAAAGTGAAGTTGATTGAGATATATGAGACCCTAAAGATATCAAAGGAACTTGTTGGACATATCGTGAATGAATATTTGGATATGCGAAAGCTCTGTTCAAAGTGGGTGCCGCGCGAGCTCACAATCGACCCAAAACAACAACGAATTGATTATTCTAAGTAGTGTTTGGAGTGTGTTCAATCGTAATAAACCCGAATTTTTGCGTCGATATGTGACAATGGATGAAACATGGCTCCATCATTTCACACCGAAGTCCAATCGGCAGTCAGCCGAGTGGACTGCACGTGGTGAACACTAAACATGCTATAACTCACATACTAATAGTGCAACAGGCTGTCAAATTTACGCACGTGTCTTTTGAAGGTTAGGGCTAACTAAAAATCACATGGATTTAATACTAGTAGCGCCATCTATGTGTCAGCCTACGAACTTTTCAGTTCACCTGTTAGATCTGACGACAGGAATGGTACGAAATTTGATAGGAGGACTAATAAAGAAATGAAAAAAGAAGATTCTGTGAAGTTTTAAAAGTCGCCGCTAGGGGAAAAAAGCATTTCACAATGGTTTTTTTTTTTTTTTTTTTTTTTTTTTTTTTTAAATCCTATGCCCGTCTCCTGGTCATAAGTCGGCGAGCAGCCCAATGCAGAAAAGAATGACAAAAACAATCACCAAAGGCATTGATAGTAGCACAAAAAGGGATGCAGTTACGAACAGTAGGGCATATGAGGAGGTGCTCTCCAGTCATGGTTATAGCATAGTCGCAAAGAGGGTAGATATCTGTGCAGCCAGTCCTATTCTAAACAGGTGACTCTGTAAGTGGTCATGGCCTGTGACAAGTCTAAAGCAGGCCAAGCCGCTCTAGGCAAAAAACTGGAAATTTATTTAATAAGGAATTCCACTTTTTTTCAGAAACCTTCTCTCTACACAGGTTGAAACTGTTGGATTTAATAGAGAATATGCTACCGACGATTTTGAGTTTTTTGTTCAATATATTCCAATGTAGGAAATGCATTCTGTGAAAAGCGTTCTCTACGGTCGAATACAACACTTTAGAAAGAACATTTATCCTATGTCAAATTGTTTTTTAAGATTCCAATGGTACAGAATGCAATTTATAGAGGAGCATTTCATTTTGCTGATTTTGTATAGGCTCCACCATATGATCTGTATACATTCCTCGGTATGCTCTGGTTAACTCTTCCATGTGTTCTGGAGATATTCCATCATTTGCTCTGGATACCCCGCTCCATATGTTTTTCTAGATAAGGTTCTCTTTATGTTCTGAATACACTGTTCTATATGTTTTCTAGGGGCCTGAATGGCCGAGGGCTAGCGCTCTGGCGCTCGGTACCACAGGTTTCTGGGTTCGAGTCCGGCGGTGCCGTGGGTGTTTGTAGTGGTTCGAATCCACTTTAAACCGTAGGTCCCGGTCCTATTAGGGATCGTAGAGCGTTGCGGGGCATTGTTACTCCGCGTCCTGGCTTATCTTCAAGTTACGCGCGCCCCCTGGGTAATGCAAAGTGAGTACGTCTGTGCAGCACTTGCCTTAAGGCATCCAAGACGTCCATGTCTGTGTTTGCCAGCTGCATTAGAAAAAAAATGTTTTCTAGAATCCCTCCTCTTCTATTCCTCCTCTATAATATTCTGAATATGCTTCTCCATATGTATTTTTCTAGATATGCTCATCTTTACGTTCTGAGTTTTATATACTCACATGTAGGGATTGCAATATCGGACCAAAGTTCAATCTTCATTCTTCATTCGCCTAAATGTTTCTCATATGGTGGTCCAGGGAAGCCTGCCAGCCCACAGATTTCTGAGACAGTGCAGATGTTTTTATTTTCGGGCTAAAGGTTGTCATAGGGATTGCAATATCAACAAAAGTTCACCTTCATTCTTCATAGCCCGCTCAACAGCCATATGGTGGTCCAGGGAAGCTTCAAGAACATCTGAGACAGGAGATGTTTTTATTTTCGCCAAGGTTGTCAGTAGGGATTGCAATATCGGACCAAAAGTTCAATCTTCATTCTTCATTCGCCTAACAACCCTATGGTGGTCCAGGGAAGCCAGCCAGCTCACAGACTTTCGAGACAGGGAGATGTTTTGTGTTTCAGCCAAGGTTTGCCAGTAGACGATTACAATATCGGACCAAAAGTTCAATCTTCATTCTTCATCTTCGCCTAACAACCCTATGGTCGTCCGCGCACGGCCTGCCAGCTCACAGACTTTCGAGACAGGAAATGGTTTTATTTTGCGCAAGGTTGTCAGCAGGTGACCAGTCATCGGACCAAAGAGTTCAATCTTCATTCTTCATTCGCCGAACAGTCCTATGGGTGGTGCAGGCAGGGTGCCTGCCAGCTCCCAGATTTCGAGACAGGAGATGTTTTTTATTTACAGTAAGGTTGTCAGTAGGGATTGCGGTTGCCAATATTTCGGACCAAAAGTTCAGTCTTCATTCTTCGCCCGCCCAACTAGCCCTACGCGGTGCGTGCAGGACAGTCTTTCTGCCAGCTGGACGTATTCAAGACAGGAGATGTGTTTATTTTCGGGGGTAAGGTTGTCAGTAGG
>BPLQ01000909.1:0-53713 GCA_021605075.1 Caerostris darwini | reverse complement strand
CCGTAGGCGTGAGGTACGACGTAGACGTGCTGAGAGGGACCCTCATGTCAACAAATCAAACCACGATAGCAAACGATAACAATACCAATTATAGTATCTAATAATTGAACGAAATACAAGAAAGCCACAGCAACGCGTGGCCGGGTCTTCTAGTATATATATATATTTACATACATATATATATTCGGAAATATCACTATATGAAAAGAATACATAAATATGCATTACGAAAGATATATTTATCATTTCAGTCCTAACAGTTAATATAAAAAAAAAATTTTAAAGTCAATTCCTGCTTTTTTTTCTCACTATATTGCGGGAAGTCCTTTATAAATAATTTTTATTCGTTTTTTTAGGTTTATCTGGCGCCATCTATTGGTAGATACATGCCACTTAAATCTAAAAAAAACCTAAAATTAATTAATTACATTTAATGAATGAATTAATATTTAAAAAAACTATATTAACATCCAGTGTCCTCCACTACAATTTAAAAAAAATGTATTTGAACTTGAATGGATGAATAAAATGTATTTTATGAACGATTAAAAATTTGAACAAGATATAGATAGGAAGAGTATGAACTAATAGTAGGAATTGAAAAAACACATGAAGCTTAAAAAAATTCAACATCGTGGGATTAGTTTTGGCAATGAATTTATTTTTGCAGCTTACTTCTACTAAGCATACTCATTAGTTAAAAAAACTGCTTTGTTGAAATATGTTAAAAATAGATTTATTAGTCTGTGAAGAAATCTACCCGCGAGTAAGAAATTCGAGGATAAAAAATCGCCTCCTTTTCTGCTGTATTTCAGAAACTAGATCCCTGAGCATATTTCATTTCTCCACCACGCTGAACACATAAAGAACAGTTTCTCGAGGTAGAGAAACTGATGTCAACTGCAGACACCAGTTTCGCAGTATTTTCTGCTTCTTCTTCTTCTTCTTTTTAACATACCATGACATTTTTCTGTTTTTTTAACATCAGATGCTGTCAGTTTTTTTAAACCTTTAGCGTTAAGTCCCTCTTATTTGAATTTGAAAATCAAATGTTAAACCAACTGTTATTTTTATGCACATTTTTATAGGTTATTAAAGAACTATACATTTAGTTATGCTCGCAAAAATTGAAGGGAAAGTCAGTTTAAGTCGGAATAATTTTCCATAAAAATTTCGATTATAGAAATAAATGTTGTTTGCAGTTAAATTGAAGGCCTTCTTTACTAAGAGAGCAGATATATAGCAGAACAGCGTTGAGCAGGATATTAAACAGTTATAATTTAACTAAGCAAGTGTTTTTAAATAATCAATAATATTCACATTGGTATAAAATTTAAGGTATCCAAATTATTATTTTGCATCAAATAGATGAAATGCATTACTTTACTAAACTATAAATGTAATATTTGAATTAATTTAATGTTAATGTTTTTTTATTTTTGTGCAGTTTTCTTTTTTTATTATTTATAACTTGATCTAGCGTTGTGGCGCTCGATGCCACAGGTTTCGGGTTCGAGTTCCGATGGTATCATGGATCTTTGTAGTGGTTTGAAATCCATTTTAAACGATAGGTCCCAGTCTAATATGACTGTGAAGCGTTGTACTTAGAGTTGAGAACCCAACTTCAACAAGAAAAACAACATCTCATGTTTCGGAATCTGCAAGTAGGCAGAAGGCCTTAGACCACCATGGGGCTGTCGCGCCTTTGAATAAGAAGAAAAATTTGACTGCAGTTGAAAAACAATTCAGAAATTGAAAGACAAATGTAATTGCTTTATTTTAAAATTTAAAATAAAAAATTTCATTTCACATGTTATATTTCATATAAAATCGAGTAAAAATGTTACCTAAAATGTGTCGAATTTTTTGCAACAGTTTTGTCTATTAAATAACCTTTATAGTTGCATTTTATGTTATATGGATTAACTATTCAAACTGCATATATTAACACTGTCATGTACGTGAATATCTCACTTTTGAGAGAGATTGACGTCATGTTATATACATATATATCCTTATATTTTAATGCTATGGAAAATGAGATACGAATTTCTCTCATATTATAGAAAATAAACTATGTATAAAAAATTTAACATAAATTTAAAGATAAAGGAGTTTTTCGGATTTCTTTCATACAACCCCCAGATGGCTGGTAGTTCATAGTATACATAAAGTAGAATCGGAAATCCACAGACGTTCCAAAAAATGCTTACCACAAAATAAAAAATATATAAATATTAAATCTTTTATTATTATTATTATTATTATGATTCATTAAAACATTTGTGGTAAATTCTTTGAATGTAACATCCTTTTATCGGTGGGAGATTGACAAATGGCTATTACTATCAACTGCATCTTAAATGAAGCTATTTTCCTTCTGTGTTTGATTTAATGGTTGTTGCCGTCCCGCTTAATGACTCGCGAGTCACATGCTTCACGGCAGATGATTCGCTTTTTCGGATTTCCGATTGCAGACGAACAGATATTGATGGTTGGATTCACTCTGGAATAAATGAAATGCCCGTTTTTTTCTTTGTACACGTAATAATATTTTAACCCATTGAACTCTTTTTCTATGTCTAATAATTGATGCTGCGATGGTTATAAATATATAAATAGTTATGGTATTTTAGTTAACGCTTTTGTAGCAAAAACCTATACAACACATAAAAATAATTTTTTAATATATTTACTTGTGGCTTCTTATGCCATTAAAAACATCTAGATCAAATCCAAGGACAGCAACATCTAGATCAAATCCAAGGACAGCAACATCTAGATCAAATCCAAGAACCCGTGTGGTCTGGTCTCACTGGAAGGAGGGTAAAGAGGGGGGAGGGGGCTACTTCTGTACTGATGAAGCATCCGTAGGTAGAAGTCTGATTTGACTCCGTGTCGTTGAAGAAGGACTTCCGTCCTCCTGGGATGATTTTTTGGGGGAATTTCCCCGCCTTTTCATATAGCATGGGAGAAAATCCAGAAAACTCCCACCAGGTAGTCCAACGAACAAGACACGATGCTGAACATCACATACGCCACCGAGTCATAAATAAGACTCATAAATTGGAGTATAATTCGTAACGAATATTTGAAAAATAGATCCGAATCACTCAAGTAACTCGATATTGTTCTTGAGTAACTCATCCGTTTAACTCGTATTCGTTCATTTAATTAGTTCGGTTTTTTTTTTATATTGTTCGTTCATTCGTTCTTTTAATGTTTTAACTCAGACTCGTTTATTTAGAAGTATGTTTTAACTCATACTCGTTTTTTTATATTTTATTATGCTCGTGTATTTTGTACTTTCTATTGTGTAGCTTGTCGTAATTTGATTTAATTATCATTGTATTGTATTGTATTAATATTTATTTTATGCCAGGTTTTTATATAAATAAAGAATATTCAATAAAATTAATGTTCAGTTATTCAATTCAATGATTTTGTAATTGCTAGTATGACGGAATATATCAGATATTTGTTTTTCTGCACTGGATCAGAATGTGATAAATACATTAAATATGCATGTAATAATCATTTAAATTTTTATCTAAAGTGATTTGTATTTGGAAAAAGGGATTTTTAGAAAAGTATTTATATTTGGTATGGATTTAAACTTGGAAAGAAAAGGCAGCCGGTAATTCAATGCAAGGGATAAATGCTTCACGACCATGTGCCCCAGTGGCAACATGCGCAGCTGGTATACAGGAGAATCCGCTGAAGATATTAGAGAGTTTTTGCATATCGCATTTTTATCGTCCGATATTTTTTTCTCCCTAGTGTGCATGATCATAGGAAATTTCGCACGTGTATCTGCAATAAGGTTTCCTATGAGCATGCGCGCTAGGGAGAAAAAAATATCGGACGATAAAAATACGGTATGCAAAAACTCTCTATTGTTGTAATTACTATTTCAAAAATGAGCAGACGAGATGGCAATTGTGGCAATATATGAAAAAGCATTTCGCATCGATAGATAATCCTGTTGTCTGGTAGGGAGTTTTCAGGGTTTTCTTCAATACAACATGTAAATGTGAATGCGATTACTCTTAAAAGTCATTCCGAAGACCCTGTCTTCTCTTTGACATCCGTCAGTGGGCTCTTAATGGTATACACGATGCCCACCAATGTTATACCCTCCCCTTCTAAAGTGTAATTTGTTACGTAAGCCTACTTCCTGGAGGATGCATGTAGAGAAAAAAAGAAAGAAATAGACACGATAAATCTGTAGGCAGAGAAGTTAAGTATGTAGATACAATATAGCTGAAATCACAGTTGATATAAAGAATAACATCACTTGTGAAAACAACAATAACCTTTGTGCTTGTCTAGGCTATTTTTTATATTTAATTAGTTGCTTAAATGCTAATGTGCAATAAATGCTAATGCTTTTCCATCTTATTTAACGTAAAGACACTTTTGTGTCTTATTCATGATCTAATAAGGAATTTATCATGATCAGCCATTGTTGGTATGTTTTCTGCACTACAATTTATTGATTAGACAATTCGAAAAATTATTTGCATTCTCTTCCAAAATATTATAGCAAACATTAGTGTCCGAAAATGGCGATCAAGTTTGTGACTTGACATTCGATTCCTTTAAGCAGTGAGGGAGATATTTGTATCATTTAGTTTTAATCAAGTGCAGATGGTAACAAATTAAAATCCAGAACATCTAAATCAGCTTGCGTTTCAAACATTACTGAGTCGTCAGCAGAATTTAATTCGGCATAAATATAATTATTTAAATCATAGATTCTCCAAAATGTGATAAAGGAACCTTGCGATCAAACATTTTTATAAATTTGCCACTAAATTGTTCCTATTGTTCCATTATGTATCTAATGAACAGTAACCTGCAGTGCAGGACAGACATCCTATGAGTAATTTACACACGGAAGGAGAAAAAGGGACAGCTTGTTGTGATGGAGCATCTGTAGATAGAAGTCTGATTTGACTCGGTTTAGCTGAAGAAAGAGGGCAGTGCCTTCCGGGAGTACTTTTAGGTTTGACTAACCCGCATTTGCGGATCGTATGGGGGAAAAAACCGGAAAACTCCCATCAGGTAGTTCCGACTCACGAGGCAAGATGCTGAACAACGCCAATCGAGTCTTTTCGTTATTTGAAACAGTGTCTACAACAAAAGCCGCCAGCGGATGGAACCTCTGCCCTAATGCTCACATTGCCACTGAGCCACGAATCAGGCATCCCATGTCTTATTTTATATAATCTAACTATATTCAGATAAAATACTTTTTCACTACCCACCGAAGATGTTCACACATTTCTGTAACGATCTTCAATATATATATTTATAAACAAATATAATTTTATTTTTTCTAATATGTTCAGTCTGATAGTCCCTATGTGACACTATCGTATTACATCTTGATTTCCAAGATACAAGAGCTGTTATGAAAATATCAAAGTTCATTTTGTATCACTGCTCTTCCTCAGTCTTCCAGCGTCCATCTGACGATTTGGGATGTCACTTATACAGTGTTTATTTGAAAATCCCAAAAGAACAGTAATCTATAACAGACATGTCGGGGGGATTTGGCTGAGGTTAATTTAAATGGAATGGTCTCAATTCCGTTTCAGTTTTCATTTTGCATTAATTTTTAATACGCTTTTATTAGTTTCACCTGTATGTTTGCTTGCAACTGACTCTTTGGGCTCAATTTTACCCTACTTTAAGCGATCAGATTTCATTTAAACGTTGTAGACTTATCAAGGACCAACGACAATAAAATATTTTGATAAGTTTATCATCTCATCATGATTAGGATGGCCAGGATTAGTGATTAAAACACACGGCCTTTGAAAAGTCATCTTGTTCGGCCCATCACTTTTTCCCCTGGAGATCTGTTTCTCCTCATATACACTATTTAAGCTGCAAAGAAACATTTACAGACATCTTTCAGAACGAAAACAGTTGTTTCTTTTTAATGCGCTTTTATATTAGTTTCACCTGTATGTTTGTTTGTTTGTTTGTTTGTTTGACTCTTTGGACTCGATTTTGCCCTACTTTAAGCGATCAGATTTAATTTAAACGTGGTAGAGACTTATCCAGGACCGACGAATGCTTTGTATGACATTTTTAAACTAACTCTGCATTTCGGAATGAAACTAGTGAAAAATTACATCGAGCACCCCACGCTTTTGGAACAGTGACATTCATTTTCTCGTCAGTCATTTTATTCTTATGTTAACAATTATTTTTTTACTTTTTAGTTTGATTAACTCTAAAAGCGTGTTTTTTAGTTTTTTTAAACTATAATTTATTTTTTATCCTACGCCGGACCTAGGCATGACCGAATGGCGTAGGACAAAAAAAAAATTAATTGATCTCTGACGTGCACCCCAATACAGTTCAGAATCACACCCAAAACAAATAGAGTCCTTTGCAGTATTTGCACCCACTACGTCAATAAGTCCAGGACAGTAGTTCAAGTGGCCTCCACTCCATGTCAGAATGAGTCGAGCGAAGTGGGCAAGTTGGAAAGACTGCCAGTCCAAATCTGTAAAGGTGTTTCCTAAGAAAGCCATGCCCAGTTGGAAGGGGATTACTCAATAAGGAACCCCAAGTATAGACCCCTTACAGAATTGGAAATAGTTGTTTTTTTTAATACTACTGTGCCCAAAAAGTAAGACGAATTGATTTTTTTTTCAAAAACTCTTTATTTATTCTTCTAAATTTATTTTATAGCCTTCAAAGTAATCCCCTCGGAAATAATGTACTTATGGCAACTTTTTTTTAATTACTAAATGCATTCGAAAAAGTCATCGGCAGGGATGGCCTTCAAAGCGCTAGCTGATTCACGTTGAATCTCTTCAGTCGACTCAAAACGGTGTCCCCGGAGTGGTCTTTTGAGTTTAGGGAATACCCAGAAGAAGTACGATGCTAAATTAGGTGAATGCGGTGGTTGTGGAACGATATGGGTTTCTAGCGAAAAAGGTCACGAAGAATCAACGCAGTGTGAGCTGGCGCATTCAGTGTTTTCGGTATCAATCGTGCATTTAAATATGCATTGGTACTTTTTAAATTTAAAATTGGTCTTATTTTGTGGACACAGTGTTTAGGTAAAGTGACGGAAGGTCTTCTTTGAAAATTGGTAACAAAACATATTTCTGATAGTAATTTGTGTTAATTTTGGCATTCTTTTCTCTAATCTTTTTATTTTAAGTTTTACTTAGAAGAGAATCCAGTAATAATCAATAACGCATTTGCATTTATGAACATGTTTTCTCTAAACCACCATTTTGGGTCTTTTTCTCCTCTTTTTTCGGTAATAAATCGATTTTTTTCTGTTAAATTCAGATAAATATATCATGTCCCGCCAATTGTAACTACAAACTTCAATTTTTCTTCTTCTTCTTCATCATTAGCACAACATCTCTACGGTGGACCACGGCCGTCTGCCTACTGACAGATCTCGAGACAAGAGATATCTTCTTTTTACGGGGTAGGCTTTGTTCCTCTATGCCCAACACTTTATAGTCACATTAGTAACCAGGACCTATGGACTTCAGTTTCTAACCAGTCAAATAATTTTAATACAACAATCTTCACATAATCTTAGGATGGCGAACATGTTTTGGCGTTAGTCTATAAGCGTTATGTTTTTTATTGTTATTATTATTATTTAACTTTAAATAAGATGTTAAAAATATTGCTTATATTTTCTATAGAGATGTTTACATATTTTGCGATTTTTTTGGGGGGGTAAGGTTTTCTTTTAAAACAAGACAGGTGTCATAAGTGTACTTACCTTTATCGGGTATGCATTTGTTTTTCCCCTTTTTTCCAATTTAAATGTAAACTTTTCCATTTCTCTTTCCCTTTTTTTTTATTAATTGTCACTTATTTTATGTATAGAAATATTAAAAAATGCTTTTCATTTCCTTTTTTTAATATCATTTTTTTTAATTTTATCATAATTAATTAATTAATTTTATGAAATATTTTTTTTTTAAATTCAAAATATTTTACACTTCCGTATTTAACTTCGTAAAGTGCAAAAATGAGTGTCTTTGATCCATTGTTTATTTTTCTCCACATTTTACAGCAAAGAATCGTTTTAATAATGCAGACGGCAATTAATTCCTAATTCGAATTTATCCCAATCTGCAGTTTTTTTTATTTATAGTTAATTCATAGAGAAAATCTAAATCCTTACAAAAATATTTGAATACGATTTTAATTAGAGTCTTTCTTTTTGTTTATAGCTAGCAAATATGACCTGACGTAGTTTTGGCTACAAGAAATAAAACAATTTTAGTTTGATAAACGTTATTAGATAAAAAGAATCTATGAAATGTTATCAAAAGATATAAAAATATCAAATAAATTTAAAAAAAATCAATCTATAATAAATCAAAAATCTATATGAAAAAAATTTAATAAAAATAAAAAATTATCTTTTGACAATTTGTAAAGGAAAATTTATTCAGAATCGCTATTTATAAATAAAAAGAATATAGTATGTAAAGAAAAATTTCATAAGCCTATATAACAGAACATATAAACAAAAGAAAATTTTAAAAAAAAAAAACATAATCGTATCAACTTTAAAATATTCCATTTTGATTTGAAAAGAGTTTCGAAAACAATAATATTAAAAATGCTTAAAAAATGCAGTAAACGCAAATTAATAATGTCTATCAGGATAAAATAGAAATTTAACAATAAAATTTTAAGGTTTTTATTTAGTTAAAAAAATAACTAATAAAAATTTTTCGATTTTTCAATACAACAGATACAAAATAATAAATCCAATGAAAAAATATTACTATTGTAAATGTTTCTTTTTCTTTCTAATGCAGCTGGCAAACACAGACAGCTTGGTCTTTGGATGCCTAAAGGCAAGTGCTGCAGAGACTCACTACTCACTTTGCATTACCCAGGGGGCGAGTGTCACTTGAAGATAAGCCACGGACGCGGAGTAACAATGCCCCAGAAACGCTCTACAATCCTATTAGGACCGGGACCTACTTTTTAAAGTGGATTCCGAACCACTACAAGCAATCATGGCACCACCAGGACTCGAACCCGAAACCTGTACTACCGAGCGCCAGAGCGCTAGCCACTCGGCTATTCAGGCCCCCTATTGTAAATGTCAAAGGTTTAAATTTACAAGGAGTACAGACAGCGAGACACACAAATATCTTGCTTTATATAGAGAGAGGGCAGACTATAAAGGCAGACTGAGTTCCCAAATGTATTGCTCCATGCCTATAGATTTTGTAGAAATGTATTGTCGTTTTATGGTAAACAATAGAAATGTTAAAGAATACTTTTGAGGTGAATGTGAAACATACTTCGAGACATAAAAATGTGAGAGATACATGCGAGGCAGTTACAAACACTGAGTTTCTTTAATTGTCCATAAATTTGGTGCTTAGCATTGCAAAATGGCTAATTTCAAATATTATAATTATATATTTAATACATACAGCGAAATACGCATAAAAATAATTTGCGTTTTCAATGAACACATTTCAATAAAGTATAATAAAGTGATAACGTGAAATCTTAATTAATGTAAGTTTTCTAAGACATTAGAGAGTTTTTGCATACCGTATTTTTATCGTCCGATATTTTTTTTTCTCGGGCCTGAATGGCCGAGTGGCTAGCGCTCTGGTGCTCGGTACTACAGGTTTCGGGTTCGAGTCCCGGCGGTGCCATGGTTGCTTTGTAGTGGTTCGGAATCCACTTTAAAAAGTAGGTCCCTGTCCTAATAGGAACGTCGAGCGTTGCGGGGGCATTGTTACTCCGCATCCGTGGCTTATCTTCAAGTTACACGCGCCCCCTGGGTAATGCAAAGTGAGTACGTCTCTGCAGCACTTGCCTTAAGGCATCCAAAGACCAAGCTGTCTGTGTTTGCCAGCTGCATTAGAAAGAAAAAAAATTCTCTCTAGCGCGCATGCTCATAGGAAATTGCGCATGCGTATCTGTAATAATGTTTCCTACGAGCATGCGCGCTAGGGAGAAAAAAATATCGGACGATAAAAGTATGGTATGCAAAAACTCTCTAGTATCTAAATTTGCTTGCCGTATAGATGAAAATCTAGAAAATATCCACTACGTAATCTGAATGGATTGCGAGGCGTTTCTACTCGATGTCATAATCGTCATCGTTTCTGAAAGCATTGGTAGATGCCACCCAATGGATTCAATTCTTAATCTTTTCACATACTATTGCCGTACGTTACCAAAGGGCATCTGTTGCTATTACACCACAAGTTTAAAATTCAATTTGTACAATTGTCCCAAATCCCCCATTTTTAAAAATATTTTTAAATATTTCCTTTAATAGATAAATATATTTAATGCCAACGGCCCTACCATGCTGAATATACCGGTTCTCGTTAGATCACCGAAGTCAAGCATCATTGGGCGCGGTCAGTACTTGGGTGGGTGATCACCTGGGAACACCGCGTGTCGTTGGCATTCACACATTTGGGACCTGAACGGCCGAGTGTCTAGCGCTCGGTGCCACAGGTTTCGGGTTTCAATCCCGGCAGTCCCATGGATGTTTGTAGTGGTTCGGAATCCACTTTAAGCAGTAGGTCCCGGTCTACTATGACTGGTAAGAGCGTCACGGAGCCAAAGTCAGACTTCTACCTACGGGTGCTCCATCACAACAGAAGCTGCTTCCTTCCCCTTCAATCATGAGTACGTATGGGCTCGTGGGCTTGGCCACCCAAGTGGGATAAGAAACAACAACATATATTTAATACGTTTAAGTACTGAAGACATGAATAACATTTAGCTGCATTAGTTTCAGCTATCTTTACGTTGTGAGAAGTTTTATGCACTACATTTTACTATCCTTGGTTGTTCTCGATTGTCGCAATATGCTACTGGATCTTGAGTGAACGTGATGGATGATTTGGACAGAATCCTTGAAGTATCTTCCATAGTTTTCCATAATGATTCTTGGAATCGTATGTTCCAGAATTCTTTTTGTTGCATTGCATAATGCGAATGGAACGAAATCGAAGACTCTGGATTGAGATCCTCAAGGTCTCATAAATATTCAGGAAGAACATTTTCGTCTCCGAACTGCTGGGTCATTTTTTTTATATATTTGAGAACTTCCAAATTGTGCTCAGACAAAATTCATTCCTAAAGTACTTCCTTAAAGATTTTTTGATATTTCCTTTTGAAAAGTTTATGTGTATATGCACATAATTTTTAGTATCCCAATTTTTTAAGCTTGACTCGTGTTAACATTGGTAACTAGAGTGTAGGAGGGCTAAAGTTGAAGTCCAGTGGCGGGATCCGATGCAGTCACTGTTGTTAGAAACGAGATTTGGTCTGGTTTGGTTTGGTTTGACGCTCTCTTGGTCATTTCATGCACGCAAGGTCTAATTAGACTGGGACCTACAGTTTAAAATGGATTCCGAACCACTCACAAGCATCCATGCCACCACCAAGACATGGACCTGATGCCTGCGGTGAAGGATAGAGCGCTAACTTGATGCTAAGGGATAGAGCCCTAGCCAATTGACCATCCGGTGCTTCAGAAACGATAAGATTCGATGACGACTACGATAGCGTGTATAAAGCGTCTCACATCTATAGTCGGGCTGTTTGTTAGAATTATCAAGATTTTCCTCTGTACGACATCCAAATGCGGAACAGTTATTTCTAAAAATCCTCCAGAATGTGGTGCCCTCTCTTCTTCACACGTCGTTGGGCAATTCGTGGTATACGTAAGATCAAACAATGTTCCACCAAAAATAATTATGTGATTATTTTAGGAGTTTGTGTACTAATTTAAAGCATTTTAAAACTCATTAATGACACTCATCTTAAATTACTGCTTAATGATTCACCAGTTGCAGTAAAAATCATTTTTAATTTATAGTACATTTTACCTATCTGTTGCATTTAATAACCAAACTAGCTGTCAAATATGAGTAGGTTTTCATTTGGTATCAGTAACAATAGACATACAAGGTTAGAAATTGTAATGTAAAAGTCTTATTATCATAGATATAAGAAAAATTATATTAATGCTATCTTTTTTATCTAATAAAATGTTTATATATTATAAATAATTTATCCCTTCAATACAATATTTAATCTTACAAGACCATTAAAGCAAAAATGCAGTCCTCATATGTTATGTTTATATAATAATATGTATATATACTTCATTGGCGCAACAGCCAAAGTCGTCTGCTTACCGGCACATTTTAAGACGGAAGATGGGTACTTTTTACGGGGTAGGCTATCAGCTATACGCCTAACATTCATATTAGACAGGAACCTGCGATTTAAGGTGTATTCCGAACCACTCTAAACATCCATAGCACCACCGCGACTGGAACTCAAAACCTGGGGAACTGAGCCCCATAGCAGTAATCACTCAGTCATCAAGCCCAAATATATGTCTCTTTATCATAAATATTAATATTATATAGGTCATTAGTCTTATTTTGTAATTCGTAGTCTTAAATTAAAAATAGCATGGGAATAAGGCGAAGCATATATTCTAAGTCTGTGGAACCAAGCGCCAGAACACTAGTCAATCGGCCATCAAACCGTCAGGTTTTAGATAAAGATATCTATAAAGGAAATGTCGTATGTATACAGTATTATGCATATAGCACGTATATAGTATTATATATATATATATATATATAATAAGAAATTTATTTATTTTACAGATAATGTAAAACTTCGTATAAGCATGTTTTTAGTTGTCCATTTACAATTACATAGTAGTTAAATAAAAAGTGCCCATAAATAGCTAAGCAACTCATGGAGGGTTTGAGTAGTAAAGAAGTGTGACAACCCTTAATTTAAGTAATTTAAGGGAAAAAATTAAATTTTAAATGTCCCATTTCTGTTAAATAACTATACATCTAAATGAGTCAAGCTTTCGGCATTTCAAATAGTGTCAAAATGCAACTTAAAGTGAGAGCGACATAAAGCTATCATTATGTCACAGCAAACATGACGACTCTCAGCAAACGTCAGAAACCGCCCATTTTAATTGTCCACAGCATTTTGGAAAAAACGAGTGCCTAAATGATAGATGCATCAACACACAAAGGATTTCTCAGTAGAGTTCAGCTCATGCACGCATAACCAACTCCAAATGACGTGCGAGCACGCAAATTCCTTTAAACTAACAGTTCCAGACACACTGCTTATTCCCCAAAGAAATCAAAACTCCCCCTCTGAAGAATATGGATTTGATATGTTTCGTCTCGCATTTTAAAACTGGAGACTCGTAATTGGTTGTAGCGTTTCGTTAACGAATGGAATACTGAAAAGTTTGTTTTCAAATTTATTGAAATAGCTTTAAATAGTGATGTGCGAAATGGTATAAATCTAAGGATGTCTTCGAAATTTATGTAATTGGGTTTCCATTCTAGTGCCTGATGGCCGAGTGACTAGCGCTCTGACGCTCGGTGTCTCAAATTTCTGGTTCGTGTAACGGTAGTGACAATGATGCTTTTAATGGTTCGAAAACCACTTTAAAACTCAGGTCCCGGTCTTATATGACTGAAAACCCTACTCCATCAAAAGACAACATCTGCTGTCTCAAAAATCTGCCAGTAGGCATATGGTGTTAGCCCATGGTCGGGCTGTTGCGCCAATGAAATGTATGGATTTAATTTATAGGGATCTACATTTTAACGTGGATTCCGAACCACCCGCAAACATCCATGCCACCGACAGGATTCGAACATGCAGTCTGTGGTACCAATGGCCAGAGCGCTCGCCAATTAGCCATCAGGCTACCACACGCCAATACAGGATATTTGGTTTGGTTTGCATCTCTACAGTCATTGTGTGCTCACTTTAGGCTAATTAGACCGGGACCTGCAATTTAACGTGGATTCCGAACCATCAACAAACATCTATGCCACCGACAGTATTCGAACCTGAAGTCTGTGGTACCAAAGACTAGAACGCTAGCCAAAAAAGACTAAAGTTATTTGTTGGGCTCTAGGAGGAGGGAAATTATATGCATATGCCCCCTATATTGGTGTTACAAAAGTAAATTATGGGGTGGCTCACTGAGTATAGGAGTGCCGAGGTTGGAATCCCCTGGTGACGTTGTTGTGCTTTCAGAAACGAGGATGCGACATGATAGCCAATTGGCTAGCTCTCCGGCCTTTGGTACCACATGCTTCAGCTTTGAATCCTGACTGTGGCATGGATGCTCGTTAGTGGTTCGAAATCCACGTTAAGCATGTATGTTCCGACCTAATTTGCCCAAAGTGTGCAAAAAAAATGACCATAGAGTGACAAACCAAACCAGAAACAAGGACACTCCATGGCGATTGTGATAATATGAGTAAAACTGTCTCATATCGATATCCAGGTTGACTGGTGAGAATTATCTGCCTTTTCACCCATACGACATGCAAATCCGAGGCAGTTATCTTAAAAGTCCTCCCCCATCACCATGAATGCACTGTTCGGGAAATACATAAGTTGTACATGCGACTAGCCGATATTCAGCAAAGAAAAAGAAGTAATAGTGGCAGCAATGCAACATACCCTCCAGTGTGCATCCTGGATTACATTGAATCCGTTAAATATCTCAGAAACAAATAGCTACAGAAATATTATTTTCCACAAATACTGTGGTGAACATTTGTGGTCAAATATGGCGATCGAGCCAGTGAATTGGTATTCAGTTCGTTTTAATGATGCCAAAGAGAGAGACAGAGAGAGAGAGAAAAGTTTGTTAAGTTTATTCGTTATCAAATACAGATGGTATCACATTAAAGTTGAGAATATCTGAATAATGAATCATTATAGAAACGTCAGCTAAATTTAATTTATAGTGGAGGAAAGTATTTAAATCGTGGTTACTCTCTATTTCTCTCTACCTTAATTGGAATAAAGTAATAATTACTTACTATATTAGGACTTCCCGTATACTGTATCGGGGACTATTGAAAAATATATACATGACTATTTATGTAATTCAATTTATTGAATTTGCAATTATTATTGCTTGATTATTGAAATGTTATTGCTCTGCAATTCTCATAAAACATATAAAAAATTATTGATTTATTATTGCCTTGCAATTTTTATAAAGCATATAAAAATTATTGCATTATTAATGAATTATTATTGCCTTGCAATTCACATAAAATATATAAAAAATACATCAATTCTTTATTTAAAATATCTCTACCTGATTTGCCCCCAAAAAATTAAAAGTCATTAAAAATAGCAAACAATAATTGTATAACATAGAACTCATGTTTATCAACATAATTTTCCTGCGTATAAAAATTATTATATTTAAATTATAGAAATAAACCTCTTAGTTGTAAATTAATATGTGATAGTATTTTTTATCTACAGTTAATATTTAATAGCTATGGCGTTCGGTACCATAGTTTTCGGGTTCAATTCCGGGTGGATGTAAAATGGATGTTTGTAGGACCGATTTGTAAATGTATGTAATGTAGAAATCGATGTTTGTAGGATGTTTGTCTACTTGGATATTTGTAGTGGTTCAGAATTCACTTACAATCGTAGGCCCTGGTCTAATATGACTATATAAGTGTTGGGCGTAGGGCTGATAACCTTACTTCGTCAGAAGAATATGTTTTGGAATATGCCAGTAGGCAGAAGGCCTTGGCCCACCATGGGGTTATTACGCCATTAAAGAAGAAGAAGAAGAAGATTTAATAAATTATATTAACAATTTAGTAAAGCAAATCATACCTAAGCCAATTTGTATAAGAATATTTCTTTAAGCGAATTAAGGTGCCAAAAATAATTTATAACATGATTTTTTGTTAATTTTTATGCGAATAACGCAAAGTTAAAGTAAGAAATTCTTCTTCCCAAACTAAAGAGGAAATTCTGAGCATTTTACAGAATCGAATTCTCATGGTAAACGACAAAATTATGAAGGCTAAATTTCTCGTATTACAGAACTGATTGCATATAAGCGGAAAAAATGTCTAGGTAGTAAAATAAATGTGTTAATATGGCGTAAGTAGTCACCCACTATTGAGTCAATTGGTCATACTCATTTTTAAGAATGTACTATGCATTGATTTAAAAAGAGATTTAGATGTGTATCAATTATATAGTGCATAGTGATTGCAAATTTAATTCCCTAAATTCATCCTGATCCCAAATTCAAATACTTAAATGCATCCTGATCCCAAATTTAAATCCCTAAATACATCCTGATGCTAAATTTAAATCCCTAAATACATCCTGATGCTAAATTTAAACCCTTAAATGCATTCTGATCCCAAGTTTAAATACCTAAATATTCTGATCCCAAATTAAAATCTCTAAATACACCGTGATCACAAACTTAAATCCATAAATGCATCCTGATTTCAAATTTAATTAAATTTTGGGATCAGGATGCATTTACGCGTATAACAATTCTCAGTAATTAATTATTGGTACGCATAATTTCAATATGTCTTAATAGGATAATAAATAAAATTTTATTTGCTACTGTAAAAACACATTCTATTATTTTCATTATATGCAAATAATTTGCATAGTTATCAATTGTATCTAATTTTAATATTTTAAATAAATTGAAATTAAATTAAATTTGCTTTTGGCAATAAATTGTAACTTTACTAATTCAGTTTAGTTTATATTTTTAATTGTTCATAGTGAGGTGTTTCACCACAAAGATTCACCATGTTAAATAAAGGAAGAACATTGTCTTCCGGGACGAGTTTTAGGGTTAATTGCCTGTTATTTGTGTGTCAAATTTGAGAAAATACAGAAAATTTCAACTTTAACAGTGAATTTTAGCTATGTGTTTGACTAGAGTCGAGAAATTCAGACTAATTAGAATGACATCGGTGGACCTTGTGTTACACTTATGTATACCCTTGAAACTTTTAAAACGGGTGGGGAAGAGAGAGAACGTTGCGTTCATGGGAGACTTTTAGGTATAACTGTCTGTTATTTGCGTGTCAAATCTGAGAAAATACAGGAAACTTCCACCTTTCCTGTTAATTTTATTTGTAAGGGACATAGAGTCATGAAATTCAAACAAATTAAAATGATATCAATGGGCATCCTGTTGCAACTTGCGTGTCAAATGGGAGAAAACACGGAAATCTTCCACCAGACTGCTTGAATATCGATTCGAGATACTTATGATATGTTTCTGAAATCAGTAATGGACGCCGAAGTGTATTCGAAACTCACCCCCACCCCTCTCTCCTACTGGGCAGCATAGACAATTCAACCTAATGTGAATTAAAAATTAATTAATTTAACTTAATACTCTTCTAACAGAAATATTAAATATTTTAGTTGGCTTAGTACTTACCTAATAGTATCTAAATCACGTATTACATGCAAAGAATGTAGTGATATCGATCCATTGGGAACTCCAGTGGTCACCTTTTCCCTCAGTGGCACTTTTATTTCTTTCAACCTCATTCAGGAGGCACTTTTAATCCTCATCAGCAACCCAGTTGCTCTTCCTACAGAAATGAGTTTAACTTCTCTGCTAAGTCTTTAGCAGTCGCCTAACGATTATTCAGTGGGGGTCACCTTGCCACTTTCCACTCAACTGCCATTCTTTTAACTCATTGACACAGACTCTTTATGTCTTCATCACTAATTTATTAATCATTCCCCTGATTCAGGACTAACTAGCTCTTGAATTCGGTTAGTTTAATGTCTATTAGATAAATTCCTATAATGTTTTCAGTTAAAAAGACATTATTTCTTGAATATGTAGCTAAAGATGATTTTCGTCATTATCTTTTCTATATTTTCGTCTAATGTTTCGTCTTCTATCTAATGTTTCGTCATTATCTTTTTCTATATTTTCGATACATTTCCATGGCATCTGTTATCATTATCTTATCTGTTTGTTTTTTCTTTTCTTGTTTTACAACGAAGTGGCATATTGGATGATATAGATTATGTTTCTGAACTAGGTAAATAGGGTTTGAATGCAGACTGTCGAATCCTAATAGGAAGATTCCCTATCTATACCCGAATGAGCATGATAAATCTTTAGGCCAGAATTTCATTCTATTGAGATCGAGGAGGTTTGGTTTGTCGCTGTACGGTTATTTTGTGCTCACTTTAGGCTAATTAGACTTGTACCTACAGTTTAGCATTAATTCTGAACCACTGACAAACAGCCATGCCACCGCCAGTATTAGAACTTGAAGCCTGTAGTAACAAGGACCAGAGCGCTAGCCAATTGGTCATCAGGCTGCGAGGAGGAGAACAGAAGGTTCAGCAAATCCCTTTCCGTTAGAGCATTCCTGACACAATGCAGGTGTAGTGTTACAGGCTTTGGGTGGTGCAACCTGGATAGCGATGAACTTGCTACATATCTACTATTTTAACAGCAAATGGTCTCATATCAAAGGGTTTGCATTTGAAAAAAATCGTTACAATTTTTATACCATATCCTATTTTGTCCTATGGGGCACTGCATAGATTATTTTAAAGATACTAGCGTTATGGAACCATTACTACTGCAGGAATGAGCACTATGAATCTTTAAGCAACAGTGTCTTTCCATTGAGTTCGAAAAGGGGAAGGTGAAAACCCTGATGTTGTTAATTGTCACAATTCGTTAAAATATATAGGCATAAAATGTGAATGTAGTATAGATGGACCCGTGGCATACCTTGGTAACATTGAATCTGCTACACATTTGCCATTATCTATTGGCCTATGCCAATGAACTTAAGACATTGGTTTCATAACAGCAATGAGAAAACTCAAATATTTATTCATAACTGTTTAAAAAGTTTCATGGGCCTGATAACCAAAGATATAGCGCTTGGTGCCACACGTCTCGGGTTCGATCCACGGAGGTGCTAAGGATGTTTGTAGTGCTTCGGAATCCTTTTTAAATCGTAGATGCTGGTCTAATATGAATGTTGGGAGTAGGGCTTAACAATTTAACCCTGTAAAAAGAAAACATCTCATGCTTCGGAATCTGCTGGCGGGCAGAAATCCCTGGCTTACCGGAGGACTGTTGCGACAATGAAGAAGTAGGATGTAGTTGCACAATCTCAAGAAGAACTTTCAGGATGTGCCATTCTAAATACTTGTACAGATTCTTTTACTGTTTTTTATAAAATAATTTTACTGTGATATTTAAATTGGCGAGTGTACAAAATAAGAGGCAAGAGGATTTCCATCAATATTTTTTTATTCAACAAAATTTTCGAAATCAGTCCCTCTATAGTAAATTTCAAAAGTCGTCATTGATAAATACATTGATATAAATAATATATTCCACATCCATACTGGAAGAAAAAAAAAACTACACACTAATGCCCTTTACCAAGGGAGAAATCCATAAATCCATTTTGAATGATACAAAACCCCATTTTCTTCTTAACCTATTTTAACTGCTTTCTTTTATCTTCTTCCTACATGTCTCTGATTCCCATCTTCTTCATCCCAGACGGCCCTAATGCTTCCAAGCGGGCTTCTCTCCCTCTTCCCAGTAATCCCATTTATCAATAGCCCCAACGATAATAACGACAACGCCCCAAAGAAAACTTTTCCTGGGGCATTTGCCCCAAAAAGGAAGATTGCGCCCCGTCCTCTTGAGGGGGGCCGGACGTCTTGGTTGGCACTGGGCCAATAATCGTCCACTGCTAATAAAATCTTCTTCATGGGGGAGGGAGGGGTGGAAAGAAGGGTTCGTCGAACCACTGCGTTCGAAAAGGGACATCTTCGATCGGGACGTTCGAGAGGGGGTGATAGGGGTCGTGCCAAAGGTTTTCCGAGGGGGTGATAGACGTTTGTGGTGGGGCCCTTTCTGACAGATGAGTGAAAGTGTCTAGGAGTCAATTTCGATTTTCTGTTTGTGGATAATAAAAATAAATGTTTGCTTCAAACTTTTGTGGATAACAAATTAAATTATCTTGAATTCGTCCGTGATAGTGTTTTATTTAACTATTTGTCGCCATTTAAGAATGTAAAATATTATTATCCATCAAATTATTGCGGATTTTTATTGTATATTATTCATGCCAGTTTGTAGGAATTAGTTATTATCTTCTGAATTCAATTATTATTATTATTCAGCAATATTACAATATCTTCGATTATTATTATTCCTGCATATTATTATATCGTCATTTATTATTATTCCTCAATATTATTGAGGAATTAGTTATTATCTGCTGAATGCGTTCATGTTTATTTTTGAAGTCGTCTGTTTACGATTTGAATTTTCTTACACTAATATAATTATATCTTATTTGTTATTGTTATTTACGTTCTCTGTTAACTGGCCATATCTATACATTGTCCAAAATATAGACAAAAATTTCCTTTATTCTTTTATAAATAAATTACTATATTTATATAAATAATATATCATCATCATCATCATCAATAGCGCAACAGCCCCATGGTGGCCAAAACCGTCTGCCTGCTGGCCGATTTCCAGACAAGAGATGTTTTCTTTTTACAGGGTAGGGTTGTCAGCAACTACGCAAAACGCTCTATTCTATATTAGACCGGGACCTACTGTTTAAAGTGAATTCCAAACCACTACAAATATCCAAGTCACCGCCGGGACTCGGACACGAAACCTTTGGTACCGAGCGACAGAACGCTTGCTACTCGGCCATTCAGGCCCCTAAGAAGTAGCATGTAGTTGTTCAGTTTTTTCTCAAGAACAACTTTCAAAATGGACCATTCGAAATTCTTGTACAGTTTTTTCAATCTTCCTATAAAATAATTTTACTATGATATTTAAATTGGCGAGTGTGTAAAATAAGAGGTGAGAGGATTTCCATCAATATTTTTTACATTCAGCAAAATTTCCAAAAACGAATTTCAAAATGAGTCATCGTAAATTTCAAAAGTCGTCATTTCTAAATACATCGAGATAAATAATATATTCCACATCCGTCTTTCACCACGGAGAAAACCATAAATCCATTTTGAATGATACAAAACCCCCCATTTTCTTCTTAACCTATTTTAACTGCTTTCTTTTATCTCCTTGTCTCTGATCCCCATCTTCTTTATCCCAGACGCCCCTAATGCTTCCAAGCGGGCTTCTCTCCCTCTCTCCCTGTAATCCCATTTATCAATACCCTCCAACGATAATAACGACAACGCCCCAAAGAAAACTTTTCACGGGGCATTTGCCCCCAAAAAGGAAGATTGCGCCCCGTCCTCTTGGGGGCCGGACGTCTTGGTTGGCACTGGGCCAATAATCGTCCACTGCTAATAAAATCTTCTTCATGGGGGAGGGGGTGGAAAGAAGGGTTCGTCGAACCACTGCGTTCGAAAAGGGACATCTTCGATCGGGACGTTCGAGAGGGGGGGAGTGATAGGGGTCATGCCAAAGGTTTTCCAAGAGGGGTAATAGACGGTTGTGGTGGGGACCTTTCTGACAGATGAGTGAAAGTGTCTAGGAGTAAACTTTCGATTTTCTGTTTGTGGATAATAAAAATAAATGTTGCCCGAAACTTTTGTGGATTACAAATTAGATTATCTTGAATTCGTCCATGATAGTGTTTTATTTTACTATTTGTCATCATTTAAGAATGTAAAATATTATTATCCATCAAATTATGGCGGATTTTGATTGTGTTTTATCCATGCTGGATTGCAGGAATTAGATATTATCTTCCGAATTGTCCATGTTGATCTTCTGAATTCAGTTATTGTTATTCCACAATATTATTATATCTTCAATTATTATTATTCCTCAATATTAATATCTCCTGAATTCGTTCATGTTTATCCTTTGAATTCGCCTGTTTCCGATTTGAGTTTTCTTACACTATAATTGTATCTTATTTGTTATTGTTCTTTATGTGCTCTCTTAATTGCCCTATCTATACATTGTCCATAAATATAGACAAAAAATTATCTTTATTTGTTTATAAATATATACCAATATTTATATAAATAATATATCATCATCATCATCAGTGGCGCAACAGCCCCATGGTGGGCCAAGGCCGTCTGCCTGCTATCAGATTTCTAGACAGGAGATGTTTTCTTTTTACGGGGTAGGGTTGTGAGTAACTATGCCCAACGCTACTACCATATAAGACCGGGACCTACGGTTTAAAGTGAATTCCGAACCACTACAAATATCCATGGCACCGTCGGGACTAGAACCTGAAACCTATGGTACCGAGAGCTAGCCACTCGGCCATCAGGCTCCTAAAAAGTAGTATGTAGTTGTTCAGATTTTTCCTGAAGAACAACTTTCACAATTGGCCATTCTAAATCCTTGTACAGATTCTTTTACTCTTTTTTAATTCATTCTATTAGCTCACACTCTCCCTATATATATATCGTGCTCAAATTTTCAGTCATTAATAAAATACTTTTTATTCCTCCACACAAGTTTTTTTGTACTTGCAGTGGATGACACTTGATGTTAATACAGTTTTTTCGAATATTAACCCATTAATTAAATTAAATTAATTCATTTTAGTTTTCTTTAGATTTAAGTTACATGTATCTAATAATAGATGGCGCCAGATGTAAAAGCTAAATTTCAACTTTATTTGTAAAGGACTTTTCTGCAATATAGAGAAAAAATAGTAGGGATTGACTTTAAAATTTTTTTTTTTTTATATTACTTGTTAAAAAATAATTTTACTGTGACACTTAAATTAGCGACTGTGCAAAATGAGAGATGAGAGGATTTCCATCAAAATTTTTTAATTCAACAAAATTTTCAAAAACCAATTTCAAAAAGAGACATCGTCAATGATAAATACATTGAGATTAATAATGTATTCCACATCCAGACTGCAAGAATAAAAAAACGACACACTAATGTCCTTTACCACGGAGAAATTCATAAATCCATTTTGAATGATACAAAAACCCCATTTTCTTCTTAACCTATTTTAACTGCCTTCTTTTATCTTCTTTCTGCATGTCTCTGATTCCCATCTTCTTTATCCCAGACGCACCTAATGCTTCCATGCGGGCTTCTCTCTCCCTCTTCCCAGTAATCCCATTTATCAATACCCTCCAACGATAATAACGACAACGCCCCAAAGAAAACTTTTCCCGGGGCATTTGCCCCCAAAAAGGAAGATTGCGCCCCGTCCTCTTGAGGGGGCCGGACGTCTTGGTTGGCACCAGGCCAATAATCGTCCACTGCTAATAAAATCTTCTTGAGGGTGGGGGGTGGAAGCAGGGTTCGTCGATCCACGGCGTTCGAAAAGGGACATATTCGATCGGGACGTTCGAGAGGGGGGCGATAGGGGTCGTGCCAAAGGTTTTCCGAGGGGGTGATAGACGTTTTTCGTGGGACCCTTTCTGACAGATGAGTGAAACTGTCTAGAGTAACTTTCGATTTTCTGTTTGTGGATAATAAAAATAAATGTTTGCGTCAAACTTTTGTGGATAACAAATTAAATTATCTTGAATTTGTCCATGATAGTGTTTTATTTAACTATTTGTCGTCATAATGAGCCAACGGCCGTACCATCCGGTTCTCGTTAGATCACCGAAGTGTTTTCAGTATTTAAATGGCCGAGTGTCTAGCGCTTTCGGTGCCACAGGTTTCGGGTTCGAATCCCGGCGGTGCCATGGATGTTTGTAGTGGTTCATTTTATGGTCCCGGTCTCCTATGACTGTAAAGAGCGTAAAATTCCTTCCCCTTCAATCATGAGCCGTATGGGTTCGTGGGCTTGGCCAGCCAAGTTATTTGTCGTCATTTATGGAAGTAAAATGTTATTATCTAACAAATTATTGCGGATTTCAATTGTGGTTTATTCAGACTAGATTGTAGGAATTAGTTATTATCTTCTGAATTCGTTTATCTTTATCTTCCAAATTCAATTAGTATTATTCCGCAATAATAATTTTTAAACTATTGAGGAATTAGTTATTATCTTCTGAATTCATTCATATTTATCTTCTGAATTCATTCATATTTATCTTCTGAATTCATCTGTTTGCGATTTGAGTTTTCTTACACTAATATAGTTGTATCTTATTTGTTATTGTTATTTATGTTCTCTGCTAATTGGCCATATCTATGTATTGTGCATAAATTTAGACAAAAAAAATAACCTTTACTTTTTTTATAAATGTATACGTATATTTATATAAATAATATATCATTATCATCAGTGGCGCAACAGCACCATGGTGGGACAAGGCCGTCTGCCTTCTTTCAGATTTCTAGACAGGAGATGCTTTCTTTTTATAGGGTAGGGTTGTCAGCAACTACGCCCAACGCTCTACTGCCATATTAGACCGGGACCTTCGGTTTAAAGTGAATTCCGAACCACTACAAATATCCAAGGCACCGACCGCCGGCACTCGAACCCGAAACTTGTGGTACCGAGTTCCAGAGCACTAGCCACTCGGCCATGAGGCCCCTAAAAATTAGTATGCAGTTGTTCAGTTTTTTCTGAAGAACAACTTTCAGAATGGACCATTCTAAATACTTCGATATATTTTTTTAGTCTTATAAAATAATTTTAATATGATATATAAATTGGCGAGTGTGTAAAATAAGAGGTGAGAGGATTTCCTTCAATATTTTTTAATTCAGCAAAATTTCCAAAAACCAATTTCAAAATGAGTCATCGTAAATTTCAAAAGTCGTCATTTCTAAATTCATTCATATAAATAATATATTCCACATCCAGACTACAAGAATAAAAAAACTACATACCAATGTCTTTCACCACGGAGAAATCCATAAATCCATTTTGAATGCTACAAAACCCCCATTTTCTTCTTAATCTATTTTAAATGCTTTCTTTTATCTTCTTCCTGCATGTCTCTGATCCCCATCTTCTTTATCCCAGACACCCCTAATGCTTCCAGGCAAGGCTTCTCTCCATCTTCCCAGCAATCCCATTTATCAATACCCTCCAACGATAATAACGACAACGTTCCAAAGAAAACTTTTCCCGGGGCATTTGCCCCGAAAAAAGGAAGATTGCGCCCCCTCCTCTTGAGGGGGGCCGGACGTCTTGGTTGGCACTGGGCCAATAATCGTCACTGCTAATAAAATCTTTTTTTTTGGGGGGTTGGAAAGAAGGGTTCGTCGAACCACAGCGTTCGAAAAGGGACATCTTCGATTGGGACGTTCGAGAGGGGGGTGATAGGGGTCGTGCCAAAGGTTTTCCGAGGGGGTGATAGACGTTTGTGGTGGGGACCTTTTTGACAGATGAGTGAAAGTGTCTAGGAGTAACATTCGATTTTCTGTTTTCGGATAATAAAAAGAAATGTTGTCCAAAACTTTTGTGAATAACAAATTGAATTATCTTGAATTCGTCCATGATAGTGTTTTATTTTACTATTTGTCATCATTTAAGAATGTAAAATATTATTATCCATCAAATTATTGGGGCATTTTGATTGTGGTTTATTCAGGTTAGAATGTAGGAATTAGCTATTATCTTCTGAATTGTCCATGTTGTTCTTCTGAATTCAGTTATTGTTGTTCCACAATATTATTATATCTTCAATTATTATTATTCCTCAATATTATTGAGGAATTAGTTATTATGTCCTGAATTCGTCCATGTTTATCTTTTGAATTCGTCTGTTTGAGATTTGAGTTTTCTTACACTAATATAATTGTATCTTATTTGTTATTGTTATTTATGTTCTGTGTTAATTGGCCATATCTATATATTGTCCATAAATATAGACAAATAAAAATTACCTTTAATTTTTTATAAATATATATACCTATATGTATATAAATAATGTATCATCATCATCATCAGTGGTGCACCAGCCCATGGTGGGACAAGGCCGTCTGCCTGCTTGCAGATTTCTAGACAGGAGATGCTTTCTTTTTACAGGGTAGGATTGTAAGCAACTACGCCCAACGCTCTACTGCCATATTAGACCGGGACCTACGGTTTAAAGTGAATTCCGAACCAATACATTCCATGAACAATATCCATGGTGACTCGAACCCGGAATCTGTGGCACCGAGCGCCAGAGCTAAAATATATATACCTATATACACTGAAGTGACAAAAGTCATGGGATAGCAATATGCAACTTTTCAGATGGCAGTAGCATCGCGTAGAACAGGTATAAATGCGCAGTGCTTTCGCAGAGCTTTCATTTCTGTTCAAGTTATTCATGTGAAGAGATTTTGACGTGGTGATGACCGCACGACGGGAATTAACAGACTTTGAACGTGGAATGTTAGTTGGAGCTAGACGCATGGGTCATGTCATTTCGGAAATCGTTAGGGAATTCAACAGTCCCAGATCCACTGTGTCAAGAGTGTGCCGAGAGTATGAAATTTCAGGCATAACATCCCACCATGGACAGCTCAGTGGTCGACCGCCTGCACTTAACGACCGAGAACGGCGACGTCTGCAAAGAGTCGTAAATTCTAACAGACAAGCAACACTGCGTCAAATAACCGCTGAAATCAATGTGGGACGTACAAGGGACTTGTCTGTTAGAAATGTGCGGAGAAATTTGGCTTTCTTGGGCTATTCCAGCAGAAGACCGACTCAAGTGCCTTTACTGACAGAACGACATCGCTTGCAACGACTCTCGTGGGCACGTGAGCATATCGGTTGTTCCCTAGATGAATGGAAAACCGTGGCCTGGTCCGATGAGTCACGATTTCAGTTGGTAAGAGCTGATGGTAGGGTTCGAGTGTGGCGCAGACCCCACGAAGCCATGGACCCAAACTGTCAGCAAGGCACTGTTCAAGCTGGTGGTAACTTCGTAATGGTGTGGGCTGTTTTTTCATGGCATGGACTTGGTCCTCTGGTGCGACTGGGCCGAACATTGACTGGAAATGCTTATGTTCAGCTACTTGGAGATCACTTGCAGCCATTCATGGACTTCGTGTACCTAAACAACGATGGGATTTTTATGGATGACAATACGCCATGTCACCGGGCCACAACTGTTCGCGATTGGGTTGAAGAACATTCTGGACAATTCCAACGAATGATCTGGCCACCTAGATCGCCCGACATGAATCCCATCGAGCATTTAGGGGACATCATCGAGAGGTCTGTTCGTGCCCAAAATCCTGCACCATCAACGCTTTCACAATTATGGACGTCTATCGAGACAGCATGGCTCAATATTCCTGCAGAAGACTTCCAACGACTTGTTGAGTCCATGCCACATCGAGTTGCTGCACTTCGCCGGGCGAAAGGAGGGCCGACACGATATTAAGAGGTATCCCATGACTTTTGTCACTTCAGTGTATAAATATCATATTTATAAATACCTATATTTTTAAATATAATAAATTACTTTCTTTTAATTTCTTTCTTTAAACAAATTATTTAAAATTTTAAGAATTTATTATGTAATAAAGTCTTTTAAAAGACAAATATTCCTTTTTATTATTATTATTATTTTTTTTTTTTATCCATTGGAAAATGTCTGCGTAAAATTTTGTTTAAAAATTTTTTTGATTTCTAAGCAAATATAAAATCTAAAAATATTTACTTAAATATACCAAGGACTGCCGTTTTTTAGCTTTTAATTTAAAATTATTTTTATTTTAAACCAATCAATGAAACAATGTGTAAATGTTTTGCATATATCAAAAAAATATCTTCTGAAAATTTTAAAATTATACTCTCAGATTCCTGAAGTATTGCTACCAGCTCTCTATGTATAAGATATTACACCATAATATTTGCAAAACATATTTGATACCTTCTCTAGATTAAAGTATTGTTAATACTGGTAATGGAACGAATATTATATTTCCTTTATTGAAGAATTTCGCTATAAAGAATTATCCGACAAATTAAAATTTCTTGCTTTAATTTGAGTTATTTTAATTTAAATTACATATGTGCTAGTTATTCTAAAATATTATTCGATTCATTTTACATTTACAACATAATCTAGAGATAATATCTGATACTAATACTATAATACTTTTTTTATAATATTAATACTATAATACTTTTTTTTATAAAACTAATACTATTATAATATATAATACTTTTTTTTGTTCAAATCTCAGATCAAGTTTGGAGATTGAATACCAAGATTTCATAGATATTCTGCATAGTGACTCACTAGTAAATTAATGCTATGCAGTAGACTATGAACATTTCAACCACCAGTAAGCAATTGAAATTGGATAGGCTATAATTATGTCTTCTATTTCTTCTTCATTGGCGCAACAGCCCATGGTGGGACAAGACCGTCTGACAACTGGCAAATTTCAAGACAGGAGAAGTCTTCTTTTTACGGAATATAGCTGTCAGTCTTACGCCCTTAAACTCTACAATCATATTTGATCGAGACCTATGGTTTAAAGTGGATTCCGAACATCCATTGGCCTGCCGGTAATTCTGTGGCACCGAGAGATTAGACACTCGGCCATCTGGCTCTAGGGTTATGTCTAATCTTAACTAATTTCCCAAAACAAGGTATAAAGTTGTGTATCTCTAAATGTATAGTTTTACAAATATGTATTACTATGTTTTCTTACAAGTTGATTCATGTTAGGTTGTATATTAAAATTAAAGAAAATCAATGTAGATTAAAATAGTGCCCATTTGCTAACAAAAATATTCAGACAAAAATTCTATTCAAACAAACCTTTTTTCTAATCATTTTGTGCTTAGTTGCAATAAAAATTTTAATAAATGTTAAAATATTTATTAAACCACTGTAATATCACGCATCAAATTCTTTTGTTTTCTGTATTTGTTATATATAGAATGCACAGAAATTATTGTTAGGATCATGGCTTTGTAGTAAAAAGTATAACTGAAAATAATTCAATATACATTCGTTACATGTAACTCAAGTACTTTCTTAAAATTACACAAATAAATTCTGTATTCGTCGTTGCTGTCATTCGTGGCACGTAATACATCAAAGTTCAATTTCATTCCCTCCAAGTGCAACAGTTACAGTTTACGGTGTAACAGTTTGAATGGCAGTAGCAATTATGCGTTTCATTTCATTCAAGTCGCGATTGATACTATTTATTAGAGTGTCAGTCTAAGAAGCACTTAGTATATTATGTATTAGTATGTAGTACTTTGTTTGATTCTTAACATACAAGTCGATTTCTGTGATGTCAATTAAATTTAAAGTAAGGATCAATTTAGATCAAAGTCTTGCACATTCGTTAACAAAAATGTACATAGAATGCACAGAAATTATTGTTTGGAATTTTAGATTTTTTTAAATTTAATAAAAAGTATAACGAAAACAATTCTATACATATTCGTTACGTGTAATTCAAAATCTTTTAAAAATTGTATAAATCTTATATTCGCCATTGCTGCTATTCCTGGCGTGTAATACATCGAGATTCAATTTCATTCCCACCAAAATGTCATTTACGGTGTAACAGTTCGAATAGCAGTGGCAATTATACGCTTCATTTGATGAAGCCGCTATTGATACTATCTATTAGAGTGCCAATGCAGGAAACACTTCTATTCAGTTTCATAGATAGCGCCTAGGTATTATAAAATGAACCTGTTCAGATTCAACAAGAATTTTAAAAAAGTGTGAGAAAAAAGTGGGAATAATAGTAATGATTTCAAGAATAATTTTTTATGTGACTCAGCAATTATTTATATAACCGAAATTGATGTTGAAGTTGGTTAAAGACGTAAATAAGACAACTTATTGAAAGATATAGGCCACTTAATAGTAAGCGAATTTGAGTATTTCATTATTATGTGCAAAGATTACTTGTGTCCTGGTGTTTAAATAATGCAATAGATTTCTAGATAATGTAATAGTCGATAGATTCGATATAAAGATCTTCGTTAATTACTGAATTCTTGAATGAACACACTTGTGATGATTCGTATGCTTTTTTGTTGCATATATATTTTGTTTCGTTTGGTACTGGCAGCTATACTACAAATAAAATGTTGTAGACTTTGATGCACACCCACAAAAAATTAGGTTTATTATTTAGTGGTCTACTTTCTCTTTCATTTTGTTTGATTCTGCACTCGCCAATTTTAATCTTTACGTCATAATTACTTACAATGCAATGCATTTACATCCTCAGTTTGCATCATATAATTTTTATTGTATTTTACACATGTATAATCATTTTTAATTATGGTTATGCCATAACTGCCCACAATGCAATGCTAATACATCGTTGTGTTGCAGTGTTTCTACATGCAATTTTTATTGTATTTTACAAATGTATAATCATTTTTCTTATGGTTGCACCATAATTGCCCACAATGCAATGCTTTTACAGTGTTGTTACTTACAATTTTTATTGTATTTTACAAATGTACAATCATGTTTTTATGATTATGTTTTTATTCGAAAGTTATAATTAGGGTATACTTGGAAACTGAAAACATCACTTCTTATTATTGTTTACAATTTTTTAAAACAATATGCAATAGTTTAGTATTAGCTATTTCTTGTAAAATAACATTGTTTTGCTTAGTAATGTACTGTATAGTTTAGTTATATGTTTTATGTAAAACAGACACGTAATCCTTAAAAAAATATTCATAAATAATACGCATGTAAGACATCTGAAAAAGCATTTTGTTTATCATACATGAACATGATGTTGTCTTGGTTAGAGGGCCGTGACATCTCAAAAAAAAGTGAAGCTATAAAATATAAAATAAGTAAGAGTATAAGTTATTATTTAAAGAACAGATTAATCTCCTGGCACAACACGATAAACTTTCATTTCAAAAATCTTTTATTTAAAATAAACGCTGATTTTCAACTGATTTAATTTTTGTTGTTGTTTTTAGAACTAATATGGCATAATTTTTCTAAACATAAAATAATGTACACAAATCTGAAAGAAGAAAATCGAAATTAAAGAATTATTGATAGCAGCTGCCAACTAGTAGCTGCAGCTGTTAGACATGTAAAACATCTAAAATAGCATTTTTTTATTATGTGTGAATATAATGTCGTCATGGTTAGAGTTCTGTGGCGTCTCCAAAAAAAATGGAGTTATAAAATAATATAAAAAGTAACTGTATAAATTAGTATTTAAAACAGATTAATCTTTTCGCGCAACACGAGAAACTTTGATCTCAACAACTTTTATTTAAAAATGGGCCTGAATGGCCGAGTGGCTAACGCTCTGCCGCTCGGTACCATAGGTTTCGGTTTCGAATCCCGTCAGTAAAATGGATGTTGATAGTGGTTCAGAATCCACTTTAAACCGTAGGTCCCGGTTTAATATGATTGTAGAGCGTTGCGGAGGCATTGTTACTCAGCATCCGTGGCTTATCTTCAAGTTACTCGCAAAAGTGAGTAACGTCTGTGCAGCGCCTGCTTTAAGGCATCCAATACAGCTGTCTAAGAGTTTGCCAGCTGCATTAGAAGAAAGACAAAAACCTTTTATTTGAAATAAACGCTAATTTTCAAGTGATTTTATTTTAGTTGTTGTTTTCAAAACTAAAATAACACAATTTTTCTAAATATAAAATAATGTACTCAAATCTGATAAAAAAATTGAAATTAAAGAGTTATTCATAGCAGCAGCAGCTGTAAACAAATTTATTCCATGGTTTATTTTTGCGCAGATGTATTCTTCCCATTTCTCAGCGCGGCTCTTTTTTTTTTCATTCCTTTTCTGCCCTAAACAAGCACTGCGGAATAAAAGCTTTCTGAAAAATAACCCGCGGAACACGTCTTTTTTTACGAGCGACTCGAGTTTCTTTTGATCAAGGTGAGTCCCATCCGGTGGGAAAAATTACCCCCTGGTCCACTGGAGTTGTTCGAAATTTATGGCGGGAAAACTCTGGAACAATCTTAATATGTGACATCGTTCTCGGGTTTTTCCACCAGCTTTTTTTCTCCTTCCATTTCTTTTATTTTTTCTTTCTTCGTATTTGAGCCATTTTTCAAGTTCTTGCTGTCCTCTATCATCAGCGAATTCCAATTTTTTTTCTGCACATTTGAGTTTTGGAGGAAATGCACAAGATGACTTTAGCGTTTAGACTTAATCATTGCAAGTAAATGCATTTTTCCAATATTTTTTATGTTTTCTGAGCTATATGAACTTGAAATTTAATGTGGTATAGTTTGAATAATATATCAATACGATTGGCGGCCTAATGGCCAGTTAACTAACGCTCTGACCTTTGATAGAACAAGCTTCATAGTCGAATCCTAGAGGTTGCATGGATGTATGTACGTTGTTCGGAATCCACGTTAAACAGTAGGGCCCGATGTAATAAACATAAACTGCTAAAAAAATTACCGTAGAGAGACAAATCCAACCAAATCAATATGTTTTATTTGTTCTGTATGGGTTTGTCAACAGTTTACTTTCCAAAACATAGCTATTAAAAACTTTAAGATCGCTTATCGCACGGGCTTATTTCGTTTCCATCAACGTGAAGCAAATCGGCCTTGCCACTCATACAGTAAGTTTAGAATGAGCATGATTTTCCTCATGATTAGTTAGTGCAGGATAAAAGCCTTATACTAGAGTTATACAGAGTACCATGGCTCTGTAAGAAGCTTAAAATCTCATCCTGTAAAATAATTTCCAGCGAGAAACTTTGAGGGTGTGGAATAAAACATAGATGAGTTTAGATCTAAAGTGACAAATTAAAAGAATGAGGATCGAGGAAGAACATCAAGGAATCGTGCCCCCCCCTCCAAAAAAAAGGGGAGGTTTTGAAGTTAGGTGATCAAGACTAGCGCATGGAAGTAATTGGGTGGAATTGGGATCCGAGGAACATTTGTAACTTATTTGCCGGCATGCTGTATATTTATCATTTGTTATGTAGATTTTCAACTTCTGTGAGGGAGTAGTAGGGAACTCTCTCGGGGAGTTAAAAAAGTTGACAAATTATTTGAGTACGTACAGTAGACAAAAAAAAAAGGCAACCATATAACTAACTCTTATAATTATTATTAGGATTCCATGAAAGTGGTATCGTTTGGAAATGGTTTGAAAGGAAGTAATTTACGATGCAATTCATTTGATTAATTGCATTAATTAACATGATTAATGACCACTAACTTGAAATTTTTCCATTGCGGAAATAGAGAGTTTTAACACAATCGATTCAACGCGTGAAGAATAGTTTGCCCACCAATTTATGGGACAAAATTTCCATAACTTTTCAAATTATGGAAATATCACAATTGTTTAATAAATGTTGCAGTCTCCGTGGTATAATTACTAAGAAAATAGCAGGAAACATTTGCGTGAATTCCTTGAGAAACTAGCATCCCACAGTTGATACGGACACAGTTTTGAGGATAATCTTTTAAGTGATGTGGTTCTGCACATTTAATACATTTAGTCTTGAAGTTGCAGTTAATCCTTCCGAGGAGAAATGTCATGGTTTCTACAAACTAGATGATAGAATATTTCAAGTAATTCAGTTACAAATGATGAGTGTAGGATGTTCGCGTAGCGATAATATCATTACTTATCATTAGCAACGGTGGTTTGCTTCTTGTTAAAGTTTTGCTTTTCATTCAAAGCAGCTTTGTCTGATAAGGCTTTAAGGAACAAAATGCAAAAATAAGAAATTGCAAAAGATACAATTTAATACAACCGCAATGATAAATACGCTCAGTTTACTACACAGAAGTGGACACTAAACTTTCATAAGACTGTCCAAATGATCCTTGACCTTTAACACAATTCATGCTATGCAAATAGATATCTAGTACTCAATTTGTATTTAATAGATTTGATGAAGATCGATAATAACCATCACCAAATACTTTGCTATTTGGTGCTGAAGTAGCCAAATTTCTCACCATCATCAATCTTGGTGATATTTTTATGACATAGAAGAATTTAACACAAATTAAACAAATAATAAATAATTAATAAATATAAAAATTACTTATAGTCTAAAAGTAAACAATTATTTACATTAGTTGTAGGAATTTCGTAGCAATATGTACTTTTTAAATACTCACATGTACAAATTATTTTGATGCTGTATTGTTTATAAAACTTTTTTTTTACATTTATTAATCAATTGAGTTTCATTTTTTCTTTGTCTTAAAAAAAAAAAAGGCTTTTATTAACTTATTAATTTCAAATACTGTTCATTGTTACGCACTATTGTATACTTTCAAAATCCATTATATTCTAAAATGGCTGCCATGAATGGATATCCACTTTTGAAATAAAATATGTTGTTAAAAGAACAAACCTATTGTGCATTTTGTGATTCACAAAAAAAAATTTCTTTGTACTATTTATCTAAAAAGGATTATCTTTCTAGTAAAGTCCTTTCTATTAAAATAAGAAAAAAATTCCTTTTTTTTTTTTCTGAAAAATTTTTTCGACTTCGTTGAATAAAAATGAGCAGCAACTAGAAGAGGCGTTGTTTTGTAGCTTTTGTGCTTTTTTGTGTTTTCAAGTGTATGAAAATCAAAATAATATTCGCAGTATGTTTTATCGAGGAGAAAGTATTAAATACGGATTTCTATTTTTAAATTTCGTCATTCGCAAATAAAAAAAAAATGCCACTGTAATATAAATATTTCTGCGGAACATTTTACAGAAATGTAGCTCAGTTTTATTTTTGCTTAAATGTAAAAGGAACACAAACATAAATTAAAAAGAAAGAACAAAAATAAAAGTTAAATATACAGGGTATTTATAATTAAAGTCCCCATTTCAAAATACTGTAAAAAACGAACCATTCGTCACAGCATTTTGAAAGTGGGACTTTAATTATAATATTATTATGAGTTCAAATTTGAACTGAAGAAGGGGTAAACTGTACGGCATCAAAAAAAGTTCCAAAGTGTATTAATAGATGGCGCTGTAAGCGGCATAAAGAAAGTGAATTTGGGTGCCAGTGATATTTTGAATCAAAATGACAACGTATTTGGCATGAGTTGCCTATTAAACCAACTGTAGTGTTCAATGTGCTTGATTGCTACGGTTTTCTGACAGAAAAAAGGACTTTCAAGTCATTCAACAGTTGTGACACTGTTAATGGAAAGCCCATCCACCACGGCAAGGTCATACGAAATTGGGTGGGAAAAATCGGTGGATTTTTTTTTTTTTTTTTTTGATGCCATACCGTTTCCCCCTTTTTCAAGTATTTACAGTTCAAATTTGAACTCTTGTGACAAGTGGGGTTTTTTTTTACAGCATTTTGAAAGTGGGACTTTAATTATAATAACCCTGTATTTCATATCTTAATGCCTTCAGTGCAAAGCAAATAGAATATTAAATAATGATAATAATAATAATAATAATAATAATAATGGCAATATAGTTCCTTTCTTTTCTCTTCAAAACGTTTTGTTTTATGATTATCAATATATTGGGTGTCCAGCTCTCGGTAGACATTTCTCGTTTGATTCCCGGCTGTGCCATGGATGTTTGTAGTGGTTCAGAATCCACTTTAAAAAGTATGTGCCAGTCTAATATGAATGTAGAATTTTGGGAGTAGGGCTGACACCCCTACCCCGTAAAAAGTAAACAACGTCTCATGGTTTGGAATCTGCCAGTAGGCAGAAAGCCTTGGTTCCCCATGGGCCTGTCATGCCAATGAAGAAGAAGAATATATTCGGTGTTCTTTTTTAACGGCGACACATTTAAGTGGTATCAGACACCAAGAGAAACAAAAATTGAGAAAGAACATTTTATAATAAATTACGTTTGGTTGGTGAAAACTATCTAAAATACTTGCAGAATCTGACATTGATGTCGAACAACAAATAGTGTTAGTCATAAAAGAATAAAATATTTATTTGACGGCATGTTTACAATACAGTTTTAACGCAGAGAAGAATACAAAAGAAATTGTACGACGAGAATTTGTTACAGTAATCGTTTGGACAGCCCAGTGACCGTCAAAGGGTGGTGGGATGTTCTCAAATGTACCAAGTCTGCTTTTGATGTCAACTTAGTCTATGCGATTATCCATGTCTCAGTGATGTGTTTACAGCATAAGTAGTTGTAAAATAGAGAGGGCTCACTTTTTTGGAAGAAATAACTTTCCCGACTTTTTTCTACTAAAGTTGGCGTTACATCACCGTACTTTTTCATTAGTATTTCTTCAGAAAAACAATTAAATATTTCATTTATTAATAAGAAATATGCAATTCTACATCAATAAATTCTGCCGCTCAAAGATTAAGAAACTTTAAAATAAATTTCATAAAATATACAATTAATTATGCAATAATTATTAACATAGTGCATAAAAGTAAAATAATAAAAATAATAATCAACATAAAATTAACTCATAATTCCCTTAAAATGCAGCAAAATATCGAAAATAATTTTTTTTTATTCATTGTAGATAAACTACAAAAATAAAGAAACATTAACTCTACGTTTGTTTAGAAAATAAAAAATGAAACATTTATTTTGAAAATTGTTGAAATAGAATGCTGTAGTTCATTTTTATTTTTCTCGCCAATGTTATTTAGAGTAGCCAAAAATTCACCTAGCTACCATTTCATATGTTAAGTTTAAAAAAAAACTGTAATACAAGCCAAAAACATTTTTGGGTTTTCTCTCATACCTCACGCAAATGCAGGCCAATTATTCCTAAAAGTCTTCCACATGTGTTGTTCGGGGCATACGCAGCTCACCGCTATTCAATAAAAAAAAATGTTAGTATTAAATTTCATTTCGAAATCCGTTATGCAACTATTGTTTTTCTCATTATTGCATGAACCCACTTAACTAGTTAATCAATTTTATAATGGTTAACACCATTTGAGTTGTTTAACGTTATTCCCTAAGAAAGTGTGAGTGATATAATAAATGTCCTGAAAGATAAAAAATATTATTATTCACTTTAAACAAGTGCAATATTTATTTGTTATTTTTCTAAAGGAAATATTTTGAATAGTCACTGTGAAACTATTGACGATTTTGTTTTTTAGATCAACTATTAATTTTTTAATTAAGGAAAAAAAGTTAAATAATTATTAAGGAATATTTTTTCCGAAATCATAATTTATTTAAAAGAATCCTTTTATTTATTTTCATCAAATCTTTTAATGAATCTTCCAGAAACATTTTAAACTGAAATGTGCAAATTCTGCTACATCAAAATACATTCGTAATTCGTTCGTAACTTTCCTAATTTAAATATCAACAGATTACTTTCTTTTAAAACGTAACCCGATTTATGAAACTTTTAAGTCCAAAATCCTCTTTCTGTTGATTTATCGATGAACCAATAGAGAGTGAAATTGGGAAGTTGCACATTTTATTATAACATAAAAAAGAGAAAAAATATTATTATTCAAATTAAACAAACGCAATATTTATTTGTTATTTTTCTAAGGAAAGTATTTTGAATTATTACTATTTTATAGTAATAATAAAATACAATTAATACAATAAAGTACCGTTTAATAGTATTAACGACTTTGTTTTTAGAGTAGTGACGGATTTTTTAATTTCAGAAATAAAAAAAAGTTAAAAAAATACTAATTAATATTTATTCCGAAGTCATAATTTATCTAAAATTCTCCGTTTATTTATTTTCATCAAATCTTTTAATGAATATTCGAGAAACATTTTAAACTGAAATATCCAAATTCTACTACGTCGAAATACATTCGGAATTAAATTTTCTAATTTAAATATCAACAGATTACTTTCTTTTAAAACATAACCCGATTGTTCAAACTTTTAAGTCCAAAATCTTTCTTTCTGTTGATTTATTGAAGAACCAATAGAGAGTGAAATTATGAAAGTTGTTGCACATTTCATTGTAACATAAAAAATGAAAAAAATATTATTATTCAAATTAAATAAATGCAATATTTATTTGTTATTTTAAGGAAATTATCGTGAATTATTATTAGGAAACTATGAACGACTTTGTTTTTATATTAATAACTATTTTTTTTAATTTCAAAAAAAAAAAAATATGTTAAAAAATCATTAAGGAATATTTATTCAGAAATCGTAATTTATCAAAACTTTTGCGTTAATTTATTTTCATCAAATCTTTTAATGAATCTGCTACATCGAATTACATTCGGAATTAAATTTTCTAATTTGAATATCAACAGATTACTGTCTTTAAAAATAAAACATAACCAGATTGTTAAAACTTTTAAGTCCAAAATCCTTCTTTCTGTTGATTTATCGAAGAACCAATAGAGAGTGAAATTGGGAAAGTTGCACATTTTATTACAACATCAAGAAAAAAAAGGAAAAATTCAGTTGGTTTAAGCATGAAATTGATTACTCGTCCACCATAAAAGGATTCTAAGCGTAACGATGTTTTAACTGTAAGAACAGCCTTCTTTCTTTTTGGCACTTTATTCCGTTTCGGAATGATTCGTTGCATTTACTTTATTTGACTTAAATCGGACAATTTAATTAGTTCCGATATAACTTAGGGCGTATTTTTTTTATTGCGTTGTGTTTAGAACAAGTGTCTCGGCAATTTATTTTAAACCTGCCGCTTTACGAATTTCTTAAAGAAATAAATGGCTTGTTAAAATTATAAAGGTCTTTTGATCCCTTGATATTGCTTTCAAAGAGAAATCTTTCTATAAATGAATTTTGTCTCTTTTTGTAAGTTGAAATGAACTTTTTCTTTAAAATAATTTTTAATGATTGGGTTTATGTCGCTTTCTGTAAAAGATTTATTCGTGATTTTTTTTTTTAAATGCTTTTAGTTTCTTAAATCGAAAACGTTCCACTTAAGGGATTATCCATAATTTCTTAAATGAAATCGTTTTACCAAACTTTATTTTTAAAAGAAATGTTGAATACATATTAAGCTTAAAACATGCCATTATTTTTGTAAAATACAGTACTATTTGTTCTACATACTATTTCATACTAAACTTATTCAAAATATCATTTTAAAAAAGGGATTTTATTTCTTACGCATTAAATTGCGATAAAATAGGATTTTTACTTTACTGTATCGAAATTCCTACTTAAATAATTGGTATTTTAATTTACTTTGTCATAACACCTTCTTATAAAGCAGGATTGTATCTCATCATTCAACAATTTGTTAGACAAATTTTCAGAATTGTAAGGATTATAAGAAAAAAAAATAAATTAATAGTTTAAAAAAAACTAAAAAATACGCTTTTAGAGTTAATCAATCTAAAAAGTAAAAAAAGAAAATAATTTTAACATAAGAAAAATGACTGACGAGAAAATGAATGTCACTGTTCTAAAAGCGTGGGATGCTCGATATCAATCGTTATAATTTTTCACTAGTTTCATTCCGAAATGCAGAGTTAGTTTAAAAATGTCATAAAAGCACCCATTTTAGAACAGTGACATTCATTTTTTCAGTCATTTTACGCTTTTTAACAATTATTTTTTACCTGTATGTTTTTTTTTTAAACTGTTAATTTATTTTTTACTTTTTAGTCTGATTAACTCTAAAAGCATATTTTTTTTTAGTTTTTAAACTATAATTGTTTTTACTTTGTTTTCCACTTGGCGGTTATCCGCTAAGTTTACATACTTTTACCCACCGGCGATTTTCGGCCAATAGGAAGAGCGCAATTCGACATGATCGCGACTCATGCCTTTGAGATCCGCCTCTTTTTTGGCCACCGAAATTTTCGGCCAATAGGAAGTAAATTCGACATGATCGTAAACCTATGCCTTTGAGATCCGCCTCTTTTCAGCCACCGAAATTTTCGGCCAATAGGAAGAGCGCAATTCGATAGTTTATCAGTTGACTGAAAAAATCGCTTTTAGATGGCGCCATCAGTCCCAAAATCGAGCCCAAAAAGTGAGTTACATACAAACATACAAACATACAAACATACATACATACATACAAACATACATACATACAAACATACATACATACATACAAACATACAGGTGAAGCTAATAAAAGCGTATTAAAAAGTAAATTTTTTTTTCTTTCCTATTGAGTTACTATAAAGCAAAATTTTAATTTGTTTTGGCAAAACTCCTGCTTATATAGCACGTACTTTAATTTATCGCTTTAAGACTACTGCTTATGTAGCAATATTGTATGTTATTATTCAAGAATTTGTTAAAAAAAAGCAGAATTGTAAAATAAAGTTATTCTTTTTCCTATTAAATTACGATAAAGTTCCTTCCTATATAGCAAGATTGTATCTTATTATTCTAGAATTTGTTAAATATTTAGCAGAATTTTATAAATAAGTAATTTTTTATTTCGTATTGAATCACGATAAAACAGGATTTTTAATTTGTTTCATCTGAACTCCTGCTAATATAGCAGATATTTTAATTTAGTTTGTCAAAACCTTGCTTATATAGCAGGATTCATCATCATCATCATCAGTGGCGCAACAGCCCCATGCTGGACCAAAGCCGTCTGCTTATCGGCAGATTGCTAGACAGTAGATGTTTTCTTTTTACGTCATAGGTTTGTTAGTCCTACGCTCTACAGTCATAGTAGACCTGTAGACCTACAATGTAAAGTAGATTCCGTACCACTGAACGCAGCCATGGAACCGCCGGGACGCGAACTCGAAGGCACTGAGCACCAGACTGCTAGTCACTCGACCATCAGGTCCTATATAGCAGCATTGTATCTTATTATTCTACAATTTATTAAATAATTTGCTGGATTGTAAAAAAAAAGTAATTTTTTTTCTTTTCGTATTGTATTACGATAAAGCAGATTTTATAATTTGCTTTGCCAAAACTCAGGCTTAATATAGCAAGTATTTTAGTTTGCTATATTATTATCTTTCCTGGTACTTGATCTTGATACTTGTATATATTATTCATCTTGATACTTGTATATATTATTATAGGATTATAAAAAAAATTAATTATTTTATCATATCGATTTCGATAAAGCAGGTATGATTCTTTTAAAGACGTTTGATCCAAATAATACTTTTTTTTCCATTCTGTTATAATTAATTTTGAATTTCTGCAAAAATTCCATGCTATGAAAAAATGAGTAACATATGACTTTAAACTATTTCTTATGATAATATACTTTAAAAAAATTTCAAATATTTCTGTAGTAACTTTACGCAAAAGTACATTGTGTGCTTGATTTTAAGACAAACAAATTGCATACTAATAACGAGAAGACTTTTTATAGTATCTAATTATTATACTCAATCAAGTATATTCGTTTTATTTTATACATTTCAACAATAAGGAGTTTACTAATGTTTATTTAATATGAATGACCTCTCACTATTAACATGAATCTTTTACATAATTTTATGAATCAGTAATTTTCTCATTATTATGAATTAAAATAGTTTCATTTTATATAAAATTTATTTATCTTAATATTTAAGCGATATATATTTAGGGAGAAAAAAAATTATATATTTTCCTGTTGTACTTAAAAACAATATGTACAATTATATTGTAAAAATATTGTTATACTTAAAAAAATAAAATCTATTTACATTAACACAAACTTTCAATTGAAATGCTTTTCAATTTTTCCCCAATCGTTTCATATTTTCTGCATAAATAATGTTACAATGAATACAAAGTGTTATATAAGTGTTTCAAAAGTAGTTAAATAGCTCATTTTGAAATATAACAAACTGCTGTTTATTTTGATCTCTAAATAAATATAACGTTTCAGACCCTACATACGAAAAAAAAAACTTTTAATAGCAAATATAGATCCAGTAAACAAGCAGTCTTTCTTAAACATAACATTTACACTTGGCCAACTTAATCTTAAAATGCGAATATTTAACAAGTAAATATACAAAAGCACTAATGCTTAAAACTGTCATCTTATATTTACATCCACTTAAAATAAATAATTGTTACATATGAATTATAACTACACATACAGAAGATCCTATTTATGTTTATGAATATTTCAAAGACAAACTTATTCAAAAACCGACCCAAATATTATCTGGATTGTAAAAACCCATAAAGCGTAAAAAGGGAATTCGATAAATAATTCATGTCATCAAAGAAAAAAGTCATGGACAACTAGAGCCCCCAGATGGTGCTGCAGTAAGCGATGCCAGTGTCAACTAACTAGAGACATTTAATAAATTCGTTTCTATTCTGGTCCCTCTGGAGCCTGGTATCGCACTGGAATCTGATACAGCAGCTCGAAATTTGTATTGATTCTTTGGCAACAATCGCTGTCAAAACTCGGCTGTATCTTTCGACTCCTCTCCCATCGCATTGTTGGGATTGTTTGCTTTATTATATTTGCAATCAATGGATGGGAAATTGTCTGAACTGTAAATAGGCGCCATTTTAGGTCACAATAAAGAAATCTTCTTCTTTTATTTAACAATGTAACTTTGGCCACAAAGAATTGAATATTGCGTTGTCCAACTAAATAAACTTGATTTGAAACCAACTGCCAAAACCGAATAGAAGGTTCCCATGTTCCTGCCAGGGATGGACACGATAACAGGATAGAGAATCCTGTGGGAGAAGGAGATAGTTGAGAAACAACCATAGGATGTTCATTTCCAAACTGCTGCTTCAAAACCTGTATGGAATGTAGCAGGCTCTTGTATGCACTTTAAATAACATTGAATTTGCTACATATCTGACAAATGATTTCAGTTCAAACATACAAGCCACAATTTAATACTTTGGTAGCTAATTCTTTAGTTGTTTTAGTACCTGTTCTTACTGTGTATTACTTTAAAAAAATTTCTTCAACTGCTGTCAATGCGTAGTTATTTAAAATTATGAATTACAAACAGCAATATTATTAAAAAAATCTTCCTTTCGAATAAATTAACGAAATTTTAAAATAAAGTTTCAAAATTCAAGATATATATATATATATTGAGGGAGGGATTCCACTTCTAAGCCAAAACCCCGATGATCAGCTACGCGCAGGATGCCCGAAATATACTTCTTCTCCGGGTAAGTGTTTGTAGGCCAATTGACCATTTCTCTTGAACACCACAAATGGTGGGAGAAACCATAATTACACTATAATATCTGATAATGATATAATGATAAAGGATTAGCAGTGCGATAGAATTAGAATTCATATGTATATATGTGTGTGTGTGTGTGTAATTATATTTCGTATTGAATAGTTGGAATTTCGTAGTTAAAGGATTCATGTCTTTTTTTTTTTTTAATATGAGATACGAAAATATAAGTTCTTCTTTTGGTTCTTACTAAGTTCTTCTTCCTAAAAATTCTAATATAAGTTCTTCTTTTGGAATTAAAGAGATAAGGAGAACGGTGTGACCCTCCCCCTCCGGTCCCACACCATGGAGGTATTCGTTAAATTGTGATAGCAGTGCAATACCCTATACCCATTGTCCACACTGATATACGCTTCATCTGCTACCTATAAGTGGTTAAAATGGTGAATTACCACTTTAATTTGTCAGTTCAACTGACCTGAAATTAAAAAATGAAAATATTGAAAATTTTATTAATAAATTTTGTTTTATAAAAAATTAAAATCCATATTAATTTCAAAATATTTTTAATTATTTATTTTTAAACTTACATTTAAACTTATTATTTTAAACGTATTTTAGCAAACTGCATTATTTTTTTTCATGATAAAAACATTTATGTTTATCATAAAACTGAAAACTCAATCAAATCTATTCTGCATATAAAAAAAATGTCTTATTGTAGGTTTTCAATGCAGGAAATAAGAAGCATAACAGAATTTTTTAATAAATTTATAAATAAGCTTAAGTATACTTATTCGATTCTGTTCCGTTTCGGAAGAATGACTTTTTCTTCATAAAGGAAAAAAGAAAATAAAAAGAAAGAATATTTTACTCTTATACTCTTGAAATAAGAAAAAAACAATGTTGTGTTTTTTTTTTAACATTTCAAATATTTTTCCCTTTGTGAAAAAAAAACACTTTGCTTTCTGGTGCATTTGCGTAAGAAACGAAATGCAAATAAATCCCTATATTCTAAGAAAAATTGTGTTTCGCAAATGAAAAAAAGTCTTTGTTTTATGAGTTTTAGCTTAAAAAGTATTTTCTGTGTAAAAACATTTCAAATTTTCTGTGAAGGAATGCGAGATTAAAAAGTAGATTTTAAAGATACTTCCTTCTTTTTTTTAATAACTGTAACTAATAACTTTTACGAATTTAGTGAATGAATAAATATTATTTTAATAAGTTCAACAATTTTAACCAAACATTTTAAAAACAAATGATCATACTGACGTATTTATTCATCACTGTTAGTGATATAAAAAATTTTTATTTTCAAAGATTTCTTACGGGAAATGACACATATCAGTGTCACACATAAAGAAAGTAATGAAATCCATGTAACTATAACTGTTACTATGTACATGTTGTTAAACCTTTACAATATACAAGGAAATTATAATATGCATATTTTTTGACAAGTCAATTCCATTTCACCTATCTATCCCAAGGGGTCTTTAAATTTTCTGAACCCTCATGTATTAAATTTCAATTTATCGAATTATATCTTTCTTTGTTTTATAATTATATTAGGGCAAACCAACAAGCAATTATGTGAATTTTAAGTTGTGTTATTTTATAGTGCTTATTGTAGGCCGTAAAAAGAAAACATCTCCTATCTCGAAATTTGCCAATTTGCAGACGGCCATGGTTCACTATGGGACTGTTGCGCCAATGAACAAGAAGATAAAACTTGAGGCAATTACATTAAACAAGTGCGACTTTAAATAATGGTATAATGATTCATTATTATTCTTATAAACTCTTTTGACTTGAACGATTAAAAAATGATATATGATTCAGGATGATGATGTTATATGATTCGAAACTTATTTGAATTATTAATTAAGAAGTCAAAGAATTAAAATTGCATAAACTATATGTCATTTAAATTTTACCACCAAATCTCTTCTATTCATTTTAAAAAAAACTTTATTACTTTACCAATATCACTTAACTAATACTGGCAAAATTCAATTTTATTAAATACTAAAAACAACCAAAAAGAATAAGAAACGGCATATTAAAAAATGAACGAATTTAATGTTTCGCTTTGAGCGGTTCTATCCGATAAATTTATTCATCTGAATCTTTAATTTGAGAAATTAGTTTATAGTACTAATTCATGAATGAATTCATTTAATTCAGAAATTCGCATTAACGTACGTGGAGCATATTTAATGAATCGGCTAGAAATAAAAAAAGTAAATCAAATAGAATTCTTAAAGAATTGAATTGCTATAAAATTCCGAGCCATTAGGTTATAAATGTATTCATGAGTGAAGAAAATTTGATTTAGCGTTTACTTAGAGAGAAAATGAATGTCCGTGTATGAATGCAGGGAAGGAATGGCTTTTATATTGAATTACCGAGTCAGTAAAATGCAGGCAATTATCTTTCAGTGCATTAATTTGCAGGAAATTAAATTTCCTTTTTAAGATGCGTGGCATTGTTAGTCACCCCGATTCGAAATAGTTTGTTTAGGGAGCCGAGTTACGTACTACTGAGTTGAAGGATTTTCGAAATTCACAAATACCTTCAAGGAAAATGTGTGATCTATTTATAAACTAAAGGTAATTTGAGTTACCAATATATACTTGAATTTAAAGTGATTTAATTAATTTCTTGCTAATTAGGTAGATTACCAGAATATTTATTCCGAGTATAATATTCTTAGAGGCCTGATGGCCGAGTGACTGGAGCTCGTTGCCACAGGTTTCGAGTTCAAATCCCGACGGTACCATGGATGTTGATAGTGGTTCGGAATCCACTTTAAACAGTCAGTCCCTGTCTAATATGACTGTAGAGCGTAGGGCTGGAAAACCTACCTCGTAAAAAGAAAACATCTCCTGTCTCGAAATCTGCCTGTAGGCAGACGGCCTTGACCCATAATGGGGCTGTTGCGACAATGAAGAAGAAAAAAATAGAATGTTAGCCAATTAAATTCAACAAGTGCTATTCCTTTATTATTACACATTTTTTTTCAAAACATATTTTTATGACACACTTATTCATTATTTTATTTAAATAAACTCTTTAGATTTTGAAACGATTCAAATAAGATTCTTATAGGATTCGAAACTCGTTTGAATTATTAATTAAGAAGTTGAAGAATTAAAATTGCATAAACTATACGGCATTTAAATTTATACCACCAAATCTTTTTTATTTATTTAAAAAGCTTTATTACTTTCCCAATATCGCGTAACTAATAATGGCAAAATTCAGTTTTTATTAAATACTAAAAACAACCAAAAAGAATAAGAAACGGCATATTAAAGAAATGAACGAATTTAATGTTTCGCTTTGAGCGGTTCTGTCCGATAAATTTATTCATCTGAATCTTTAATTTGAGAAATTAGTTTATAGTACCAATTCATGAGTGAATTAATTTAATTCAGAAATTCGCATTAGCGTACGTGGAGCAAATTTAATGAATCGGCCAGAAATAATAATAAAAAAGGAAATTAAATCAAACGGAATTCTTAAAGAATTTAATTGCCATAAAATTCCGAGCCATTACGTTATAAATGTATTCATGAGTGAAGAAAATTTGATTTAGCGTTTACTTAGAGAGAAAATGAATGCCCGTGTATGAATGCAGGGAAGGAATGGCTTTTCTATTGAATTACCGAGTCGGTAAAATGCAGGCAATTATCTTTCAGTGCATTAATTCGCAGGAAATTAAATTTCCTTTTTAAGATGCATGGCATTGTTAGTCGCCGCGATTCGAAATAGTTTGTTTAGGGAGCCGAGTTACGTACAAGGATTCTATTCGAAATTGACAAATACATTCAAGGAAAATGTGTGATCTATTTAACTAAAAAGTAATTTGAGTTTTCAAGATATACTTGAATTTTAAAGTGATTTAATCAATTTCTTGCTAATTAGGTAGATTATTAGAATATTTTTTCCAATTATAATATTCTTAGGGACCTGATGGTCGAGTGACTAACGCTGTGGGTCTCGGTGTCACAGGTTTTGGGTTCGTGTCCCGGCGGTACCATGAATGCTTGTAGTGGTTCGGAATCTCCGTTAAACCGTAGGTCCCTGTCTAATAGAACTATTGGACATAGGGCTGACAATCCTACCTGTAAAAAGAAAACACCCTCTGTCTCGAAATCTGACAGTAGCCAGACGGCTTTGACCCACCATGGGGTTGTTGCAGCAATGAAGAAGTAGGAGAAGATATGACATTAGGCAACAACATTCAACAAATGCGACATTAATAATAATACTTGTTTCATCGAAATATTTTTTTATGACAAAATGATTCGTTATTTTTCTTAATAAACTTGTTTAACTTGAACTATTCAAAGAAGAATGTTATAAGATTTGAAATTCATTTGAATTATTTAGAATTCTTTAAAAATTAATATACCATCAGTAATTAAGAGAGTCGAAGAATTCAAATTGCATAAACTACGTGGCATTTAAATTTTACCACCAAATCTCTTCTATTCATTTAAAAAACATTATTACTTTACCAATATCGCTTAACTAATAATGGCAAAATTCACTTTTTATTAAATATTAAAAACAACCAAAACGAATAAGAAAGGGCATATTAACGAAATGAACGAATTTAATGTTTCGCTTTGAGCGGTTCTATCCGATAAATTTATTCATCTGAATCTTTAATTTGAGAAATTAGTTTATAGTACTAATTCATGAGTGAATTCATTTAATTCAGAAATTCGCATTAGCGTACGGGGAGCAAATTTAATGAATCGACCAGAAATAATAATAAAAAAAGTAGATTAAATCAAATAGAATTCTTAAAGAATTGAATTGCCATAAAATTCCGAGCAATTACGTTATTAATGTATTCATGAGGGAAGATAATTTGATTTAGCTTTTACTTAAAGAGAAAATGAATGCCCGTATATGAATGCAGGGAAGGAATGGCTTTTCTATTGAATTACCAAGTCGGTGAAATGCAGGCAATTATCTTTCAGTGCATTAATTCACAGGAAATTAAATTTCCTTTTTAAGATGCATGGCATTGTTAGTCGCCTCGATTCGAAATAGTTTGTTTAGGGAGCCGAGTTACGTATAAGGATTCTATTCGAAATTGACAAATCCCTTCAAGGAAAATGTGTGATCTATTTATAAACTAAAGGTAATTTTAGTTTTTAAATTATTTCAATAATTATAGTGATTTAATTAATTTCTTACTAATTATATACATTATCCAATTTTGTATTGTAATTATGACGTTCTTACCGACGTATTGCCTAGCCTGTAGACCACCTGAAAACTAAAGTTCTAATTAGCTGTCGGCTTCCATTGCAGTCGTTGTTTTTAGAAACAAGTTACAATGAAAATGTGTGTATACGTCTCGCAGCGACAGTCATGCTGCCTGATGGAAGTTTTTATAGTTTGATTTTTTTTTCTGAGAAAGACTCAGATTTGAATATGCTGTCGGTGTTCGTTGCAGTAGCTGGTTTGGCACTGGAGCTTTGTTGTGGAACATTTGGGATGTTCAGCATCTTGCCTCATGAGTCGGACTACTTAATTGAAGTTTTCACATAAGAAACACAAGTGTGGGGGAGCTCCCCTTAAAAGTCCTCCCAGAAGGTACTGTCCTCCTTTTTTAGCTACAGAGCCAAGTCAGACTTCTACCTACGGGTGCTTTACCACAACAGAAGCCTTTCCCTCCTTCCATGATACCACACGGGTTTTTAAACTTGGCCTGAATGTTGCTGTCTACCAAGTGTGATAAGAAACAGCAAGAATATGAATATTCAATGGCGAATGTGAAAGCGTTGTAAACGTCTCGCATCGACAATCAAGTGGAGTAGTGTTATTATTTTTTTTCCGTACGACACGCAAATAAGGGGTAAATTTCCTTAAGATTACTTCCTTTTTCTCTCTCGTTGTTGGTCTATCTATAGGATAGATAACCAAGTGTAAAAAGTTAAACACAACAACCATCAATTGACGAATTAAAAATAATATTATGTGTTTTAATGATTAAATTAATTAGATATTCAAGCAAATATGAGCTATAATTTTTTATAATAAAGTAAAAAATGATTTAAAAGTAATTAATAAAATAAAAAAATTTATGCACTTTTTTTATGCTGAATGCAGCATTGATTTAGAATTAAATTTGATTTTATAATTTCGCTCATAGAAATAATGTAAAAGATTTATTAATGTACGGATTCATTGTATTACTCACTAAAATGAAAATATCTTGTACAAAAATATGCAATTTTATGTAAAAGTTATTAAATATATGAATGTTTTATTTCAATGTAATAAACAATATAATTTTCAATATAATATTCAATAATTTAATATAAAAAAGGATAAACACTTTTTCACAGAGCTTGATTTCTGTTTTTAAATTGAAAAATAAAACAATTAATTTTATAATGATTTATAAAATCCACATATTAAATATTAATTAGTAAAATGTATTAAATCTTCTTGTTTATTACTATTCATTTAATACAATGAGATTCTAAAATTTTTACATTACTGCACTAACATACATACTTTATTATTTATAGCATAAATGTTAAGCAATTAAAATATGAACAAGTAATATAAAAAAAAAAATTTTAAGTCAATTCCTACTTTTTTTACTAAACTAAAATTAATTAGTGGATTAATATTTGAAAAAACTGTGTTAATATCAAATGTCATCCACTACAAGTTCAAAAAAATCTATTTAAAGTTGAGTGGAGGAATAAAAAGTATTTTATGAACGATTAAAAATTTGAACAAGATATATATATAGCCAGTGTGTGAACTAATAGTAGGAATAGAAAAATAGGCATGCAGAATATTATATTTTAATATTAGATAATTGAGGCATCTTAAATTTGTCATTTAATTCTGTTTTATTTAAATTAGATGACCATAACTAATTAGATGCTTAGAGCCCGATTATAAAAAAAACGTCCTGGGGTCAACGTAACACCATTTTGTATACTTACTATTTAACTCAAAAATCGATTTATAAAGGAAAAATAATTTTAAAAACACACAAAAAAAGAGAAAATTGCCCTTATTTTGGCCAAATAGACAAATAAACTAAAAACGGTCGTTTTATAAGACTAACATTAAGTGGATATTTTAACTCTGATAAGATATTTTTATTTTTATTTTTTTACATTTAATTGATTTCTTATACATCACTTTACAATTAAAAAATATTTTTTTACTATTTTCATTCTTTTTTTTTTTTATAATTTAGTTTATTAATTATGTTTTCCTTCACATGTTGAACCATATTCATTTTAAAAACAAGTAATGTAAATAAAAAATTTTAAAGTCAATTCCTACTTTTTTTTTTCACTATACTGCACAAAGTCCGTTATAAATAATTTTCATTCATATTTTTAAGTTTATCTGGCGCCATCTATGGGTAGATATATGCAACTTAAATCTAAAAAAAAAACTAAAATAAATTAATTAAATTTCATTACTGAACTAATATTTGAAAAAACTGTATTCACATCCAGTGTCATCCACTAAGTTAAAAAAAATGTACTTGAACTTGAGTGGATGAATAAAAAGTATTTTATGGACGATTGAAAATTTGAACAAGATATATATAGTGAGAGTGTGAGCTAATAGAAGGAATTGAATAACAACATGGACTGCAGAAGACAGCATGACTATCCATCTGTCTGATTATTGATGTGCAATGTTGAATGGTCCTTTTAAATGACAACATAAACTTTCATACCAAACGCCCGATCACTATTGATTAATGCAGTAATGACTGAAGGCAAAAAAGGCAATTGATCAAAAGTTACATGATACACACCCACGCAACTTCTTTTTTGCAAAAGACATATTGTAACATTGCAAAAAAATCAAATATATTCAGCAAGCGCCAATTAGGTGGAGGGTCTGTCATGACTTGGGGCTGTTTTTCTTACAATGGTGTGGGCTCAATTGCATTCGTTTCAGATAGAATGAATTCACAGGGATACCAAAATGTCCTAACAAATCATCTTTTGCCAAATGCTGAATGTCTTGCTGGAGAAAATTGGAAATATCAGTAAGACAATGCACCGATCCATTCGTAACAACACAAAAAATTGGTTCCAAGTCAACAATGTTGAAACTGTGAAATGGCCAGCTAGATCACCTGACCTCAACCCAATCGAGAACCTTTGGGCTGACTTGTTTATGCAAATGGAACACATTTTATATCAACAACAGAGCTGAAATCCACTATCGAAGATGAATGGTATAAAACCGACCCCATCCTTTGTCAAAAACTCGTTTCATCCATGAAAACAAGAATATTTGAAGTAATTCGAAGTAATGGCTCCTACACAACCTTCTAAGAATTTGTAATTTTTTTCTTATATGTTAGTTTCTATGTTGGCCTTAAAGTTTTTACTCAGGCTCAAATATTCATCTGTGTGTTCTGTAATATTTTCTAATAATAAAATATTTGCAAATTAATTTTTCTACTTTTTTTACTTTTATTTAAGCTCAATAATTATCAATCAAATGGTATTTTAATTCCTCAGTTTAAATGTTTCCATTTTCACAAAAATGTCTACTGGCCTTAAAGTTTTTACTCAGACTGTATATATATATATAGATTTCACTTTTAATATGATAATATTTATTTTTAAAAACTATAATAGTGTTTTTAATTATTTTATTTATTTTTTTACTATTATTTATTATTTATTTAAGATTATAATAGTGTTAGTTAAAAATAAATTTCAAATTAATAATGTAAATTTTCAATAAAGTAGAAAATTTACATTATTAATTTTCAATTATTTTTTCTATTTATTTATTTTGTTATTGCAACTTTTGCAATAACATAACCAGACAGTTTTTAAGACAGACAGTTTTTAGACCAAACAGTTTTTAAGACTAGCGCCATCTAGTGCGTGAAAATTTGATGATAACATAAAGTTAAGTTTTTATTGAATTAAAAATAATTAATTTTTAACTATTAATTTTTGTAACAAATAAATTTAGAAAAAGAAATCAAATTTCTAATTTATAGTTTTTAAATTATGTTACATACATACATACATTCGTTTTTACATCTATAGGTAGATTTATTCTGCAATAAAATAAGCAATGTTATAAGCAGAAAGTAAAAAAAAGCATCTTTTTGTCTGTAAACCAATATAATAATGTACACTGTATTTTATTATACATACTGCAAATATTTTATCGATAAAAAAATAATCTAAAAAATCAATTAAATTCATCAATTAAAACGTAAATTGTTAAAGAAAATTTCATTAATTATTCTCAAAACACTTTCACGTTGTCATCTAATTTCTGTTATTTAATGCTTTCAAAGTATTAAAGAGAAATAAATCACTTTATAAAGACAGAAAGCGTGTGAAATCAGATTAGAGATAATCCTCTATTATTTTCAAAAAAATATTTCTTCTTAATTTTTCACAATTTGAATATTTTTTTTTTATTTTTCTTTTTGATAAAGATGGTCACAAAGCTTTATCATAAGTTTATCGGACAAAAAAAAAGGGACATAAGGATTATCAAAATGAATAAATCAAGAAAATAGTTTGAAAGATCTTTTTTTTAAAAAGTATTTTTTCGAATAGTCGTTGACATTTTAATTAATAAATGTTAGAAAAGACAATAAAACCGAAAATAAAATCATTTACATTAAAAATAAATCATTTACAGAATTAAAAATATATTTATTTTCTATAAAAGTGGATTTTTAATACAAGTTTGTCTCAAGTAATTGTTTAAAACTTAAATAATGATTTTTATTAGACATTTAATCAATTTAAATTACAATATTATGAATTAACGTGTTATCTAATTCATAGATTAACAAAATGTATTAAATGTATGAAAAATGTATTTATTAAAAGGTTTTTGAAAACTTAATTAAAATTCGAATTACACATTCCGACTTTCAACTATCTTGATATTTTTTTTTTTTTCATATTTACATATTTTTCTAAGGCAGCTGGCAAACACTTAAACAGTTTTTTTTATGCGTTACGCAAGCGCTGCACCGACATTACTCCCTTAGCACTACCAAGGAGGTGCGTGTAGCTTGAAGATAAGCTATGGAAGCGGAGTAACAATACCCCCACAGCGCTCTACGATCATATTAAGCCGAGACCTGCTGTTTAAAGTGGATTCCGCACCATTACAAACCATCCATGGCACCGCCGGGACTCGAACCCGAAACCTGTGGTACCGAGCACCAGAGCGCTAGCCACTCGGCCATTCAGGCCCCTTACTGTAAATATAGAGAGAGTAATATCAAATTTAAGTAAGTCAACTTTAAGAGTAATATCAATTTAAATTTTAATATTATAAATTAAAATTATGTCTAATTCATAGATTAACATAATACATTAAAAGTATGATAAAAGTATCTTCTAAATTTTTTTCGAAAAGCTAATTAAAATTCGAATTACACATTTCGACTTTTAATTATCCTAATACTTTTTTTTTTCATCTTTACATATTTGCCTCAAAATAATTATATTTATTTTATTAAATAGGTTTTATATGATTTTTCAGTAAATAAAAGTGTAATCACAAAATTTAAAAGACTTATGTAATATTTTAAAATTATAAATTAAAAAATAACAGAAAATTAAAAAAAAATTTAATGTGAAGTCAAAAAAAAAAAAAAAAAAAACATTGAACACTACATTGAACATTTTCTCATAGATTACAATTTGAAGTGTAAATATGTTTTCGCTGAAATTAAAAAACTTTTGAAAAGTATTTGTATAATTTAAATTTCGAAAAATATATTTCATTATTCGAAAGTCTTTTTATTAAATTTCTTTGGATTAAAATTGGATTGTTTTTTTGTTCTTCGAAAAATGGCACCAAAGGGTAGAATTTATTTCCAATAATTTTAACGTCTTGTTTTTATTAAAATAAATTGATTCAAATACAAATTTCGAAAGACAATCCA
>BPLQ01000908.1:0-19914 GCA_021605075.1 Caerostris darwini | reverse complement strand
AATAATTTCTTAGTGTGCCAATGGTGCCTATAGATTCCCCTTTTGTATTTACAGAAAACAAAACCATAATTATGCGTTGAATAGTTTCAAACAAAGATGCAGTAAGGCGATGAAACTTCGAGGAGCGTAATATATAAAATTATGAAAGCCCCCTTATTATTTCCCAAATAATCATCCTATAGCATTTTATTTAATAAAAACTCAGTTCCGCTTAAGTCAACAATAATTCTATGGAATATTTTGATTGCAAATATATGAATATGCCATAAAGCTAATAGTCAATGCCGTAAAGCAGAATTACCCCACTTTTTTATCCGGTTAGTATTATTTTTTTTCACACTTTAATGCTTATAATTGTTTTAAAATGTTTTAAAAATTCAACATTTCTCACAAATATTCTTAAAACATTTATAATTTTAATTAAAATTTTAGTGTTAATATAATTTACTGTCCCGTGAATTCCATTCTTATTAAACTTATTCCATTCTTACTCATTTTAATTTCTCAATGATTATTTATTGAATTATATTGCATTTCTTTAAAATTAATTATAATTCGTTCTTTAAGATTCATATCGTGGGATTTTTTGTTTCTTAAGTTTATATAAAAAAAATTATTTAATTAAAAAATGAGTTATTCGTTTTAAGATAATGATTCGTTTTATTTTCAAAATTGTTTTTAGTGCTGGTTCGGTCCGTAGTCGCCAAAGACAAAGGTGGTTTAAGTTAGGGACTTCCGGGGGTAGAAGGTTCGCCTTACATCCATTTTTAAAATTTTAATAATTAATTTAAATCAGTATTAAGTGAATTTACAAAAATTTTAATACGAGGCTGAATAAAGAGAGAGTACAATGCTCTGTTAAAGAAGAAATTTTTAAAATATTTAAAAAATATAGAAAAAAATTATTACGGGATAAATTAATAAGGTTGAAAATAAAAAATTTAATAATATTCAGAAATTAAACCTTGAAACGTCCGATATTGGCGAAATTGGAGCCCAGTTAACGTAAAAGTACCAAAACGTGCACAATTAATAATAGAATATCGTACATCATTAGCACATGAAAGTAATTTTCTTTTCCCATTGTTATTTTTGGGTGTTTTGAAAGCAATCTGTATGCAAAAAGAGGAGTCGTTTTGGATTATAAGCGGGTTTTGAACTTTGAGCACATTTTTTTAAGCACTTTTGGTTTATATTCGGAAATGTAGGGTACTATCTTTTCGCACCAACGTACCTTCATTTCTTTATGTATATATATATATATATATATGTATGTTAAAGGAAGTCTGGATTATCAGAAAAGGTCACTAAAGGAAAGGTTATCTCCGGACGGGACAAAGGAAGGTATTCTTAAAAATGACTCATTACCAAGCATGCTCATGCAGGTATACATTAAAACAAGTAATATTAAAAAACAATTTTTTAAGTCAATTCCTACTTTTTTTTCACTATAATGCAGAAAGTCCTTTATAAATAATTTTCATTCATTTTTTTAAGTTTATCTGGAGCCATCTATTGGTAGATATATGCAACTTAAATCTAAAAAAAAACTAAAATGAATGAATTAAATTTAATTACTGAATTAATATTTGAAAAAACTGCATTCACATCCAGTGTCATCCACTGCAAGTTCGATAAAAAAATATACTTGAACTTGAGTGGATGAATAAAAAGTATTTCATGAACGATTGTAAATTTGAACAAGATATATAAAGGGAGAGTGTGAGCTAATAGTAGGAAATGAAAAACAGACATGGCAAACCATTCAACCATTACACTTATAATAATAATAACAGAACACTGCTTAAAAATGATTATCCCAAAGGCAAACTTTTCAACACGCCTTTTCTCATTGCATTCTGCAACCCACTTGGACGTCAATCACGAAGATGGCACAAAAACACTCACCTGCTGGGAAGAGCAGAAGAAGAACGAAGAAGACACGCACCACCATAATATCCATAAACCAGCAAATTACCAGCAGCGAGCCACTTGTTAAAGCTCCACAAAGCAGACAGAATTCGGAATGGAATTCTTCTTCCGTTTTATTTAAGAAACACCATGGCTGTTACTGTGAACAAGCGCAAGCGAGTTCAGGTAATGGGGTGAGCCTAGCTCATTGAGAATTTATCTCAAAGCGTATCTGACGATTACTTTGGCTAAAAAACTTATTAATTAAGACGAACTGACGCAGAGGTAAAGATTCGGATCTTTGACCACGAGGTTGAGGGTTCTAATCAGAACTCTGTTCCTTTTTGCATCCTTTATTGCTACGTTGTGCTTTAAATTTATTCATGACTTTCCGACTAGTAACTAAGTTAGGTTTTTATTTTTTATTGTACGCTTTATTACCCCTTTTTTTTTGTAAGGAAAATAAAAGGATTAGATATAAAAAATATAAAATAAAAATAAAAATTATAAAATCGAAAACCAAACAAAAAGTATAAAATTGAAAAAAATTATAAAAAGCATAAAAAGAACTACGGTTCTAAGATCCGCCTTTTTTTTTTTTTTTTTTTTTGTGGGGACACTAATCTTTTACCTTTCAGATGCTCCTATTGCCTCCACCGTTCAGCATGATTTCCCAATCAGTGATTTCGTAAACAAAGGGTTGTTTTGTTTGTTTACGGCATCGACAACTGGTCCCTAATTGTACCGAATTTAAAACTTAACTTTTAAATTCTTTTATTTTTTATCTTACTTTTTATAAATAGTATTTTTATCTTTTTTTTTTTAGTACCTACTTAATTTGAATTTTTAGAAACATTTATCTTTAATTTTACTAACATTAAATAAGCAGCCATTTAAAATTCCAAGCATATTTATGAATTAAGATGAGGAGGTTTAAGGGGTATTTCCCCCTGTTGGTACTCCGTAATCGGTACGCCAATTGCCAGTCTTCCGATTTACAAAATTCAAGTTTTCCTTTCCTTGGGGGGGGACGAAGTGGATGAAACCACTCGCTTCTGAATGGAGAGCGAAATGGGGGGAGAATTGTTTACAATAAATGCTATCACACAAGGTTGACACAGAGATATACTAGGTCAGGGATGGGCAAACTACGGGTCCCGCGGATAGAATTTTAATTTGCCGATCCGAGGCAAATTGAAAGAAATATATATTTATATGTTATACATTCATTTCATTTTCTTATTATTTTTTTTATTAAAAAATTATTATTTTTAATATTGTTATTTTTATCTCATTTCCCGAGGTTTAAATTCACACTCAGTAAATGAAGAGAAGCTTAAGAATTGTGAAGATAAGCTTGAGAAACTACATTTTGAGTTCGAACACAGATTTCAAGATTTCAGTGCCATTCAGACAGAATTGGATATTTTTACCATGCCTTTCAACGTAAATTGTGAAGCAGCGAGGACAGATTTGCAGGTTGAATTACAATCATCTCAAGCAGTTGTTTCGAAACATGCCAAAGTTAGAGTTTTACAAATCATTATCGAAAGCAAGTTTCCCAAATTTAATATCTCACAACCAGAAAATCAGTACTATGTTTGCTTCATCTTATATATGTGAAACAAGTGTTTTCAACTACGAACCTTAGAAAGAATTATTTCAGAAGTAGACTGACAGATGAGCATTCAGCCTCGTTCCTTAGAATCGGTACATCTCACTTCGAACCTCAATATAAGAAACTTTTAAAGATGAAATCGCAAACTCATTCATCTCATTAACATATTTAAGTTGTAATACTTGTGTTTCTTAAATTTTAAAAAAATTTTATCTTGGCCCGACAAACTTTTTTTTTTTTTTTTTTTTTCGATTTTTGGCCCGCGACCGAAAAAGTTTGCCCATCTTTGTACTAGGATGGATCATCTTCAGAACGCCTTCACATCAACAATTACAGTTTTTGATTCACCATGCCGGGCGGGTGCTTTAACAGCCATGCTTATTTAATTTAAAAACAGCTGTGCAATTGCTCTCATCTGCATGTGCGCCACATTCGAACGTCGGAGGAGGGAAGAATTTCCTGACTCATGAGCAGAATTTGTTTTATAACGATTCTTTTATTAACTAGGATCTTTATAAAATGATTTCAGGAAGTATTCAAAATGAATCTAATGACTTTTATTCAACTCGTATATCTGTAAAAACTTTTTTTTTTTTTTCGCAACTAAGTATTTTTTGCAATTTTAAAAGTGTAGTTTTGTGCTCACTTAAAAGATATGGATTAGATTAGCAGTGACAGATTTAGGTTCGATGGCGCCCTAGGCCCAAGTTAATTTGACGCCCTTATATATAATAATATATATAAGAATGGAACTTGACGTCCTTATATATAAGAATGATAATAATGGAATCGAATTAAATTTAGGTATTGAATTTAGGCATGAATTAAATATATATATTGGTTTGATATAATAACTAAACATGCAATTTAGAATAAATTGCTTTTAATTAAGAAATAAATATCTATCTAATTAATCATATATTTGTTTCTTGCTTTCGATTTGATTTGGCTTGTCGCTCTACGGTCATCTTATGCACACTTTAGACTAAACAGACCGGGACCTACAGTTTAAAGTGGATTCCGAACCGCTACAAACATCCATGGCACCGCCGGGACTGTTTCTTGCTTTTATCCGCGCGAAAGTATTAATGGCATCCTCATACTTAATTTCTCGAAATAATTGTGTTTCAATGCTAAATAATGCAAATGCATGAGCAAACAAACGCTACATTTAGATTTTTTTAAGAAAAATTTGTGAGAAATCTAACGTCAATAGATAAATGCTATACTTAACGCAAAGTTTTTTAGTGCCTATTTGTTAGATATTTTAAATTTTACTACTTACACGATTAATTATTTTAAAAAATAATTCTACCCTTTAAATATTGACATCGAGCCTGAATGGCCGCGTGGCTGGCATCACAGGTTTCAGGTTCGAGTCCCGGAGGTGCCATGGCTGTTTGTAGTGGTTCGGAATCCACTTTAAACCATAAATCCCGGTCTAACATGATCGGTGTTGCGGAGGTATTGTTACTCCGCGTCCGTAACTTATCTTCACGCTACACGAACCCCTATATACACTGAAGTGACAAAAGTCATGGGATAGCAATATGAAAATTTTCAGATGGCAGTAGCATAGCGTAGAACAGGTATAAATGCGCAGTGCTTTCATTTCTGTTCAAGTTATTCATGTGAAGAGGTTTTGACGTGATGATGACCGCACGACGGAAATTAACAGACTTTGAACGCGGAATGTTAGTTGGAGCTAGACGCATGGGTCATGCCATTTCGGAAATCGTTAGGGAATTCAACATTCCCAGATCCACTGTGTCAAGAGCGTGCCGAGAGTATGAAATTTCAGGCATAACATCCCACCATGGACAGCGCAGTGGTCGACCGCCTGCACTTAACGACCGAGACCGGCGACGTCTGCCAAAAAGTCGTAAATTCTAACAGACAAGCAACACTGCGTCAAATAACCGCAGAAATCAATGTGGGACGTACAAGGGACTTGTCTGTTAGAACTGTGCAAAAGAAGAAAAGAACTGTGGAGAAATTTGGCTTTCTTGGGCTATTCCAGCAGAAGACCGACTCGAGTGCCTTTACTGACAGAACGACATCGCATGCAGCGACTCTCGTGGGCACGTGAGCATATCGGTTGGTCCCTAGATGAATAGAAAACCGTGGCTTGGTCCGATGAGTCACGATTTCAGTTGGTAAGAGATGATGGTAGGATTCGAGTGTGGCGCAGACCCCACGAAGCCATGGACCCAAACTGTCAGCAAGGCACTGTTCAAGCTGGTGGTGGCTCCGTAATGGTGTGGGCTGTTTTTTCATGGCATGGACTTGGTCCTCTGGTGCGACTGGACCGAACATTGACTGGAAATGCTTATGTTCAGCTACTTGGAGATCACTTGCAGCCATTCATGGACTTCATGTACCCAAACAAAGATGGGATTTTAATGGATGACAATGCGCCATATCACCAGGCCACAACTGTTCGCGATTGGTTTGAAGAACATTCTGGACAATTCCAACGAATGATCTGGCCACCTAGATCGCCCGACATAAATCCCATCGAGCATTTATGGGACATCATCGAGAGGTCTGTTCGTGCCCAAAATCCTGCACCATCAACGCTTTCACAATTATGGACGTATATCGAGACAGCATGGCTCAATATTCCTGCAGAAGACTTCCAACGACTTGTTGAGTCCATGCCACGTCGAGTTGCTGCACTTCGCCGGGCGAAAGGAGGGCCGACACGATATTAAGAGGTATCCCATGACTTTTGTCACTTCAGTGTATAAGTGAGTAGCTTCTGTGCAGCGCTTTCCACAAGGCATCCAAGACAATTGTCTAAGTGTTTTCCAGCTGCATTAGAAATATATATATATATATTGATATCTGGCGGTTGTCAAAGCAAGAAAAGAAGCATTAAAATTCGATCTTACAGTTGATAAAAAACAAAATCGATTTCAAAGTTTTGGCGCCCTAGGTCCGGGCTTAAGCCTAAATCCGTCACTGTAGATTAGATAGATATAGATTACAACAGAAGCGAAAGAAGAGTGGACGTTTTAGACACAAAGATGCTCTGCTTACAATATATGTGTGTGTGTAGAATAGCTTTCATGAGAGGCTTTTTTTCAATTCCTTCTATTAGCTCACGCTTTCCCTATATATATATCTTGTTCAAATTTTCAATCGTTCATAAAATACTTTTTATTCGTCCACTCAAGTTCGAATACATTTTCTTTGAACTTGTAGAGGATGACACTGGATGTGAATACAGGTTTTCTAAATATTAATTAAGTAATTAAATTTAATTCATTCATTTTAGTTTCTTTTAGATTTAAGTTGCATATATCTATCAATAGATGGCGCCAGATAAACTTAAAAAAATGAATGAAAATTATTTATAAAGGACTTCTTGCAATATAGTGAAAAAAAAAGTAGGAATTGACTTTAAAAAGTTTTTTTTTATATTACTTGTTTTCATTTAATAATGCTTATTTAACATCTTAGCACTAACAATTTAATATGCATTTAAGTTTTGTTTTCTGAATATTAATTTTATTAAGTAAACAGAATATTTTTTTTCATGCAGATAATGAATGCTGTTCTTAAAAAGTTTAAATAAAAATTAATGATTCGACTGCAACAAGTTATAAAAGCAGTACAAATTGTATGAGGGGGGGGAAAAAAAAAAAAAAAAGCCAGTCAGCTACTCTTTAATCTTACATTGAAAATTATAAGAGTAGAAAACACCATCTGCAATTCTAATAATGAACATAGAAAGGAATGTTACAATTTGAATACACCCACAATTTGGGCAAAATTTTTTTTAGTGTTTTATTTCACTAATTCATGCTGTTTGAATGAATGAAGAAATTCGGAATGGAAACGTAGTGATTTTCAGGGTCGACAAAAAGATTTAAAAAAAAAAAAGACAGTATAAATATAATATATACATATATATATATTAAGACAGTAATAAATATATTTACCACATTTTAAACCCTCTTTAGAAAATAAATGTTGAGACTCAATTTGGCCGGAATAAGTTTGAATTAATGTATGAAATTTATAGCATTTATTAATTCAACCTTATTATTATTAAAAAAAAATTATCCACTAAATCTTTGGTGCAGATTACATGCAACTACAAAATTTAGTATACTTATTTTTAATAAACAGATTATCCGAACATGAGTTCTTTTGTTTTCTATTTTTAATACTCTGGATTTAAAATTTTTTAAAGATTAAAAATGAATCCATAAATAAAAATAATGTTAGACTCCACACTAACAATACTGAAAACATTCTTTAATATTTATTAAATAATAAAATTTGTAGTATATTTAATTAATTACTACAAATTTACTACTTATACACAATTTTATTACAATTATACACACACTTATTAAATTTAAAATTAAACTCTTTACTCTTTTAAAAAAAAAGCTAAAATTAAGCTCTAAACTCTTTACTCTTACTCTTTATACACACACTTATTTACAATTTTAAATGTTTTCTACTACTACCCTATAAAAACAAGAAATCTATGGTTTCTTTTATAGTCAGTAAAAGTATTCTAAAAACATTCAAATTAAATTTTCATTGATAAATAAAAAAAAATAAATAAAAATGCACACATTTATCATAAAAATTACAGTTAATATTTTTAAATATTAATAAGATTTGCCATCTATTGTCTTTATTTAATGAAAACATTAAAATAAATAAACCCAACAGATTTTAATAAGTGCAATTTTTAATTTTTCTAAGTGAATTTTTTTTAAAAAATGATATATAAAGTTAGAAAGATAACAAGAACTTTTTAAGTGAAAACATACAGACGAGTAAACATAAAAAAATGATTTTATTGCATGATTGAAATTTTCTACTTTTTTTATGACCTTTTGTTAAAACTATTTGGTATCCCCTCCCCAGAGATAAAGATTTTACAAGAAGTGAATGATGAAATAACAAAAAATAGAAAATTATATTATAAACAACAATTGTGGGAATCTCTTGGTAGATCCAAATGATTTTGCACCTATATTATCAATACATTATAATATCTATAGTTTAACCATGGATTGGATGGAAAATTGGCAAGCAACCAAGTTGAAATTTTTCCATGCAATCTGTGAAATAATGTTTAAAACAAACTGTTATTAAGTGAAAATCATTTCTTTAAATAATACAAACAGGGTGCTTTCAAAATTTAAAAACATTTTTTATATACATTAAATGTTGGCAATGAAAATTTTTGATTCTAATCATGATATTTGATTCTTTTATGAGAACTGTGTCTGTCAAAATATTTTCTGGAATAATATTTGCCACTGTTGAATGTTTTGTCAGAATCCTTCTTTGTTCCATTTAAGTTGGAAGGTTTCTTGAAAGGTATTATGGGTTTCCTGAAGGGACGGATCGTGCACCCAAATCTTAACTGGCCAGATTCTTTTTTCCCGCTGAAACCACCTCCTAAAAGAAAATAAAAATTCATTTTGTGTGTGTATTTAAAACTAATGAATTGATTGCATTTAAATTACTGTATGAATTATTTACAATAAGGTTCACAATTAAAAAAATGTTTTCTAAAGCATTTAATTAAATAAAATTGTATTTAAAATTATTTTTAGAACCCGAAAGTTTGAAATTTTCTTCTTTTACTTGAAACAATAACAACAAAATAGCTATAAATAAAAACATTAAGGTAAAACGTTATTAAGTACTTGAATTTTTTTTCAGTTGCAAATTTCAGAAATTTATTCCATTCATTATGGAATAGATTTTAAAAAGCTGTACCCTTATATCATGATAAAATAATTAAACCAGCATATATAAGTATTTTAACACATAATGTATATTTATGTTACTTTAATGTATAAAATTTGATAGCATAATTATTAATTTTAGCTAATTATAAAGAAAACTTTTGCCATTTGGATTTTTCAACTTTACTTGCCCCCCCCCCCTACTATACAAATCAGACAAACTATTTAAAAATTGAATGTAATTTCTCTTATTAAAGCATTTAAGCAAATACGAATTATATTTGTGAATCAAAAATTAATATGAATGGACGAAAGAATTAATACCTGGCTAAATGCCAATGGAAAATTTAAAAATGGACTCTTTCAATTACCAATAAATAAAATTTTTATAGAAGAACTAATTATAATATGTTTTCATATCAGAAAATAGTTTCAATAACACACCACTATCATTCAGCTGAGGAATAGTATTAGTATGAAAACCAGAAAGGTTATGGCAAATAAAAGTGAAAGAACTCCCTAGACTTTTTAAATAAGAGAATTAAATTTTTTAATTAAAATTATGAAAGACTGATGAATAAAATCAATTATTAGATTTATGCAACATATTATATGTATGCAGCATTATAAAATAAAGTTACTTTAGTTTGTAATGCTATCTAATGAACTAAAATAAAGAATGTTATTTATTTGTATAAGAAATTCAGTTTTAACACAGAAATTTCATTTACAATTAAACATTCTAGCTAATAAAAATCTTTCCATTGACTTATTAATAAGGAAAATTACAATGAAAACAAAATTGAAAACCTTTTGGAAAAAACATATTTTTGTTTTGTTAAAACAAATAAGATTTATTCATAATGATTTAATACTAAATGTAAAATTTTATAATAAAATTTGTAAACCACTTTTCACCAATTGTTTATTCCATGCTTAAATAAAAGTAATTGAAAATGTTTATTGATGGTAATAAATAACATAAACACATACAAAAATATATAAGAATTGGGCTAATAATTAAAGTATATAATGTTATTCATACTTACCTAATCTTCGAGGTACCCATCCAGGAAGTGTTCTCTCACACTCGCTTTCTACAAGTATTTCTTTGTCATCAATTTGAATGCGATCAAAAGCTTTTTTTGCTGCTATGGCATCGTACTTATCATAATATTCAACAAAAGCATAGCCCTTAGAGAATCCTGTCACTATGTCTCTAACCAGACGTAATCTTTTTATTTTACCACAGCCAGAAAATAACTACAACCAGAAAAGTAATCACAAAGTATAATGCTTATAATTAATTACAAATTGGAAAAAATAATTTGATAAATTTAGTTAATTTCATGACAAATTCTAAGGAAAAATAATATGCTCATGAAAATTGATATCTTTGTAATATGAATTCTCTTATGATTTATAGTATAATTTTACTGATACTCTGAATTCTGAAAGCAAGCCTATATTATTTCAATTTTTTTAATAAAAAAACATATTAGATTTTATATGTATATGTATACAGAAACAAAGACTATCATTTTCATATATGTAAAATACATTGTGATAAATTATATCTACTAAATACAACACTATTAAACAAATGAAATTGATTATGGGTAAAATAATCTACAACAAAATTAATAAAAGTCCTTTTAAGAAATAAAAAATTAAGACAGGTTTGATTTTATACTACATTTAAAATAATAGCAATGGTAAATTAGTTTCATAAATTTGTTAAATCCAATAAAAAGAATGCTAGCTATATTAAAAAATTTGAAACTCACTTTTCTCAATTTATTTTCATCTGTGCATGGATTTAGCATTCCCACAAACACAGTAGCTTTAGGATCTCCAACAACTAATTTATTTGGTTTATATTCAGCCTAGAGGGAAAAGCAAGAGAAATAAGTAAAACTAATAAAACAGCAATTTTACTTAGCAACATTATGAATTGCAGAAACAATGAAATAATTTCATCATAGCATTATCTGCTAGACAGGCTGTTCTTTATAAATAATAACAATAAATGCTAATTCTATTTAGATTTATTCAAAAATACATGAAGAAAAATTGTAAAATTGAATTGACATGGCTGAATGTTGGGCAAATATCGTCAAAGCTTGAGAATTACTGGCAAAAAAGAATCAGGAAAATATCCTTATTTCAAAAGAAAAGTATCCTTCCATTTAACTATTGATGTAAAAATGGATGCAGAATTAACTTTACTTTGCCAAAATTGTATGCCTGAAGTACAATGTTGGAAGTAGTTATTTTACAAGTATACAAGAAGAAAATTATTTTCAAGATGACAAAAACACTAAGTGTTAGAAAAGATTTATTTGTTATTGATATGAAGAAATGAAACAAGTATTTCCTTTCAGTTTAAATGTCATTCAAAGCATTACCTAGGAAATAAGGTAAATAGTTTGGTTCAGGTATAATGAATAAGTATCTTCTTTTTAACAAACAAGTTTTAAAATTATATAAAAATATAAAATATAGTACTTTTGAAATCTGAGGTCAAACTTGGTACAGATATAAATGATGGTGCACAATAACTAGAAATGGGAACAGCTATTCAAACCATATATACCACACTATATTATTTTACGACTGATAAGGTATTGAGTGCATATTTGATAATGCCATCTAAACTAACAGAATTGCAAACTTTCAAATATTTTGATAGCTATAAAAAAGATCTATCATTTTTTAAATATGCATACATAATAAAAACTCACTTACTTCAAATGGAAATTCTTCCTAAACTTAATATTCCACTACTATTAACACTTAACTTTAATGCTTTAACACTTAAAATATCAGTAGAATATTAAGTGTTAAAGTTTTTTTTTCATTATTTGTCAATCGTTATAAAAACAAAGCAATGATTTTTAATGAATTTTATGGTCAACTACCAGTAACTTTGTAGTACTTTTAATGAATGAAACTAGTAATCTCAAGGGATTGTAGCAATGATTTGAATTCAATTATTCAAAAAATATAAATTTTAAATTATTCAAAATATATATAAAATTAAATTTAAGCTTTAGAATCATTGATATATTTTACATGCATGCAATTTACCCCTTTTAACAACATAGAACAAAAATTAGAAATTAAAAAAAAATAATAATACAAACATTTAGTACTTTCAAAATAGCAATCTCATATTACACATAAAATAATTTTCGAAAACTGAATGAAATAAATTTTAATAACATAATAACAAATATTTCTTTGTAACAATAATTAATCATTTTAAAAAACTATAATATACTTATCTTCAAATTTTGTTTAAAAAAAACATGACAATTAAAATGTAAATGCACAATTGAATGATACAAAAAATATATGAAAAAGAAACTTCTACAAATGTATTGCTGAGTTTGTAATAATTTGGTTTAACACATAATTCAAATAAATTAATAAATAATAAATAGCAAAATCAAGTTAATGAAATAAAACTACCACATTATATGTCTGAATGTACAATTATGGCAGGTATTCTATTAATTAAAATGATTTGCCATGCATTTAACAAGTAGCACAAAAAAATTATGTTTAAAAAAATAAAATAACTTTATGACAAAAATTATTTATGGCACCTTTATAATCGTTTTGATAGTAATTAGAAAATGATATTCCAGATATACAAGAAATTTTGTAACTTGGTAAATTTAATTAGTTCTTAACATATGCTAAAAGCATAGCAGATCATGCACAATGCTACTGAATTTCAAATATGTAAACATTTGAAGGTTTTGCAAAAACACTTATTTTAGAAGCTAACATAAGCTTCATTTTTAATATAGTCATAATAAAAAATATTTATAATCTTCTAAAAAAATAAATAAATTTTTGTAGCATGTTATTTGTTGGTATTACTATTTATAGAAAATTAAAAAAAAAAAAACCAAATAATAATTTATTTATTATTTTGCAATATTCTCAAAAGTGTCTTTTATCATGAAAAGTAGAAAATAATTGTATTTTTTTAACTGTATTAACATTCAGTTCATTACAATTTGGTATGAAAAATATAAAGGTACTTACGTATTAACGGTACCTTGGCGGTTTTTAAGTGCCGCCAATCTAACAGCTATTAAGGTTACCAAACCAATAGAATAGATTGGTGCCACTTAAAAACCGCCAAATCTGTAGCTGTGGTTGGCGTGTGTGCTCTTTATTGGCGCAACTGTCGCCAAGGTACTGTTAATACGTAAGTACCAACATATTTTTTAAGATCACTATTTATACAATAATTTAATTTTACTATAGATTAGCTGTTTTTGAGAATCAGCTATCCTAACTATGGATAATGTTCATTTCAACTTAGTTATGGACTTCAACAGATTTATTTCTAAATGATTTGATAAAAATGTCTTCTATTAAGTAATATCACCAGCTAGAATTTTATAATTACATTTAAATGGGTATAGGGAGGGAAAAAAAACACAAGACATATACTATTCTAGAGTTCTTAATGGATGCAATACAAGAGTGAATGGATGCCTTTGTTTTCTTGTAGCAATTCTTTTGTTAAATCAAAGATGTTCACAAGTTTGTTTTTAAAATTGCTAAGATAAAGTAAATAATATTAAAGATAACTTTAAAAAAAAAAAAAAAACGGATAATTTAAAGTAAAGCAAATTTTAAATTTTCTTTATTTATTGACAAAATTGTCTTTTTGCAATGTTTAAAAGTAAATTTGTGTTAAAAAAATATGTTACAAAGCACTTGAACTTTAAATTGTGAAAATAAAATTAGGATTTTGAAAAGTATCATCAGAATTTCCTTTGCTGAAAATTTATTTGTTCTATGCTTCATCATTTATTTGCTATGCTTTATATATAATACACACACATAAACTTTGTGGCTTTTTTTAGTTATAGATATAATTAAAATATTTATTGTAAACAAGGCTCAATTTGACGACATAATAAATGTATTTTTTTTTACCTATAATAAAAAGTAAAGGAGCACCTCATAAAATAATTATTTTCGATAACTTAAAAAAATAACTGCTTAATTTTGGTTTTATTTATTTTTCTAATAAATCGACAGATTAAAAAAAAATCAATCACTAGCAAGTTTTGGAATGCCCTAAGTGAGCAAAGGTAATCAAACCTGCATTGCTCGAACAATTCCATGATCATGAGGAATGGTGTCTGTGCCATCAATGCTCCCGGCTTTAAGAGGATCGTAGGTACGTGGTATAGGTTCCCACTGAGGTTTAGCCATAGGAAAGCTTCTAAAATAAGTTATTCATGATTTTACAAATAATATTACACAGAAAAATATCAAAAATTTATAAATCAAAACTATTAAAAAAGGATTTCATAAATGAATGTTTATTATCCAACTAAGAATTTTTCAAATAATACACAAATGTTTAAATAGCTTAGCATTTATTCATGATGTCTATAAAATAGATATATTATCAAAATATTATTTTTCAAGTAATATTACAAAAACTTTTTCAATTTTGTGCTTTCTCATTTCAATGAAGAATTTTTTTAATGTGTTAGTGGAATATTTTTTTTTTAATATTTTATAAGAGAAACTTGAAAGAGGATACAACAATTTTTTCTCTTATTAAAGGAGATGCAAAGGAAAAGCATTTGAAAACCACTAGCTTGGTCAATTAACTATGATCAAGATATAAAATTATGATTTAACTTGACTTATGATCCAATGATAACATATGCAATCAAAGTGTAGGATGGCTTAGGTTCAAATGTCTATTCATTGCAGTCACTACTTTCAGAAATAAGACCATTCAATGCTGATTTTGACAATAGGTGTAAAGCATCTCAAATTGATTGTTAAGTTGCCTGTTGTTAGTTTTCCTGGATTTTCTTTTCATCCGGCACAAATGCAGAGCATTTACTCCTTAAAGTATTCCCAAAAGTAACTGACTTCTCCTCATAACCTGTTGCAGTCTAAAAAGGTTCACTAATATTTAACAAATTAAATCTTGCATATTGAAACGGCCAAGATTTATTTTATGCATTTGTTCTGTATCCGCAATATGCTTACTGAGTGAATCTGTGGTTTGAAATAAAACTATATACATGTTAATTTATTCCTGTTAACTTAATTAGACAATTTAACATGATAGATGGATGATGATGCATTCTACTTAATATGATTTACCATCATCATTCTACTTGTGTTTTTCTTTTTTTTTTTTTAAAGTTGGAAACCCCATGGCAGTATTCTATTCATATTGTCTTTCATTGTTATTCATATAGTTCAGCAGACAAATTGTAGTGTTTTAGAGGTTGTAAACAATCTGAAATATCAAGGGCTAATGACCTCACGACTAGTATTTATTAAAAAAAAAATAATACAGATTATTTAAGACTTTTGAGTACATTTATACCCTATTATTGTTGTTGAATGTTTTAATGGCTCAAAGAGTGAGAAAATTATTTCCAACGCATTAATAATATTTGACCACAACTGTTTCTGAGTTGAACCCTTTTTTAGCTAAATAACATACTCAGCAAATTGTAAATTTCTTTAAAATAAGAAATAACTTCTCATTTAAATGTCAAAGTAATTATTTTTTATAATATAATATACAGTAAGTTTAAAAAAAAAAAAAGTCAAACCTCAACTTTTTTTTTATTCAAAAATAAACAAAGGTTTCAAAATATAAGAACTGCTTTAATGAATTGTCTTAAAAATGTCACCACAATGTAAGTGGAAGCGATCAAATGTTTTTACTTTAATTCTATACAATAAAAAAACCAATAAGTAATTTCAGCAATATAGCCTTTTGAAAAGAAAAATTGACTTTGTACTTTGAGATTTACGCTCGCTGATGCTGTTTTATCTCAATTTATCCAAGTGTTGTTAAGATACTAAAACATTTGACAAAAGTGAAATAATAAATAAAAATCCCTAGAAAGATAAAGTAGAGCCATAGCTTACAGAGTTACGGGACTTTTTGCAGAAATTGAAGCATCATTGCTGTCATAATATACATCTTCTGAAAGCGCTTTGTAGTTTATTTCTTGATTCCACATGTGACTTATAATATTTGTAATGTGATTTAAAGTTTAAGTTATTAATAACGTGACTTATGATGTGATTATTATTTTACTATGTGATTTATAATATTTATAATCTGTAATATTTTACGCATTGAAACAAATTATGTTCTACTGTTTCGGAGTTTTGCTTAATGGAGATGAAGTCAGAGCAAATCTATGGAATTTAGAATCAGAAAGATATGTCTTTGTGAGAAACCTGGATAGAAGAAAGTCTTCTTTTTTTTTATCAGTAAGGAGAAGTCTATGATAAAGTTTAATATTATCCAAATGACAATTCCTGAGCTATTTGCCACCTAATTGTTGTTTATATCTGTGCTTCCTTTATTTGTTAAAATATGAGGTCTTCCGGTGATATCCAATAAAATATTATTATGTCAGCTATAGATTTTGAGAGAGAATCTGCCAAGCTCAAACCACCATAATTTCCTGCTCACTTTTCGCTTTTTTTTTTTTTTAGATATTTTACTTCAACGCATATTCTTTTCTGCTCTGCCTTTTGCTCCATTGATCGAATATCGTTTGGACTTTGAGCTGAGCGGACGTGTTTTTTTTTCCTCTCCCTCTTACCAGACAGGAGCTAACGGTTGCTGCGCAGCCAAGGAGCTCCACGAAATACAAATCGTCTTTTCCCTCAAATCGGTGTGTTTTCTAACGTTTCTCCTCATTGGTATGTGATTTTTCCCCCTCTTATTCTGTCTTAATATCTTTTACCTTTCTCTATGTGATTTCTTTGATTCTATGTTTTATTTTGTATAAAATGAGTAACTAAATTCTAGAATTCTTTTTTTTTCCTTCTGTATTTTACTGTGTAGGCGCAGAATTGTTCGGGCTTTTTTTTTAGCTACGAGCGTTTCTCACTGCCTTTACTCAGTAAAGTGCATTTTTATTTTCTGTTTTAGTCAGTAGTTTCTTTAAATATTTGGTTTTGTTTATTTTATTTTATTATGGCTGTTGTCGAAGGAGTTTCGCTCTCCTCAAACAGCACAACCATGTCTCTCTCCCCTGCTGACCAATCAACCAGTATGCTTCATTTAATTGACGTTAATACTAACCCGACAGCGTTTAACTTTATTCAAGAAATTGATCAACTTAATATTAGCATTAACAATTTTTCTTCATTCATTAAGTGCGAAAACCTCAATGATCATCTGAACAACATTGAAAATTGCTTAAAAATTGAACCTCAAATACCTAATTTAGATCTTTTTCTACAACTTACGCTTTCTAATATTACCAATAAAAACTTAAGGAAGCAAATGAGTCTGATCTTGCTGAAACTCAATGATTCAAACAACTCGGTAACTACTCCTACTAAAAAGAAAAAACTTAAGATCACACAAAAGCAAAGAAAAAATTTAGCTAAACGGCCTAATACCAGTGATCCCACTGTTATCAAGTTATCTTCCAAATTTGCTTGCCTTAACCCCGATGAAAGTCTTGGTCCTAGTGATGCAGACAACATACCTCCTGCTAAAATTGAAGACATTTCAAAAAATGTTGATAAATTACATCTGGACGAAAACAGTATGGACACAGATCTCACTAATGACCATAATATTGCTTCTTCTTGTCCTGCACCCCATACTACTAAATATGTTCCTCCAATTATAATTGACAACATACAAAATTCTACTGAAATTCTTAAGAACTTCAACCAGATTACAAATTCAAAGATTGAAGGACGCCTTTCTGGAGGTAAATTAAAAGTTTTTCCAACCACACCTGATGACTATAGATCCATACGGAAGCAAATTGATCACCTGAAACTTAAAAGTCATACATTTGAATTGCCCCAAGAAAAGCAACTTAAAGTTGTAATTCGCGGACTGCCTTCAGATCTCCCAATTGATGTCATCATGCAGGAACTCCAAATTCGCAACTTTCATCCTGAATTCATAACTCCACTTCGTAATCGTGCTGGTACCGGCAATCTACCTCTGTACCTAATAGTTCTACCAAAAAATGAACAAAATAAAAGAATTTTCGACCTATCCACCTTATATTACTTTAGTGTCAAAGTTGAACCCCTCAGAAGAAAATCAGGACCCAACCAATGCTATAAATGTCAAGAATTCTATCATCATAGCAAATTCTGTACAAGAGACCCTCGATGCCTCAAATGTGCTGGACCTCATGCAACCAAAGAATGCACCAAAAGGCCAGATGAAGCTCCCAAATGCGCCCTTTGCTCTGGAGAGCATACTGCAAATTTCTCGGGTTGTCCTAAAAACCCTGCTAATTCCACTCCTGCTCCTCCCCCGAAGGTCAACGCTTGGACGGAGAGACTTAAAAAACAAGCACAACAAATGAAGCCTGAGAACTCCAATCAATTGTCTCTTCCCGCACATCAGAAGGCTTCTCTAACTCTTCCTCCTTCTTCAGATGACTTTCCAACACTTCCTACCCAGACCTCTCACCATACTACTTCTTCCAATACTCTGCAGGCTTCCACGGAAACGCCTCCAATTCCACTCATTCTGCAACAATTAGTTGGGGTACTTTCAAATCTTTCTGTTTTAATAACTGCTCTTCAAAATCAACCAGTCAATAACATTCAATAGATCGACCAATAATTCTATCTTATGCGTGACTTGGAACTCCAATAGTCTGAAAGGAAAAATTAATGAATTACAAAATTTTATATCTGAAAATAAACCTCATGTAATTGCTCTCCAAGAAACACATCTTCGGCCAGGCGATTCCTTCAAAATTCCAAATTATATCATTTATCGCTCCGATCGTCTTACCCACAGAGGAGGAGGCACTGCTATCTGCATTCATAAAAATATTAATCATCATCAAATTCATTTTACTACAACCAGCTTTGAAAACTCTGCTATCGTTATTAACCTCAAGAATAATATAAAAATTACTGTTGCTAGCATTTATCGCCCTCCAATTGGTAGATTCCTCACACAAGAACTTGATACAATAGCGAACTCCAATCAACAAGTACTTCTACTTGGTGACTTCAATTCCAAGCATCCTGCATGGAATAATGGACGCAGCAACATAAATGGTTCTATTCTCTTCGATTGGACAAATCTTAATGCATTCAATGTTATTGCTCCTAATGATCCCACATATTTCTGCCTTCACAATCCTTGCAATAGTACTCTTGACTTCGCACTTCTTAAAAATTTAAACGCCGGACCTGCTTCTTCTATCAACGATCTTTCCAGTGATCATAACCCTGTGATAGTTGAAGTCTCTCATAATTCATTTACGCCCTTCCTCAATAGCATAATCACAACTACCAATTGGAATATTTTTACTAAAATTCTCTCTCAAAGCATTCCTGGTAATCCAGTGATCTCCAATATTCAAGATATTGACAAATTAATTGATAAATTTAACTATGCTGTTACTTCTGCTATCAACCTTGCTAGCAAATCTAAAGAACTCAGTACACCACACCAAAAACTTCCGACTGAAATCACCTCTAAAATTGCGGAAAAAAACAGAATTCGAAAATTATGGCAAGATACCAGGTTTCCTCCGTTCAAGCAATCCGTCAACAAGCTTCAAAAAGAAATAAAGCAAAAGATTCACAAATTAAAAAATGACAGATGGAATGAATTTTTATTAGGCC
>BPLQ01000907.1:0-22651 GCA_021605075.1 Caerostris darwini | reverse complement strand
TTTTTTTATGTTTGCCTAAAGTAAATGCATTGCATAAGAGTCATTATTAATGGTTAATAACATAGGTCGAATTTTATGGTTTAAAAATAAAAATCAGGGCTTCACCAATTTTTAAGTGAGAATTATTATTAATCATATATACATACACACATGAACATAAATACACGCACAAGCATGCTTACATATATATTTACTTACATACGTACAGACGCACACATATATTCATGAAAACCTGCTCAAATTTACACACAGGCAGAAGCATACATTTATAGACAAGCACATACATACTCATGAAAATGCATAAAGATACATAAGATACGCTGATACACGAAGACAAACATACTTTTATATTTGTGTTCATACATGTAAACAAACATATTTGTATGTTTGTGTGTGGTAATTTTACAATAAGTACTTTATAAATAATATTTCACAATTTGAAATTCTGGAATGTATATTTATAATGTATATTTATTGTAATGTATATTTAATAATACATCGAGAAAACCAAATTTATTTTTAATGAAGGAAGTTATAAGATAGCAAAAAAAAAATTGCAAGACTTTTAAATATTTAAAAAAATTTTGTATACATTTAAATTTTTTAAATATTTGAATGTTTTGGAAAAACATACAGATTCTTACTATCTAAAGTAAATTTTAAGCATTATTTTGTACTGCACAAATATTATTTGCATATACATAATAATAATAATCATTGTTTATGAATACATAATAGAAAAATAAAATGAGATTAGTTGTGTTTTAGTTAATTAAGCTGAAGTTATTACATCAGAATAAATCTTTACAAAACGCCTTTATGTAAAAAAATGTAGTATAATAAATGGCATGTAAACTTATTCAAAAAGATTTAAAAAAGGCTCTACTATAATGAGATATTTTGTAATAAATATAAAAGCTTTTGAATACATTTTATAAAAAATTCTCTACATTTTTAAATCGTTTGCATTTTCAAAAATAATATGGCGGAATATTGATTTATGGTTATAATATTCTTAGCAATTAATGACAACTCAATTAGAATAAATGAAACTCTTTTAAAATCCTACAAATACAAATTTTAAATTACATATATTTTCAATTATACTTGATTAACAAGTATATCAATACTTATATTAAAGGTTCACAATCTAAAGTCCACAGAATTTAACGCAGACTTGTACGAAAAAAAATCTTTTATCATATCACCATTGAAATTATTTAAAAATAACTACATCCAATTGACTTTTTTTATCTGTGATTATCAAAAGAATAGCAAATTATTATGCATCACATTACAATAGTAGTCAAGCAAACCACATCAATATTCACATTGATAAGATTTTTTATCAGTAAAATTTTTAACTATCCAGTTCTTTGTGATGCATTGTATTATTTATCAAGCATCAGGTACCTAGAAAAAGCATGTATATTATTACTATATCATACGTAATATCATATGCTAATTATTTCAATATAATTGTCATATATATACATAAATGTATAGAAAAATTAGAAAAAGTTAGGGCCTTAGACTAACTAAGGAGTAAAGAGTCTCTTATAAAGGCTTATTGGCTCCTTAAATTTTCTAAGCAAAAAAAATTCGGTAAAGTAGCCAAAGTTAAAAACCCCTCTCCCAATATTACATAAAATATAAACTTTAAGGTGAAAGGCCAGGAAAAAAAGTCGATAAAGATTTTATAGTTCATTAAAAACATTTTTATTTAATTTATATATTATTTAAATGTATAAATTATATGAATAATCTTTTTTTTTAATTTGACCAATATATTAAAAAAAAAACACTAAAAGATTTGATAGCTAATTAAATCTAATTTTTTGAATGAAATCATTGAAGAATCAAGAAGACTAAGAACTGCAGAGAATTTAAAAATGAAGAAAATGTTGTTGTTTATCCTTCTTGATCGACAGCAATATCTAGACTAAATCCATGAACCCGTGGAAGGAGGGAGGAGAGGGCAGCTTCATGTTGTGATGAAGCACCCTTAGGTCTGACATGGCTGCGCTGAAGAAGGAGGGTAGTGCCTTCCGAGAGGATTTTTAGGGGGAACCACCCACCGGAAAACTCTAAGATGCTGAACATCACAAACGCCGTAGAGGCTTTTCGGTTTTTTGAAATAATGTCTACAACAAGCTGCCAACGGATTGGACCTCCGTCTTAATGCTCATCAGCGCCGCATTCTATTACGGAAAATGGATTTCAGTGATGGAAGAAGGAAAACTTTCTCTTTACAATATAGTTAATTTCCTATTTGACATAACAGCCTAATGGCCAAACGTCTAGCCTTTGGTACCACAAGCTTCAGCTCAGAACTCTGGCGGTGGCATAGATGTTTGTTAATGGTTCGGAATCCACGTTAAACTGTAGATTCCGGTTTAATTAGCCCAAAGTGTGCACAAAATGATTGTAAAGCGACCAACTAAACCGTTTCACATTAACCTAATAAAAAAAAATGTACTATAATTTAATCATTATATTCCCGTAAGTTAAGTTTTTTCTTTCACGAAACAATCGTTAATAATAATTCTTTAAGAAAATGTTCTTTTGTAGAACAATATCAGTTAGAAAATCACATTTCCGGTTCTTCGGGTAATTTATTTGCACATAGATTGGATCGAAGGAACATTCTAGTGGAAGAAAATGTTTCGTGAAGACTACATTTCCTGCGTAGACAAAATAACTCCCAGTTCGATCACAAACTGCGACCGACAATAGCTTTCCATTCCTAAGACTCCTGTCATTTGCAATGCTAATGAGAACACTCAAGTGACTTAAATTACGCTTTTTTTATTTAGGAAACAGACAAGAACATGGTTGTTTTCGTTGCGATTCCAGATATTAGTGGAATTCGATCATTTGGGAAGTAATTGCTTGCAATATTCGTTGTTATCTTTGGTAAGCTTGAAGACTTAATACAAGTAATTGTTATGTCTCGAAGTTGTAGAAATGTTGACAAAAGGGATATCAACAACATTTTCCTGTTTTATTTCAAAGTGGTACAAGCCATTCATCTCATACATTGAGATATTTATCAGAAGAATTGATTTATGAATGCAGCCACTGTGAAATCGAAATTTTTTTTTTAACTTTAGGGATTTCCTGTACTTGTTTTATCAATTCTAATAATTTGCAAATATATTAAAAATAGCGAATTTAATGAAATGTTTATTTCATTTAAATGCCAACCAACACTCATCTCTAAGAATTTTTTTTTTGGTTTAGTAATTAATATATATATATATATATATATATATATATATATATATATATTTTTTTTTTTTTTTTTGGTTTGAGGATTAAATTAAAATACTGGACAGAAAAGAATTAAATATTATTATGTTACGTTACTTTTGTTACGATATCTACTTATTTATCAGGATGAATATCTTGCATCGTTTAATACAGGTTTTTGTTTAAAAACTAACTTTAAGTTATAATATTTCGCTTGCGGCCAGAGATATTAGGGAATTTTTGCATACCGTAAGTTAGTTACCGTAGGACGTCCGTTAGCATTTTTCTCCCTAGTGCGCATGGTCAGTTTCCTATGAGCATGCGCGCTATGGAGAAAAATGCTAACGGACGTCCTACGGTAACTAACTTACGGTATGCAAAAACTCCCTAATATTGTTTTTACCGTTAAATGTAGCTTAGGGAATTTAAAAGCTTGGACTTTACCCACAAGAAAGGTTTTCTCATAAATAGGGAAAAATTAATAAGAAAAAGGGGGAAATAGAGAAAATTATAAAGAAACAGGGGGAAATAGGAATAAATAGAAGGAAAATATATACAAATAGGGAAAAACAGGGGGGAATTTAAATTGTATAGTACATTTTTTGTCATGGATATGAAAATATCTATTGTAACTAAAATCATTAACCTTTTTTTTTTTTAAATTTGTACTTATGTCTCCAAAAACGCTTTTCTGTCAACTGTTGTACGTATCCAACGTAAGGGTCAACCCGTCCTTGAGAGGAGGATCTACCAACTTTGAGTTCAAAGTAATAAGTTCGTTGTGGGAATGCATGGTGGATCCTTACTTGACCCATATGCTCAAGGGAAAAATAAAATTTGTTGTGTTAATTTACTATGATAAGTTATTGTTATTATTAAGTTACTAGACATTTAATATTGTATGACGGATTTTATATTGCAAAAAAAGTATTGCATTCATATAAAAGATATCGTATCATTTACTTAAAAAGTATCTTATCTTTGTAACTTTTTTTATAAAGTACATTTTAAAAGATCTTAAAACTATAAATATATTGAACTGGTGGCCTAGTAGTAATGTGTATAGCTAGGATAAAGGTGGACAAAGATTCAATTTCCTGTGATGACTATAATTCCAAACACTGTTTTAAAAAATCATTCCTTTGATGAAGACTGTGATTTGACTTTGATAAACTCGGTGAATGAAAATATAATAGTGCATTTGAAAGAGCCTAGCTCCTTCATAAAGAGCCCATCAGAATAACTTTGCAAAACATTTTTATTTCTCACGTAGTAACGCTATAAATATATCAAATAAAATTCTGATTAAAATAATCAAGCCAAGAAATATGCCCCATTTCTTAAATTTAAAGGTAGATTCTTAAAAAAAAAAGTCTAAATAGATGAAAAATTCAATTTGATATTTACCTATTTTTAATAATTTTACATGTTTTTTTTTCTACTTGCTTCAACGCATACGAAAAGCATAAACAACATCGTTTCATTTCATTCATGTTATCCACTTAAACATATATATATATATATATATTTAATAACATTTCAACATATATATATATATATATATATATATATATGTTGAAATGTTATTTAAAATAAAGAAGGCACAGCAAAAACAGTTATAGAACCGAAAGAAACGCAAATATGTTTCAAGTTCCCTTAAGGTATAATTTCGCATTTTCTGATTTATGTCTCCATTTTTTTTATTCGTTTACACATTCGGCTTTTACTGCTTCTATCGTAAGTATAAATATTTATATTTATTCAATCTTGCAATGACAAGCGCAGCAGAAAAACACTCGATTAAAGTTACGAATCTACGAAATTTTTTTTTCCAGGAAAGAAACTAAATTTTCGAGGGAATAAAAAGTAAAGTGATATTGGCAACAATCCAGAATTTATCGATTCGAATATTTCAATCTTATTCGAGTTATATTTTTTTTTATCGGTCACAGTTAGCAATGTTTCACGGAGGAATTATTTATTGCTGAAATTAGCTGTTTCTGATAAGTCCTGCTTGTTCTCAGTAAAAAGGTAAATATTTGAAAATGATTATGTTTTAAAGATTATTTTTTTCTCTTTGGCATCTAAAAAAACTTGCATAGGAATTAATTTTCTCCAAAATGCATTTGCGAACTTATGAAGGAGATTAGAAAAAGTATTTATTTGAGGGATTACTTCTTATAACTAAATGAGGCATAAATTAGATTTTATGATTTGGAAAAATAAATTTAATGAGCAGATTTATGGACATTATGTCTTTAACTTTCTAATAAATTCATCGAAAAGTTTAATTTGACGTTTGCATAAAATAAATGCATTGCATAAGAGTCATAAAAAGGGTTAATATGATAGGTCAAATTTTATGGCTTAAAAATAAATATCAGGGCATCGCCAATTTTAAATGAGTTTTTAAACCTAGATACAAATTTTTAAAAATGTTCAACAATAAAAGTTAAGGTTTAATGTTCATTTATTAAAGTTTATTTTTTTATTTCCAATGGCAAGAGAAAATGACTCTTAACGATAATGTTTTAATTCTTACGATATTAAAACAGTGTAAACACACATACAAGGAAAAAGAAAACAATAAGAGAAAAAGTCAATAGGCAACAGCAAAGTAGCTCCAATATCTTTTCACCTCGAAGCCCCAAGCAAGGCCGGACATCCTGCTACTCGATGTCTGTCCAGGATAGCTCACCAAGCAGTCATAGCCCAAGGCAAGTCTAAATTCCGCGACAGCTTTACCACGATGTTTGTCCTGTTTTATATCCTGTATCCATCCACAAATATCCTGTTTGTCCTAAATATCCTGTTCCTGTTCCACATGTCCACCTAAATATCCTGTTCACTATCCTGTGAGTCCAACTCCTCGAGGAGATACGAGCAGTGAGCAGTGCCTTCCATCTAAAAGTCTCATTTCTTTTTTGATATAAAGATTCATGGAATGAAATGAATTGCAAGTATTTGGCTGTTGCATTATCCGTGTGACCTTCTTAGTCAACAAATCTGAATTATCTTTACCTAAAATGTCATAGTGTCCACGGATCCACTGGAGGACGATGTGTCGCTCCTCTACCGTCCATATTTCAAAAAGAGCTCGACATTTTAAGATATTCTTAGGGTGTTTCATATGACTCGATAGCTTATATGAAAGCCCTGGAGATAAAACATCACAGATAAAACATACTTTTTTATATTTGATTATCAAAAGAGATAGCAAGTTATTATACATCACATTACGATTCTATTCAAGCAATCCACATCAGTATTCACATTGATAAGGTTTTATCAGCAAACTTTTTACTATCCTGTTCTTTGTGATGTTTGATCAAGTATCTAATCTATAAAAGAGCATGCTAGCATCTAGCATATGATCAAGCATCATTTGTACTTAGAAAAAGTATATATATCAATATATCATGTATAATATCGTAATATCATATGCTAATTATTTCAGTATATATATATATATATATACATATAACGGTTAGGACCTCCTAGGCCTTAAAATGATTAAGGAGTAAAAACTCCCCTAGAAAGACTAAGGGGCTCCTGAGGATTTCTAGGCAAAAAAGGTTCGGTGGAGCACCCAAATTTAAAAAGCCTTATATCACATGAAATATGATCTTTGAGGTGAAACGCCAACAACAAAAGTCGATAAAGATTTTATAGTTCATAAAAAACAATTTTTAATTTATGTATTATTTAAATATATAAATAACTTCTTTTTAATTTGACCAGTAAATGAAATAAAATTAGAAAAATCTGGAAGCTAATTAAATCTAAATTTTTGAAAGAAATCATTGAAGAAACAAGAAGACTAAGAACTGTAGAGAATTTGAAAGTGAAGAAAATGTGGTTTCTTATTCCATTTGGTCGACAGTAATATCTAGTCCATGAACCCATGGAAGGAGGGAGGAGAGGGCAGTTTCTATTGTGATGGAGCACCCTTAGGTAGCAGTCTGATTTGGCTCCATGAAGCTGGAGGAGGGTAATTATTTTGTTAGGGGAAAGGGGACTTTCCGGGGAAACTACCATCCGGAAAATTCCCACCAGGTAGTCCGACTAACGAGACAAGGTGCATAACATCACAAATAGTATCTACAACAAAGCAACAGTATCTGAACCTCAGCCCTAATGCTCACCAGCACCACACGTTGCCACTGAGCCACGAGTCGGAAAATGAATTTCAAAAAGGGAAGGATGAAAACTTTCTATTCACCATATTGTTAATTTTCCCATTACACATTAACCTAATGAAAAAATACACTGTTATTTAATCATTATATTCCCTTAAGTTAAGTTTTTTCATTCACAAAACAAACGTTAATAATAATTTGTTAAGAATATGTTCTTTAATAAAACAATATCAGTTCGAAAACGAAATCCCATTTCCGGTTCTTCAGGTAATATATTTGGACATAGATTGGATCGAAGGAACATTCTACTGGTAGAAAATGTTTAGTGAAGACTACATTTCCGACGTAGACAAAACAACTCTCTGTTCGATCACTAACTGTGACCGGCAATAGCTTTCCATTCCTAAGACTCACGTCATTTGCAATGCTAATGAGATGTGACTCAAATGATTTAAATTACGCTGTTTTTATTTAGGGAACAGACAAGAACATGGTTGTTTTCGTTGCGATTCCAGATATTAGTGGAATTCGATCATTTGAAAAGTAATTGCTTGCAAGATTCGCTGTTATCTTTGGTAAGCTTGAAGACTTAACACAAGTAATTTTTATGTCTCGAAGTTGTAGAAATGTTGACAAAAGGAATATCAACATCATTTTCCTGTTTTATTTCCAAGTGGAACAAATCGTTCGACTGTACATTGAGATAATCAGTAAAGTTGATTTATGAATGCAGTCAACGTGAAATAGCATTTTTTTTTTTTTTTTTAGCTTTAGAGATATTCCGTATTTGTTTTTATCTATTCTAATAACTTACAAATATATTAAAAATAGCGAATTTAATGAAATGTTTATTTCATTTAAATGCCAACCAACACTCTTTTTTTTTTTTTTTTTTTTTTTTCATCACTAAGAATTTTTTTTATTTTTGTAATTATTATTTTTTCTCGTTTGATGATTAAATTAAAATACTGGACAGAAAAGAATTAAATATTATTATGTTACGTTACTTTTGTTATGATATTTAATTATTTATCATGCTGAATATCTTGCATCGTTTAATAAAGATTTTTGCTTAAAAACTAACTTTAAATTATGATATTTTGCATGCGGCCAGAGATAATATTGTTTTTACCGTTAAATGTGGTTTAGGGAATTTAAAAGCTTGGACTTTCCCCACTTGAAAGGTTTTATCATAAATAGGGAAAAATTACTAAGAAACAGAGGGAAATATGGAAAATTATGAAGAAATAGGGGGAAATAGGAATAAATAGAAGGAAAATACATACAAATAGGGAAAAACGGGGATTTAAATTGTATAGTGCTTTTTTTTGTCATGGATATGAAAATATCTATGCCAACTAAAATCATTAATTTTTTTTTTTTTTTTTTTTTTAATTGTACTTTTGCCACTTTCAAATAAAACACTTATAAAGAATTTAGAGTAATATAGTGCTAGAGAAGTTTTCATTACTCTTCCTGATATTGTATGTAATTAATGATTTTTTGCTCTACCACAACCATTTTTATCTAATAAACCACTAAGAAACAACAAAAAAAATTTAAGAGAGCATTGTAATTTTTATAAGTTATCATGCAAGATGTATTTTGTTACATGTATTTGTATTGTAACATTATTGTATTTTTTTTATAAGTTATAGAATTTTTTTTACGAAATTTTTAAAAGACAGTTAGCTTTAAATTAAAATGGTATCATGTATTAGCTTTTTGGAAATGTTGCAATATGGAATAATTTTTTTTAAATCAGTCATTTTTTTTTAATTATTCATCGTGGCAATATTTTCACATTTTTTTAAGCGGACCGCTTTCAATTTTAAACATTTTTTTTCTTTAAAAATTTAAATTTAGAAAATTTTTAAATGAAAATATTTCATTTAAGTTCTTAAAAAATTTAATTCATTGAAAATAGTAATAAATTCATCGAATTTTTATAAATGTCACAAGATTAATTACCACGGAACTGCGCCATATTTAATTAATTTACTTTCATTGCTAGAAAAAAAAGGTTACATGTGTAGTAATAACTCATTTATCATTAACTCAAATATGCAAAACAAATGTTTTAAAAAATAACATTTTGTCTAAAGTTTTTAATTTTAAAATAAAATACTATAACAAAATGTTGCTAGAATTTTAGATAGTGAAAATAGAAATCTCAATAACAAAACAATGCAATATGACATTAAAATATCTTCTATAATAAATCCTCAGAACTTTTAAAAAATATTTTTTCCTAATAGATTTCGGCTATGTATGAATTTCTAAGCTACTAAAAAATAAAGAATTTTAACATAAACGTTAGTTAATTATGTTTCATTAACGTTTGAAACATAAATAAAAAAATAATTTTAAAGATTTAAATAATATCACAAAAAAAATAGAAAAGACATTGAACAAGCTGAAAATAATTTCTCCCAAATATCACACAAGAAGTATTTTTTTTTCTTTAAAACAAAAGAAAATATATTGGAAGTTTCATTTCTTTTATAAAAAGGAAATGAAATTTTTTATTACTTTAAGAAAAAAAAAAGAGGGAAAAAACGTGACAATGTCGTTCACTTCTGTTAGAAAAAATGAATGGTATAAAGAGATTTAGAAAGATTACATTTCTTTGTAACGGTTACAATAAAAATCAATAAGTGAAAAAAAAAATTACATTCTTTTTTTCAAAAAGTGTCACAAAAGCTATATGTTGTCATATTAAGATTGTTTAAATAACTTTTTTCATTTTTTAACACAAATTACTCTTAGTTCCATTTTTAAAAATAGAAATATGACAAATCTTATTCACATTAAACTGATTGTAGCAATTAAACACGTTCGGTGAAAATACATTAAAAATCAACAGAGAATATAACATGTATGACATTTAATAGTTGGATCGAAAGTTTCCTCTAAAATTTATAATAAACTGTAGAATATTTTTATGGATTTAACCATCAAGCCTTAATTAAACCTATTTCATTACACTTTAAAGAAATTTCTTTTCAATCATCCATATTATTGAAATTTCTTTTCAATCATCCATATTATTGAAATTTCATTTCATGAATTACCCACTGAGGCATCTTTTAAAATCAAAATGGTAAAAGTGTAATGACATCTGATCTCAAGAACACAAGTTATGTAGGGATATCCTGAGATACAAGTAGCTAAACATACTAGTTTAAGTCAATTTTTGCCTTGATTTAGGAGCCAGTATTAAAAATATGAACTTGTTTCGAGGACGTTTCGTGACGGATCAAATTGAATTGCTAGTATAGTACAAAAATAACAGAAAACTGTTGCAAATACGTTTTGAACTCAATTCAGTCTCTTCTTCTTCATTGGGGTAGCACCATGGTAAGCCAAGGCTGTCTGCCTACTGGCAGATTTTAGACAGAAGATGTTTACTCTTTACAAATTAGTGAAACCATTTGTAAAATCCTGATTTTTTTTTTATCATTCGATATTCCCATAGCGATCATTGGATATTTCCATGGCGATCACTGTGGATACATCGACTTCATTTTGGGCGATTAATTCCATTTTTTTTCTTAATTCTGTACTTTTCATTACTTTCACATACTTGAGACTGATTTTGTAAAACTTTTTTTTCTGTTGTCTGAAAATTATGCATAATTAAGCTAATAAATTTTATACAGAGAAAACGGATAGATATCAGCTCTATACAGAGAAATGTAGGAGTTGGTCACGCTATCTAGTTACGCCCACCTTTATATTTGCTAACTTTCTCGATTATGCCTAACGATTCTTCCTTCTGATCGCACTAGAGGTGTTAGGGCACAAATTGTAGGGCACACATCAATAACAGAACTTTTCTAATCGAATGGGGTATCCACCCCCAGTTAATCGGGCACGTACTTCCACCGGGGACCCTATTCTTTGGAATCACCTTTTCCTGGATATTCCATGGAAAGATAGCGGATTAAGTGCCGGAAATAAAATAGTCCTTGCCATCGCATGCTGTTATACGTAACTTCCTTTGTAATTGCTCACTACAAGCTGTGCGACGAAGAAGGAATGTTTCTAAGAAAGGTATTCTAAGGAAAGTCTTCTAAGATGTGGAGGGAATGGAATGCTGCAAAATTTTAATTTCTTGCAAGAAGTTTGCATTGTAGAAAGAGTGTCTTCTTTTAAAATGTTTTAAGTACCATAAACAAGTTGAAAAGAGGTTAGTTGGGAGTTTAAGAATAAATTTGAATTCCATATTGCATATTGCATAGTGCAGTTAATTAGATTAATTTCTGCTTTTTTTTTTTTACGAATACATAAATAAATATTTTTCGCGCTGAAATAGAAAGTAATATATAATTAAGTAGTGAAATTAAAATAAAACATTTTGATAGAAAGAATAAAAAATGTGATATCAAAATTTGCTTTTTAACTATTATAATTACCAAAAAGCATTTTTTAAGTATTATAATTACCAAAAAGTACTTTTTTACTATTATAATGCGAACATTATTATCATTACAAATTTAAATATTTCTCTTTCTTAATTTTTGCTGACAAATTCATTCAAATTGTCATCAGAATGCATTGTTATTTGTTTTTAAACTTTATTTTTAAAAAAATCAAAACTATATTTGATGCCTTAAACAAGCATATAATGAATTTTATGTGTTAATGGCATTTTTAAATGATGATAAGACTGTAATAAAATGTATAATTAATGTACTTTTACACTAAGAAGACAATTTAATCAATCTTGCAATAAAATTCATTAAAAAAAAATAAAGATTTATAAAAAAAACACAAAAATAACAGTAAAGGCTTTTTTACTTTTTAATTATAAATTTATATATTTTTACTTAACTTAACTTTATATATGATTCCAATTAAATATGATTAAAACATGATTAGGGGAAAACGGTTAGCGACGATGTTTTTCCAGAAAAATTCAATGTTTCGGTACCAATCGAGATTTGAAAGCGTGTGAGCCCAAAACATCTTTAAAATGTAACTGACAGGATCCTTTAGAAATTCAACATCAGCAGCAAGGTCTCTAATTGTAAATCAACAGTTTGCAAGCACCAGATATTTACTTTTGGACATGAGCTTCGTCGGTTTTAGGTTGATGGTCGACCAGGCGCTGCTCATCTTCAACGCGTTCTCTGCCTTCTTTGAACTGTTTATATAACATTGCTAAACATTTCTTTCCGATATAGGAATACTCACCGAATAACCTTCTGCCAACATTCTATACTTTCCTCAAACGACATTTAATGCAAATTCTTTTACTCAATTAATTCAGACATTTCAAATATCGTCGGAATCGCACAGCGTCTCACACAGCCACGCTTCATTCAAACACTAGTGAATACTTTGACGTGAAATTTCACACAGATGTCAAGGACAGTGACAGCAACCTCAAAAGAAAAATAATTAAAATTCCATCAAAGCCACTGGAATTTTAAATTGAAAATTGGTCTTACTTTTTGGGCACAGCAGTACATAATATAGTTGTAAAATGCAGACACAAAAACCCGCGTTAAACCAGTAATAAAGTACGGTGAAAAAAGTTCTTAGACGAAGTATGGTTACAGTTCAAGCGGTAAGAGTTCAAAGAATAACAAAAATGGTAAAAGTTTCAAAAGAGTTCTAAATATGTAGCAATTTCTCGACATCTGGCGTCGATAGCCTAAAAATCGAAATTTTCCCATATTATTATTCATGCGCCTTACAAATGAGAACATATTCCTGAAACTCACTCTAGAAAATCATTAATTCTCCTATACTCTGTTCGTGATATTCTCTATGTAGAACATGAGGCTAAAAATTCTGATAATTCTTTTTAAAAGCTATTTTAATCTTAGATGATTTTAAATCTTCCGATATATTGCAATATCGGTTTCTTTTTCACATAATTCTTTCTATCTCTAGCTCACAGATAGGCAGAGCTCACTCTCCCTATCTATATCTTGTTCAAATTTTCAATCGTTAATAAAATCTATTTTATTCATCCACACAAGTTCAAAATACATTTTTTTAACGTGTAGTGGATGACACTGATGTTATACAGTTTTTTCAAATATTAATTCAATCATTAAATTTAATTAATTAATTTTTAGTTTTTGAAGGCCATCCCCTGCCGATGACTTTTAGCATGCATTGAGGATTGAAAAAAAGTTTTTCATAATTGCATTGTGTCCGGAGGGAATTACTTTGAAGGCGATGAAACAAATTTGGGGAGAATAAATAGAGTTTTTTGAAAAAATAATTGGTCTTACTTTTTGGGCACAGTAGTAGAACATGAGGATAAAAATTTGATAATTCGTTTTAAAGCTTATTTAATCATGGATGATTTTAAATCTTCCGATATATCGTAAAATCATCAATTTTTTTTTTTAATGCTGGTGCATTTTGAATTTCAGCATTTTGTTTCATAAAAGCTTGTTTCATAAAAATTTTTTTTTTTTTTTTTTAATATAAAAAATTGACATATTATTATTATTATCTGTAACATGATGTTGTCCTGGTTATTCGTGGGCAATCCAAAAGTGCATTCAAATAAAGTCCATTGTTAACTATTGTTTACGAGGGCCTGAATGGCCGGAAGTGCACCAGCGCTCTTGCGCTCGGTATCCCAGGTTTCGGGTTCGGTCCCGGCGTTGCCATGGATGTTTGTAGTGATTCGGAATCCACTTTTGAAGTCGTAGGTCCCAGCATAATAGGATCGTAGAACGTTACGGGGCCATTGTTACTCAGCGTCCGTGGTTTATCTTCCAAGTTACACGCGTCCCCTGGGTAATACAAAGGTAACGTCTGTGCAGCGCTTGCCTCAGAACATCCAAGCAGTTGTCTGTTTGCCATCTGCATTAGAAAACAAATAATGTTTACAAAGGGTAATGAATAATGGATACAACAATGGACAAATGGAAACATTGTTTCACGAATGTAAACAATGTTTACATTTTTGTCCATTACTGCAACAAGCAAATAAAGTGTCATGGGTCGAGCAAGCTACCACCCGACAAAACACGGAGGAGGAGGCTTGAAAGCACCGGACGAAGCAGACAGAAGCCTGAAGTAAAGCAAAGATACCTGAAGCTGAGCATAAACTGCGTGGTTAAGGAGAAACGCCTGGAAAAATTGTAAAGCATTCTGGTCGAGCCATCAAGCCTGAATCCATGCGTCCATATATGTGTATGTATGGTAGTATTTTCAATCATCATTTGCCTCTATTACGTTCAAGTCTCCTGAGAAAAAAAACGTACGGCCGATCCACAGAAGATGACGATCCAAGACTAGAGTGGGGGCCTGATCCATGGAATTTTGCCGCACAAATTGACTGGGAAGGTGATGATGATAGGCCTGATGGCCGAATGGCGTTCGCTACCACAGGTATCGGGTTCAAATACGGGCTTATCCATGGGTGTTTGTTAGTGGTTCGAATCCACTTTAAGCTGTAGGTCCTGGTCTAATAGGATCGTAGAGCTGCGGGGGCATTGTTACTCCGCGTCCGTGGCTTACCATAAAGTTACACGCGCCCCCTGGGTAATGCAAAGGGGTAACACCGATGCAGCCCCTTATGGCGAAAAAGATCACGGTCTATTTGCCAGCTGCATAAAAAGAAAAAAGGTGATGATGATGGATATCAATGTAACATAGTAAGCAGTAGATGTCAGTCGACGGTCGGGTTAAGTATGAAATTTGTCGAGATAAGATTTCAGTTTTCTAACTATTATTATTATTATTTTGACACGAAAACTGCTCATACACAAACAACTTGAAATTAATGTCATTTCCAAATAATTCAGTAATAATTTTTAAATTTGAATCCTTTTTAATCATTTTTATCCATATATTACACCAAACAACGAGACACACACTAATTCCTAAGGCTCAAACAAGAGCAGGTGGTCCAGTTGTATCGGTTAAATGCTAGAATAGTCGTTAAGAAAAAAGTTCCAAACAATGCGATGACCTTTTTTTGCAAAAATATATCCGCCCCGATCATAACAATCTCGAAAATGCATGCTTAAAACGAGCTTATGGTTATGATTTTGATGAAGATATGAGGACAGTTATCTATTCTTCAGAAACTCGGCGTGCAATTAGCGTGGTAATGCAATAATTATTCCAGAAATCGCGCCAATTTGAGCTTCTGGCAAAATGTCTGGGCATTCTGTAATTACGTGTAAATAACCTGTGTTCCACGATTAAAGTGTAGGGGTTTCAGCCGAGAGTTTTTGAACGCAGCAAAACAGCTAAAATATTGATACACACATTATCAACTCCTTGAAACTTAATTCATAATTTAAATGCATTATTTGTAAGAGAAAAATGACAAAGTGTCTAGAAGAATCATGATAATCAATTGATATTTAGTGTAGCGTATTAAATTAAAAAGTGATCATTAAAATTAGAATACATTATTTTATATAATTAACATAGTTGTTAGATGAACATTCATAGCTAATTATCGTTATGTAAGATTCGCCAAATGCAAACTGCATTTATTTTTAAAGAATATAGTGGTTCTTTATTTTTTTTTCGTGTATGCATATCGGTAGATGTTGTGAACTTAAAACATTCCATTGACAGAACGAAGAAGGGAAGAAACATTGGAATTTGATTTGTAACTGACCTTCATCCAACTTTCATATTTGTATGGAAGCAAACTCGTAAAATTCCACTTTGGTAGTATGATTATCAATGTGAAGCACTTATTACAACTCTGTCCAAAAAAAGTAAGACCTAACTTACAATTTAAAATTTAAAATTCCGGGGATTATGGAATTTCAATTTTTTTTTTTTTTTTTTCTTTTTAGGTTGCTGGTATCTCTGTATGACATCTGTGTGAAATTTGACGTCAAAATATTCATTAGTGTTTGAGTTACGATTGGCTTTGAGAAACGCTAAAAGGGATTTCGGCGATTTTTGAAATGTCTGAATTAATTGAGCAAAGAACTTGCATTCAATTTTGTTTGCGGCAATGTATAGAATGTCGCAGAAGACATTCGATGTGCATTCCTATATCGGAAAGAAATGTTTACAAGTGGTATAAACAGTTCAAAGAAGGCAGAGAAAGCGTTGAAGACGAAGAGCCCTCTGGTCGACCATCAACCTCAACCGACGAAACGCACGTCAATTATTTTTTTTTTAGGTTGCTGACACTGTCCTTGACATCTCTGTGAAATTTCACGTCAAAATATTCATTAGTGTTTGAATGAAGCTTGGTTGTGTGAGACGCTAAAAGTGATTCCGGCGATATTTGAAATGTCTGAATTAATTGGGTAAAGAATTTTCATTAAATATCGTTTGTGGAAACGTATAGAATGTTGCAGAAGGCATTCGGTGAGTATTCCTATATCGGAAAGAACTGTTTAGCAATGTTATAAACAGTTCAAAGAAGGCAGAGAACGCCTTGAAGATGAGCAGCGCTCTGGTCGACCATCAACCTAAACCGACGAAGCTCATGTCCAAAAAAGTAAAGATTTGGTGCTTGCAAACCGTCGATTTGCAATTAGAGATCTTGCTAATGTTGTTGGAATTTTAAAACGATAGGTGAATTCAATTTTGGGCCTCAAACGCGTCAAATCTCGATTGGTACTGAAAACACTGAATGAGCCAGCTCACACTGCATTGATTCTTCCTGACATTTTCGCCCAAAATGAAACCCATATCGTTCCACAACCACCGTATTCACAACGCGCGACTTCTGGCTATTCCCTAAACTCAAACGACCCCTCCGGGGACACCGTTTTGTGTCGTTTGAAGAGATTCAACGTGAATCTCCGCGCGCTTTAAAGGTCATCCCTGGAGATGACTTTTTGCATGCATTGAGGATTGATAAAAAAGTTGGCATAAGTGCATTGTGTCCAGAAGGGATTACTTTGAAGGCGATGAAATAAATTTGGAAAATAAATAAAGAGTTTTAAAAAAAAAACAAATAATTGATCTTACTTCTTGGGCAGACAGATATCGGCAGTATATTCCAGTGCATTTTGGATTATAAATTGTTTAAAAATCTTGTAGAATAAATTCCAGTTATCCAACCACTGGCCAAGAGAATATCTCGATTTTCAAACAGATTTTTAAACTTATGTTGGTTAGATTAAGTCGCCTTCCCGGTGCTGCTAAAAGTGTATGCTAATCTATTTAACCTAATATGTTTATGGAAAACGAAACACTTCTTTTAACTAATTTTTTCTTCCTATTCTTGAAAACTGAAGTTTAAGAAAATTTGTTTGAATTTGAAAGCAGGGTAAAGTTATAAAGAGCTCGAAGAAATTTGTTGAAGTTAAAAGAGATGTCAAGTATCTGTCAGTGGTACTCTTTAAAAATTCGTTATGAGAAAAGTGCGAATACGAAGAATACTTTTCTTTTGTTTAGTTGAATAAAGTTAAATTAGAGTTTTTGTAGGAAAATGTAATTAAGTGAACCTTTCAAAGTTTGTTAATTTCGTTACGCGTATGACAAAAGAAGATAGTTTCTCAATCTATTTTCTATTTGGAAATTAAATTTAACAAATTCCAGTCGATAGCGTAAATAAAAGTTGTTCTTTTAAGTTGGCGAATAAATAAACTTCAATATATTAGTCTTCCTTCTATGACACTAAATTATTTTGGTATATGTTATTCCTTCCCTTACAGTCAAATGCTGGTTTTTATACCTCTGTATTGTTTTTATACCCTGTGTTGTTTCTTGGTTGACAGCAATATGTAGGCTAGGTCCCTGAAACCGTGAGAAAACCGACGAGTCATGATGAAGGGTAAAAAAAATGCACCTTCTTTTTGTCTTTGACCTTACGGCACAAATATATGGGGCATCCATAGCGTCGGGACTCGAACTCGAAACCTGTGGAGTGCCAGAGAGCTATTTACTAGGGCGATCATTCCCCCTTATTGTACATTAGTTATCGAAATTAGAATTTTATTGAAATTAGTTTAGATTAGTTATCGAAATTAGAATTTTATTGAAATTAGTTTAGATTAGTTATCAGAATAACTAATCGAAGAAATTTATGCAAACAAATAATGGAGTGGCATGGGTTTTCTGAGGAAGGTTCCAACATCAATCCTATGCTGTTCTTGTATATTGTCATAATCGCTATCGAATCTTTTCCCATTCTGAAAGCAGTGGATGAGGGTACGATGAAACTGACTTTTGAATCTCTTTTGCATGATAGAAATTACTGTTAGCGCTAAAATTTAAATTATAAATTTCAGCGTTAAGGTATGAGAGAGCTAAAATGTGCCTAACAATTCCTTATATGAATATATTAGTATAATTATCTTTAGATAAAAATGCAAAAAATAAAATAAGTAGTAAGAAAGCTGTTAAATAATTTTGAGGTAATAATGATCATAGCCAAACTACGGGGTAGAATTTTAAACAAAGTTTGACTGAAAAAAAATTCAAAACAAATAATAACATTTTCATCACTATGATTTGAAAACCTTGTCCAAATAACTCTGAAATCTGATGGAAAGAAAACAGAAATTAGAAAAAAATCAATATTTTTTTTTATTGTAATTTTTCTTTTTCACTTTTTTATCTTTTGTCCTGAGAGGTTTTTTCCACCATATCGCTGGCCCTTATCAATTCTAAAAATGATGTGCCATTAATGAATATCAAAATTAACAATCCTTATTATTAATTAATAAATTAGTATATAATAAACTAAAAAGTAATAGGCGTTTAAAATGTGAATCATTAATATTAAGAATGACTGATATTTGAAGAGTAATATATAATAAAAGATAACCCCACTTCATTTTCAACATCATTAAACTAAGAATAAAATTGGCAGCTCTTTTAGCATATTTATGTTAACCCTCAATTAAAGCAAATCTTGAAAGTAATTTCATAAATTTAGCAAAAACATTCAGTTTGAAGGTATAAAAGATAATCCTTCTCCGATTTGATTCTGAAACGGAGAGAAACAGTACCACTGTAATTTTCGTTTATGGGTTAGAAGGAGAGTAATAAAATAAAAATTAAATATTTCAAGGGGCCCATTATTATTTTTAGCATCTATACAAAAATAACTAGCACTCTCTTTTCTTTTTTTTTTTTTTTTTTTTTTTTTCAATTCAGAAAATTGTTGGAACGGCAAATGTTAGTACGATGTATTTGGAAAATGATTTATTCATGCTTTGATATCCTTGGCAGCTTTTTTTTTGTATTTTATATATCATAAAAATTTCTAACTACAGTTTTGCAAGTTTGCTTTTTTACCAAAATTCTTCATGAGAAATGAGGAGACTTTGTGGCTTTTGAAGATAGCAGAGAAGATAAATGCACTCCATATATCATGCAAATACATTTTGGATACCTATTATTTGGGAGTGTTTTTTTTTTTTTTAAATCCGAAATTCAGCTTTCTCAAAGTCTTAGAAATATACGAAGAATAAGCTTCAAAAACCGCGTAAAAAAGTGAAAAGCAAAAGATTTATGTCACAGATGTCAAAATTATCAAACAACTAAAATTGCGATTTTCTAAAAGAAAAGAGTAAAGAGATTTCCAAGAAAACCATGTCGTTCCCTTAAAATGAAATCTTACGTCACAGATATAATTCAAAACTTATTTCTTAAAAATGGAAGACACAACAAAAAAGAAGAAGAAATTGATCATTTTGTTCATTTTATCAAATTCATTCGTATGTTACAATAAATGTTTTTTTTAGCAAACGTGACTGGAATTAACATATATCCTCTTACTAATCATTATTCAAAAATATCTGCTAACAAAATTATTGGACGGAATTGATTTAAATGGGACTGACACTTCCACGTTGATAATCGGTTTACAAGAAAATGTTTTATTTGAAAATTTGTCTACAAAAATATTATTCTGAAAATAGCTTTTCGTATCGATGCATTTCAATTCACATTGCACAGTTTGGCTATTTATTATTTAAAAATTTCATTTACAAATATTTAATCTATGATTCGTAATTCACAAAATTGGGGACAAATTGTGTTTCTTATATATGCGGGTTCCATAATCCATTATATAAAGCATTGGGCCTAACTTATCATATGCCCCAAACAGGAGGAGAGGCCTGATGGCCAATAGGCTAGCGCTCTTGGTCTTGGTACCACAGGCTTCAGGTTCGAATCCTGGCGGCGGCATGGATGTTTGTGAGTGGTCTGTGAATCCATGCTAAACTTTAGGTCTCATTTCCACTTAGCCTAAAGTGTGCATAAATGACTGTAGAACGACAAACAAAACCAAATAATTCAGAGAATGAAGAGGAATGCCTTCTGAGAAGATTATTAGGAGTGCTTTTTTTTTTCCACATTTGCGTGTCATATGGAAGAAATAATATAAGCTTCGAGAATAGAAATTGAATAGAATCCAACAGCAGACACTTACACATGCTGCCATAATCTTCATCGAATTTCGTCACTTGTAAAAACGGTTACTGCAACGCTCTTCGCCAATGGATTGAAGTCTGTGCCTTTCTGTGGTTGCCTTCGTTTTGGGTCAATGAATAGGGCTCTTATTTCATTGCCAATTACGAGGCGAATTCAACGAAAAATTAATGTCCATGTCACTTACATTAAATAACTAAAATTCTATATTCTATTCTACTGGCGTATAATGCACAAATATGAACTGGAACAATACTACATACATGATTGAATACATGCTTATACTACATGAATATGGGCACTATACTGATTCGAAGCCATAACTGGACTATGAAATCTCAGATAAATGAACTGAACTATGAAATCTCGGATGAACGGGTTTTATACACTCATGTCCATAAATTAAGGATAATGAAGTTTGGCAAAGAAAGAGGAAGAAGCAAAACAAATTTGACTTATTATTTGTAAAGTCTATTTATTAAACAAAAGGTAAAGAGCAAAAAAAGATGCCATATGCTTGACATAATTAATAAAATTGGGTTTTTACTCCCCTGGAGCAAATTTCAAAAAGAACCTATTTACAAAACAGTATAACATGGTTAGTATGATGGTTAATATGGAGTATGTCTCCCGGACGATGCACACAGGCCATACAACGCCTAGGCATGCTGAGTATCAAATTATCAATCTGATCTTGGGAATATTACACCACTCATCAAGCAATGCCCTCCGGAAGTTCCGGTTGACAGGTGGGAGGGGTTGACGGGCTGCAATTCGTCGGCCAAGCATATCCCACACATGCTCTGTTGGATTCAAGTCCGGTGAGTATGCTGGCCAATCCATACGGGTGATATCCTCCAATTGAAGGCATTCGTCTACAATGTTTGCACGGTGAGGACGGGCGTTGTCATCCATAAACAGAAATTCAGCACCCATGGCGCCCCGAAACAAACGTACATGTTGTTCCAGAATGACATCCTGATAGATGTGGCCTGTCATCGTTACACTCTGAACATGCAGGTCAGTTCTGGAACCAAGAATAATTCCTCCCCCAAACGAGCCATCCTGCACCACCGTAACGGTGTCGTTCAATGGTGTTCTCTTGGATGGTAACGGGTACCTGGCGCTCTCCATATGAAAGTCCGGCGAGAATCAGAATGCAAACTAAACCTGGACTCGTCGGAAAACATCACACAAGACCACTGTTGCGGTGTCCACAATGCATGCTCTCTACTCCAGGTTAATCGCAGGCGACAGTGAGTTGCGGTAAGTGGAACACATCTGACAGGCCTACGAGCATATAGTCCACCAATGTGCCCTAAGCGTCTGTACACGGTCTGCCTTGAAACTGTCGTGAACCAGTAGCTGGAGAGAGCTGACGACAGGTCGATGCTGTGCTCCTGTTTCTTTTGGCAGTAACTGCTGAAATATCGGTCCTCATTCGGCGTGCGTTCAACTGGGGCGTGCCAACATCTACTTCCATTACCACATCATCTTTCTGGAATCGCTACAAAAAGCCTGAGATACTCCTGGGCGATTCCAAGTTCCTCGGATATTTCCAGCTGGGTACGTCCACATTCCAGTCGTCCGATAATTCTACCACGTAAAAAATCATCCAAATGCTTCCTTTGTGCCATAACTATGCGGTTATTGCACTGAAAGGCTTTTTAAAGCGCTTGTGAACAATTTTACTTCTTTGCCACCATTCCTTATATACCCCTCTCTTACACCCTCGTCATTGTGACGTACTATCCGCGCCATCTGGTGGTTTCTTGTAATTTGCATATTCTTCTTCAAGATGTGTGTGATAATTCTACAGGTGAAATTTTTATTTTAGAGTTCAATTTCTGTGTGATTCTGAATTATCCTTAATTTATGGACATGAGTGCACATTCAGAAATGTATATTACTCG
>BPLQ01000905.1:187693-201729 GCA_021605075.1 Caerostris darwini | reverse complement strand
TATCATGAAGAATCAAATAACGTCATATTTAGTAATCAAAGAAAGAGGGGAAAAAAAACCTTCAAAGAAAGATTCCTAATATGCGTTATTATAAAGAATCAAATACCCTAATATTTAATAATCAAAGAAAGAAAAAAAAACCTTCAAAGCAAGATTTCCAAAATGCGTTATCATGAAGAATCAAATAGCCTGATATTTAATAATCAAAGAAAGAGAAAGAAAAAGAAAACCTTCAAAGCAAGATTTCTAAAATGCTTTATCATGAAGAATCAAATAGCCTGATATTTAATAATCAAAGAAAGAAAAAAAAAAACCTTCAAAGAAAACCTTCAAAGCAAGATTTCCAAAAAATGGAGTTATCATAAAAAGTAAAACCTCAAATAAACTAATATTTAATAATCAAAGAAAGAAAAGAAAAAAAGAAAAAACCTCAAAGCAAGATTTCTAAAATGCGTTATCATGAAGAATCAAATAGCCTGATATTTAATAATCAAAGAAAGAGAAAGAAAAAAAAATCTTCAAAGCAGGATTTCTAAAATGCATTATCATAAAGAATCAAATAAACTAATATTTAATAATGAAAGAAAGAGAAAAAAAGAAAACCTTTAAAGCAAGATTTCCAAAATGCGTTATCATAAAGAATCAAATAAACTAATATTTAATAATCAAAGAAAGAGAAAAAAAAGAAAACCTTCAAAGCAAGATTTCTAAAATGCTTTATCATGAAGAATCAAATAGCCTGATATTTAATAATCAAAGAAAGAGAAAAAAAGAAAACCTTCAAAGCAAGATTTCCAAAATGCGTTATCATAAAGAATCAAATACCCTAATATTTAATAATCAAGAAAGAGAAAAAAAAAGAAAACCTTCAAATCAAGATTTCTAAAATGCGTTATCATAAAGAATCAAATAGCCTGATATTTAATAATCAAAGAAAGAGAAAAAAAAAATAAAGAAAACCTTCAAAGCAAGATTTCCAAAATGTGTTATCATGAAGAATCAAATAGCCTGATATTTAATAATCAAAGAAAGAGAAAAAAAAAGAAAATCTTCAAAGCAAGATTTCTAAAATACGTTATCATGAAGAATCAAACAGCCTGATATTTAATAATCAAAGAAAGAGAAAAAAAAAGAAAACCTTCAAAGCAAGATTTCCAAAATGTGTTATCATGAAGAATCAAACAGCCTGATATTTAATAATCAAAGAAAGAGAAAGAAAAGAAAACCTTCAAAGCAAGATTTCCAAAATGTGTTATCATGAAGAATCAAAGAGCCTGATATTTAATAATCAAAGAAAGAGAAAACAAAAAGAAAACCTTCAAAGCAAGAAAATCATAAAATATTATTTATTAGAATCTCAATGTATAAAAAATTACGTTTTTGTTCTACAGAATAATAATTATAAAATAAAAATAAATAATAATAATAATCAGCGTTGAAGCTTAATCATTTAAGATGTTTAGCATATAAAACTGTGCCCCATATTCTCTTGAAATACGGACTGATTGCTGCTTTTTGTTTTAATTATAACAGGTTCATAATTTTTATTCAGCGTGCTTTTAACATTTAATAGCTAAAATTAATTACATTTAATAATACCAAATTCTCTAAAACCCTATTTCAAGAATTCCTTCTACAGTGAAGTTCTACTAAGAAGGGAATATATATATGGATATGGACAGATAGATATTCAGAAATTGGGAAATTGGACTTTCGTCAAAAACACAGGAAATTTTGATCAGTGATTAACGTCTATCATTGAGAATTAATATTGTATTTGAATTACGGGTATCTTCATTTCATCTTTTCATGTTAACATGGATTGCTATCAGTTAATAATATTTTTGGTATGTTGTAGGGGTTTTTTTTCTCATAACCTAACCATCTTCTTCCAGAAAGTAACGAGAGTCAGGTTATCAAAACGGAGTTTTGAAACTGATTGAGTATTCCCATTTTAGAATCCATGCTGTGTAACAGATGGGGCTTGACACAGAATTTATTAAACCATCAGAAAAATGGCTTCTTTAAGAAAATGTTATTGGGTATTATAATTTTTAAGCTTAAAAGGGTATAAAATGTTTAATAATATTAGTATTTTTATTTTTTAATGTCTAACGCTCAGTATCTCCAATATTTCAGTACGTGAACCAATAAACAGAATATATAAAATGGATGCACAAATAAAATGCATTTAGAATGCAAAGTTATGGGTTTAAATAAAAATACTTAAGACTTCACTTATTCTACTTTATTTTAACATACTGTATTATATTATTTATTAGATATATAAATAATAATTAACCGCATTGAATAAAATTCAAGTAAGGGTGCTTTGTATTTACAGATATATCAAATATATTATTTACTGATATATTATCAATACCATAAATTAGATATACTAATAAAATATTAAATCACTTGGTATTATTTATTAATTTAAAGAATTGATTCCATAATAAAATTTATAATTAAACTATTGTTGTTAAAAGGTTAGAATAAATGTTAAAAAAATACACAATAATACATTAGCTCTGTTATACATAAATTAAATTATAATCATCGGTGCAATTATAATGAAAATTTATAAATGTACACACAAAAATTTAAGGTGATATAGAAATTTTTAAAGAAATTAAAATACACAACAACATCAATTTTACACGGAAAATATATCTTTCATTCTAAAATTAATAGATTTTTATCTTAAAATATAATTTAAAAACAAGTAAATAATAACATTTTTAAATGTTATTTAATTTTCTAAAATACTAAAGCAAATTTTAAACTTAAGAATCATTAAACACAAATGCTGCGAAAAGTTTTCTACTAAGTCATCTGTACAATATTAAACACCTTCCATATGCAATTAAAACAATTTAAATTTTTTTAATAAAAAATATTTGTAAATGAAAAATTTATTGAATGATTTTAATTGATTAAATAGTATTTGTTATCAATTTAACACGTATACCAGATCGAATATTTCACTTGTGATAAAAGATTTTATTTCTTAATAGAAAATAAATAATATTTATTTGGATTTTTTTAACAAATATAATTTAAGCTCAATAATTTTTCTTCTTTAAATAAAATTTAAGATGCTGGAAAAAAATATTACGCATGTCATATTTTTTAGGAAAAAATATATTACAAAATGTAAGTATCAAAATTTTCACAAGAGAAGAAATTTTAACCAGCAGTAACATTTTAGTTGAAAATTTTTTTACACTAAAAATAAGAATTTTTATACAATATAAAAAGCAAAAAACGTCTTTACGCGCGCGCGCGCAAAATAGTTTCAAAGTTTTCTTACATTAAGTTCCGACGAACTTTTCCATACTTCGAACTTCAGAGACTTCTGGACTACATGTTAAAGTTCTCTTTTCTTGAAATCAGGCAAGAGTTACTCGGTTGTTTTGAAAAAATTTTGAAACTCTCAAAAACACTTGAAAGTAATTGATTGAAGAGACGGAAAACTTTGCGACCGAAGTTTGCAAAGCGGCACCAAAAAGTGGGAGAGTTGGGGTAGTTTAGACCATACAATATACGGACAGAGTCATCTAGCGAGTACTTTCAAAAGCTTGCTATCGATTTTTAACCTGGTCCAACCTCCAGTTATCACTTTCAAGCTACACTTGTAGGGTGCATTTATACTATGTTAAGCTTCTTATATCTATAAAAATATAAATATTATTCTAAGCAACAATCAATAAATGAATACCTACCTTAGGAAAAAAATTGTGATTATTAGAATGGAATTAATGCAATAATTGTATTTATTATAATGCTCTATAGAATTAATTGGAGAAGCATGAAAGCCAATTTGTGCAGTAAAAAGATTTTTAACTAATTTTTGACGGTCAGTGTGATTAAATTTAGCTTTGAAATGATAGAAATAATTTTTTAAATATTTTTTACTAATACAAATAAAATAAAACTTTTACAATATATATCTTTCTATAACTTTTAATATGAGCGAAATACATATGGCATCTTTTTAAAAAAAATATTGTCCGTTTGTTTTCATAAACTGCATCATTTCGTTCTTGTTAGTTAGAATAAATTGGGCATAGTTCCAATTAAATATACAAAGAACCCTTTTCATTTTGTTTATTCTCAAACTCTTTCAATTTTAAAGGACTTAACTTGTTTCTTACATAAATCATGATCATTTTATTTAAGTTAGTTGTTTAAAATTAAGCAATTTATTTTTATGCGTTAAGTTTATTAATACTATTAATTTTTAATTCGTTTGCCCTCGTTAATTTAATTACAATCGTAAAATATATTCAGAGTAAGCGTTATATATTGAATGGTAATAAGCAAATTATTTTAAATATATTTTTATGAAACTTAAAATTAATAATGTTTTAAAGAAGATTGCTTCTCATGTTCAGCAACACATGAATTGGGTTTATAATAAATCTGGAATAATGTTAAAACATGCTTATGAAATATCTTATTTTAAATTAAATACCATCGAATGAGGTTTTTTAAGGTTAAGAAAATAAAAATGTATATTCATATAAAATATGTCCGATTTTTGAAGAATTTTTGCAATTTAAAAAAAATAATTCTGAAAACATCTCATCTCGCATTAATTTTTTGTTTCTAAGGAAATTTGACATGAAAACGGAGTAAATTAATCTAATGGGAATTATGAAATAATAAAAATTTACTTAAAAATTCACTGATCTAATTTACAGAAAACGATTATTTTTAATTAGTAATTAGATAGAGGGAATTTCACTACATTGCATTTATACGTTAAAGGTTTTAACAATTTTTATAGAAATTAATAATTAATACAATGACTGTTTACGTGTATGGGCAATGTTACAAAAATAATTATTAGAAATTTCTTACTCAAAAATTTAAAAAGAATATGATGCTACAATATGGTATTTTATCTTAAAAGATATATTTGTCTCTTTATTTATTTTAATTAGCTAATATTTAAAAAAATAGACTGTATGGAACCTGGGTAATTTCTATGAGGTCTATTTTTCAATAGTCTTCTTACAAGTTGTTTTTCAAATACTTATGGACACTTATTAAACACTAGAGGAAAATAAAATCACGATATCATGAAGGATTTGAACTAGATAAATGAAATTTGGGAGGCGTGTTAGCCCATATAAAAGATGATGTCTATTTAATTTTGTGCTAGTATTTCCACTATAAACATGAAAATCAAGCATGCTTTTAAGGGCGCGATGTAAACTTCCTAAAAGTAATTTATCTTCCACATTGGGTGTTGGAAACCAGATTTGAGACAAGAAGAAAATACCAGCAGATTATTGAGTTAAAACGTGGCTCTGTAATAGAGCAACGTGAAGGTAGATTTTCTTTTCGCGATATTGCCGAAAGACTTGGCAGGGACTTATCAACTGTGCATGAGTGTTGGCAGGAGTGGTCCCAGAAAGGTGCTGTCTCAAGAAGATAGGGACACGAACCGCTTGTGATGACCACCTTATCCGACTTATGACTGTAGAACATCGTACTGCATCTGCAGAAGAAATTCGAACTTCTATTTTCACCAGAATGAGACAACGAACGATAGCAAATCGATTACTTCAGGGACAGCTTCGAAACAGACGTCCTGTGGTGTTCATGCAAGCAACTCCAAATCCGCGCTAGAGCTCATTGTAGAGCAGAGTCGATATCTATTGTGTTCTCATATGATAGACATTTCTCTCTTAATGCCAGTTATAGCCGTATGGTAGTTAAAAGGACGCCAGGTGACTGTTTGAAGCTATTCTGCCTGCGTCGTAGACACATTGGACGTACACCTGGAGTTATGTCCTGCGGAGCAATTTCTATAACATCAGGAACATTCTCGACATTATCTCATGCACCTTTACAGCACATTTGCACTTCAGAATGGTGATTGAACCTATTGTGCTGCTTGTTTTTGTCACCATTCCAAGGGACATTTTCTAAGAAGATGCCGCTCATCCCCATACCGCTGCTCTACAGAGTATCGGCATGTTGCCTGGGTCAGCGATATCACTAGTGGATATCACGTATATTTATCCAACGTCCTCCCCAGCCAACACAGACTATTACTGATTTGACTGACCAAGTTGAACAAGCATCGAACTCCATCCCACAACATGATATTCTGAACCTGTAAGACACTGTGCATGCACGTTACCCTGCTTGCATTGAAAATCGTGGTGATAATACGGATTATTAAATGTACAACCATTTCAAATATGAAACAACTCGTCTTCGCGAATGCTTTAACTTGTGACCTTGAAACTTTAATCAGATAAATATTTTACCTAGACAAATGTCTTGCCCAAATTTCGATCCTCTAAACTAATTTTTTTCTTGGTGTTCGGATTTCACTTTTCACCAATGTACAATACTTAGATACGAATTTTTTTAAACTAAAAATGAATTTGTCAAAAGAATTAGTAATAAAATTTTAAAATTTTCATCGTAACTATTAATTATGAATCAAATCATGTGTAATTGAGGAAAAAATTAAAACTTTTCAGCAATTATAAAATATCATAAAATGTTAACGTTTTTTGAGTAATTAAACATAGCAATTGTCCCCTTTTTTAAGCTAAATTCCCAACAATATGCATTTATAATGTATTTTATCGTAATATAAAACATAATGCAACGTAATAAAAAATTAGATTAGTAAAATTATCACTTACTTATCATATGCTTCAAACAATAATTAAAGATATTTTATTTAAAATTAAAAATTAAATTTCTTTATGATAATTAATAAATTCGATAGAAAAAAAAAGAAAATACAGTAACATCGTTAAATATCTTTGAAATTATTTAATATTTCTTGAAATAAAACATGAGTTTAGAATTTCAATTGAACGTTCTTAAAAAAGACTAATCAACATTTAATACAAAAAGAAACATAGCAAAACGAGTATCACAAATAGAATTTAACAAAGCCTCTTCATATTTATATTCGTGTGTTGGGTAGAAATTCTCGTGAATTAATAATGGAACGTTTCCTTATTTACAATAACTCAATATTCTTTCCTATAAAATAAGACTCTAGTGATTGAATACAGCAGTGGAGACAAATTACCTAATTGAAAGATTTGTCAATATTTTTGACCTGATATGAGTGATAAAATATGCTTGATAAATATAAAATGAGCTCACTCTAGAGTGAATTTATTTATTTAGGTCTTTTCTAGCAACGATAAATGTTTCCTATGTTTAATAATTTTTTAAACATATCTTCAAATTTTCTGGCATCTTTTTTTTTCTAACATTTTAATAGACATTTAAGATATTAAATTAAATGGGTATTAATTATATAAATCGTTGCCCTTTTGAAAGCAGTAGCAAGCTTTCATTTTCTATTACGGAATATAAATACTGCAAATTTAATGAAACACTTTTAAGTAATTGTAAGGGAGATATATAATAAATGAAATAAATTAATAAATCAACGTAAAAAGAAAATATATTCATTTTGATTTTCTAATGATGTAATGCGAATCATACAAAAATAATTAAATGTACATTTGTTTTGAGGAAATTTTTAATAGTTTTGATGTGTCTTCGAAATACAAGTTTCTTTGTTACAGTCAGAATAGTATTTATAAGACATTGGCCATAATGAAGGTAATGCAAAATGGTCATTTGTATACTTTTTAGTTTAAATTAATTAGTTATTTTTCAACTAGAAAACTAAGTACCCAAATACATGATTTGAAGAAGAGCAAAATTAGTGTCTTTATACAAAATTAAAGCGAATTTATCAGTTCAAAATTATTTTACTAATTTGGAGTCTTAACTTATCAACTAGACTTATAGAAACATAATTAATTCCTGTTTTTATTTTGGATTACAATTTTTTGAATTTAATTGATTTAATAAATAAGAAATCAGTTCAGTATCTTTAGAGAACAAATAAATATATTCATTTTTGTGGCAATTTGTTTAGAAAACACTTTTTCTGGTATTAAAATTTTATACTAAATCATCTACGCAAATGGAATGAAGAGTGATGAAAAATTGGAGAATTGCAATAGAAAACAATAGAAAAAATTGAATAAATAATTGCAATAATGAAAGAAGTGCAATAGAATTTTTAACTCAATAGAAAACAATGCAATAAAAATTAAAATTTATCTTATTACTGAAATGGGAAATATAAAACAAAATAATATTTATCGTTTGATAAGTATTTACAATAAAATATTATATATATATATATATATATATATATATGCAATAAAGCTAAAGAAACGTTTTTAATATAAGAGAAAGAATATCACCACTCTCGGAATATTTGAATGCTTAAATTCATTTTTAGTATATTATCGTATAAATGTATTCATTTTTGTGGCAATTTGTTTAAAAAAACACTTTTTTCTGGTATTAAAATTTTATACTAAATCATCTACGCAAATGGAATGAAGAGTGATGTAAAACTGGAGAATTGCAATAGAAAAAATTGAATAAATAATTACAATAATAAAAGAATTCCAATAGAATTTTTGTCTCAATAGAAAACAATGCAATAAAAATAAAAATCTATCTTATTACTGAAATGTGTATTTACAATAAAATATTATATATATATACATATTAATCTTATTATATATATATATATACATAGATATATATATATATATGATGCAGTAAAGCTAAAGAAACGTTTTTAATATAAGAGAAAGAATCTCCACATTCTCGGAATATTGGAATGCTTAAATTCATTTTTAGTATATTATCGTATCAGCAATGTTAAGGCATATGCCTTAACATTGCTGATTGAAAAATAAAATGAAAACCCCGTTTCTCTAAGTATGTTGTTTAAAGAAAAAAAACTAGTATTTTGTTTCAAAATTTTTTATAAGAATACATGAAACAATCAAAATTACCATGAGCACTTGAAAAAAATTAAATTATTACTTTTGTTTCAAGACTTTTTCTTTTGACTCATTAAACCACTAAACTTGTTGAGAATATATAAAAGATAACATAATCTCAGTAGATCACCACTGTTTCCTAAGAATTTGGGGTTATTCACAATATTCTCATAAGAACAATTCTCAGGACTAACTGGATGTCATATTAAATAAAATCTCTCAAAAATCCAATCAAGTTCTCTAACAATAGATGTGAGATTGCAATAGCTGTAGTTTTTCTAGCATGCTAGCAATTTTCAAAGCAATATCTGAAGTACAATTGGATTCAGTTTCTCGTCTTCTTTTATGTTAAGTAATAGGCACTGGTAAAATTTTACAATTATTGTCATTGCGATTAAAAATGCTAATGGTTTGTATATTTTTACTATGGATTTTAATTATTTAAGTTCATTAGAAATAAAAATAAAATTATATTTTTTAAAGAACTTGCGATTAATTAGAGGAAATTCCCCAGGAAATAAATTAAATAAGCTGGTTCAAGAAACTTCAATTAGCTTTCCGAATCTATTGTCAAATCTCAAAATTTAATTACGAATATTTTCCATATAAGGCCGATAAAAAGAATTGGACGACAGAAGTTATATTGCATTTAACTGCTAACAACATTCAAATATTTTCTTACTATATTATTCGTTAATTGCATTCTACAGACTAATGAAGGAATGTAGAAAATGCTGGAATTCATAAAACAGCATGCCAAGAGCTGCCCTGTGAACTATTGACTTAAAAACTCAAAAACTGCTTCTAATTATATATCCTCATTCTAAGTTTATTTTATTTTCTCTTAAAAATCCATCCTTTAAAACTGTGTTGTTATTCATCTTATTTCTGTAAACTTTAAACTTGTCTTCATGTTCTGTTAATTAGTTTTAATCCATTACTATGCCCTTATGTAGTACGATTTCTATGACTTTTTTATTCTATATGATGTATTTATATTGATTTCTAACTTTTTACGGTTTAGTATTAATTTTCTTATTCTGCTTCGATATTATGCAGTTCCAGTGATATTTCCTTTCCATTCAAGGAATTTTTTGTACTTTTTTTATTTACCTTCGTATTTTTTATTTTTCTTTAGTTTCTTTACTGTTACTTAATGTTAAGAATTTTTTAATTCTTTTTAATAATTTTAAGATTATCTGTCTCCTATGGATCTGTCTCCATATTATGTGAATAATCTTTTATATATATATTAACCTTTTTTAATGCCAAGCAGTTTCTTTGCTTTTATTTAATTCTCTTTGAAAGATATTTGACTCGTTATTACATTCTTAACCGTCTTTTAACTTTCTTACTTTATTTGAATGACATACGACTTTACATATTTTTTATTCCATTTAAGGAATTTTTGTATTTTGAGTTGCCTTCATATTTTGTTAATTAGATCTAATTCATCACTCTATTTAATATTATGCAGTTTCTACAATATTTTTATTATATTTCAGATAATTCTTTATTCTGGCTTTAAAACTCTGTTGTTATTCATCTTATTTATGTAAACTTTAGTTTTTTAGTTGTCTTCACGTTCTGTTAATTAGTTTTAATCCATTATTCTGTTTTTATGTAGTACAATTTCTATGATTATTGATTCTAAATGACGTATTTATATTTTTTCTAACTATTCACGGTTTAGTATTAATTTTCTTATTCTGCTTCGATATTATGCAGTTTCAGTGATATTTCCTTTCTATTCAAGAGATTTTTGTACTTATCTGATTTGCCTTCATATTTTTTATTTATTTTTAGTTACTTTACTCAGCATTAAGTAAGTAATTTTTTTAAATTCTTTTTAATAATTTAAAGATTATCTGTCTCCTGTTGATCTGCCTCCATGTTTAGTGAATAATCTTTAATATATATTAGCATTTTTAATGCCAAGCAATTTCTTTGATTTTTATTTAATTCTCTTTGAAAGATATCTGACTGGTATTACATTCTTAATCGTCTTTTAATTTTCTTATTTTCTTTTAATATCATACGCATTTAGAGATTTGTTATCTCATTTCAGGAATTTCTGTACTTTGAGTCGCCTTCTTATTTTGTTAATTAGATCTAATTCATCACTCTGTTTTAATATTATGCAATTTCTATAATATTTTCATTATGATTCCGATAATTCTTTATTCTTCTTGCTACTGTTTATTTTTTTATTATTTTTATTTTTAAAAATCTATTTAGTATTTTGTAGTTCTCATGATTATTTTTTTCTATTTAAGAGATTTTTATATTCTTCTGATTTTCTTCTGATTTTTGCACAGTTTAATGATTCTCCTTCTCTTCCTCCCCAATTTAAAGGCGGTCTGGTGACCAAGTGACTAGCGCTCTTTCCTTTGGTATCCCAGGCTTCAGGTTCGAATCCTGGTGGTGGCATGTTTGTTTGTGAGTGGTTCGGAATCCACTTTAAATTGTAAATCATGGTCTGTTTAGCCTTCGTGTGCACAAGATGACCGTAGAGTGACAAACCAAACCAAACCCCAATTTAAAGAGTTTCTATTATTTCCTGATTTACCTTCATTATGTAATGTTTTGTTTTAATGTTATACAATATTTGTGGTTTTTGTTTCATTATTCTGTTTCAGAAATTTCCTTATATTCTAGTTAGATTTAATTTTCTTATTTTTTTTTATATTGTGCTGAATCTTTGATTTTTTTTTTAATTCTTTTTGTGAAGATTCTGCAATTTGGATTGCCTTTTATATTTTAAATTATTTAAATTTGCCTGCTTAGTATTAATTGTATAGAGTTTCTGTGAGGTTTCTTTTATTTATTCAATTTGTATATTTTCTGTCTTCTCTTGATTTGCTTTTGAATTTAGTCAATTAGAACTAATTTATATTTTTGTTTCAAAGTTACACAATTTATTTAATACCTTTATTCAATTTAAGGTACTTTTTTATTCTTTTGATTTGCCTTTATACTTTCAATTAGATTTAATTTACTTACTCTATTTTAATTTTATGTAATTTTATACATGTTGTGATTATTTTTTTTTCTATTTTAAGGATTTTTATAGTCTTTTGACTTGTCTTTTCATTCAAAACATTGTAGACTTGTGTTCTACAATGTACTTTGCTTTAATGTTATGCATTTTTTTTGTTTATTTTATAATTTAACGAGTTTTTATTATTTTCTGATTTGCCTTTATAATTTGGCAGTTAATTTTAATTTAATATTCCGTTTTTAACGATTTCTTTGATATTTTTTTTCTCTTTAACCAAGAGGATATTTTAAATTAGCTTTTGTTTCTTTGCTGTTTAATAATATGAAACATTTTCCACAATTGTTTTATTGTATATATTTTTAACTTCTAACTTTATTTAACGGTTTTGTTTATCTTAAGTTTTCCTACATTCTTTTAATGCTACGCTACTGCTGTGATTATTAATTATTAATAAAATTTCTGTATTATGTTATATTTATAAATGGAGAATTTTACATTTTTAATCTAGAGGCCTTGCATTTTATTCTCCTTGCATTTTTTTCGATCAGATACATAGTAAAGATGTGAATGTAAATAGTTTAAATTACAATAAGTAAAAGTATTACCACATTTATTACAAAAACATTCCCTTTTATTAATTTTATAATTTGATTAGAATATTTAGATAACGGAATTTGTTTAACGAAATTTTCAAATAATTATCAATCTACTCAGATTTGAGTGAGAAATAATAGAATATGAAATAAATTTCTCTTACGTTTTTAGTTTTCCTTATAATTATTTTCACATAATATTTATTTCTTATTTTATTTTTGGGGTGTATTAAAAGTTATAGAATTTTAATTGCTCAATTTAAAAGTTGTATTTAAACTCACAATATTATGCACAAAAAAACGAACCTAATTAAGATAGGATAATGAAATTAATATAATACTGAAATACACCTACTAACACATTTCATGAAATATATAGATATGTATGATATAAATTAGATTATAAAATATATACATAGTAACACACGAAATAAACATTTTCTACTCTTATATGAGTAAACCAGCAAATGGTGAATTAAATTAATAAAATTTTGTGGTTTACAAAAACTTTGCAATATTTTGTTAACCACTTTGGTCACAATTTGCTGGTTTACAAAAATTTATCAAACGTGAGTTAAATTAAATTAATAATATAAAGCCAGTATATTTAAGAAATACATAATCTAAAAATGGTAGAAAGATTATAAATCATTTCTGCTTACTAGAGAACTAAAATTATTTAAATATATCTAGGAATTTATTTTAAGGTAATTATTTTTTTACAAGAAACAACAAGTATTAATTGAAACGAGCAATTAAAGAAACTTTTACCTCAAAACACAAGAAAGCATTATATTGGCTGAAAACGAAATTCATAAACATTTACCTTCCTAAGACCAACTAGAATTCTAGAGAAGACTGTAGGATATCACTTAATACAAACTAAACAGAATTGTTGTACAAGTAAATTTTCGGGAGTGCGTTTTTCAACAAAGTCAAACCATTGGGAAAAATACCATGTCAACAAGAGATAAGAATAAAGAAATCCCCTTAGAGTATTTGATTATCGCATCAATATCAGTGTCGACATTTATTAGTTTAAGTGTTCGAAATGGGTCAGGAAGTTTAAGTTTAGATGCTTGTATGAGTACAATATAGAGATAAATAAAAGACAAAATTAGTTAAAATAGAAAAAAATGCAATAAATAATCGTTAAAATAATGCTAGTTAAAGTAGATAAAATAATCAAAAAGTCTGAATAAAAATAAGTGAACTTGAGATTAGTTAAAGTACAAATGAATTCTCAGCTATAAGTCATACAAGCTATTGTCAGCCTTACAATACAACTTAAAAATAGAAAAATATGCAAGTGTACAAAGAAAAATGTTAAAATTTCTGCTCCCATTTCGACCGTTTTAGCAATTGAAACATTAATTTTCACACCATTCATGTCATCGAGATACATCGATGGGTAACTTTACTGGAATTTAATTTATTAGTGAGTAGTAATAAAATAATATAATACTTTTAAAATATGCAAATATGTGTTCGATAATAATATTAACCTCCATGCATTATTTTAGGCTATATATATATATATATATATATATATATATATATATATATATATATATA
>BPLQ01000905.1:172927-187683 GCA_021605075.1 Caerostris darwini | reverse complement strand
ATATATATGTAATTTATTCGAGAAAATTTATATTATATATATATATATATATTGGGGGTATCTTGTATTTTACTGCCTTGTACTTTACAAATATACTAAATTTACTAAAAAGGTCTCACACATATAAAATCCAATAAATTTTCTCGAATAAATTACTGCTGATTAGTAGGTATTGATATTTTTTAGAAATTTAGCATGCATTTTCAAATTTGACATATAATTATAATGAAGAAATATAATGTTAAATAACAGATTGCTGAGAAACAAAAGTGCTTTCCAAAAAAAACCAGAATATTTATTTATTATTTTAGCTTTCCCAATAAATGTAGAAAATTGTTTCATCTATAAGTGAGCTATAAAAATTATTAAAATTAGACTATTAATTATATAATTATATTAAAACAAATCAATTTTATAGCACTATTCATTATGTATATATATATATATATATACATAACACACAATAATATGAAATTGATTGATTATATATATATATATATATATATATATATAATTACATCCATATATTCCCTTTAATTTCTAAAGACACTTTATTTAAGACAGTAAGAGTCTATGTTAAGTTACTACTTAAAAGTTTGAGCGGGTACGTCTTATTAATTATACTTATAATAATTTTATTTAACACATTTTTATATGAATTTAAATTAAGATTATCAAAAAAATCCTTCTTGCATGTTTTTTTCAATTTCATTTATGAAAAAATTCCTTCCTTCCACAACCCTGTGGCATTTTGTTTATTTTGTTATTTGTTTATTATAAATTTCTATATACTATATTATTTCTATATGTTATATTATTTTTATATATTATAAATTTCTATACATTATATTATTTCTATATATTATAATATTTATTCTAGATATTACATAGAAATTCTATGTTTTTGTATTTAATAAGAGATGTTTTTTTAATATAAAATAAAATTCATTAATTTTCTAATGCACATTTATTTCCTCTTAAGGTATTTCTAGATAAATTTTAAATTTTAAATTATATTTGCGTTTTAAAGTTAATTAAACTTTATTACATTTATTAAAACATTATTTAACGCATTAATAAAAACAAACATTTCATTCTATAAATAAATCAAACCCATACAATTTAAATAGTCTTTTTTAACAGCAAATTATGCGTTTAAAACTCGAAATTATTTAATACCTAAATTAGAAAGTAAACATAAATTCTATATCATATAAGAATAAAAAAAATGAAAATTTACTTACTATAATCTTCACTGCATTTTTCACGAATGCTTTCTATATGGCCATTTTCATAAAAAAAAGTTTTTCTACGAAGTAAAAAGTTTTGGGATGCTGCAAAACAATGTAAGGACTTTGATGGCAGAGACGGGAAAACTTTGCAACTGAAGTTAACAGATGGGTAGGAAGAAGTGAGAGACTTCGGGACGTTTTGTCTATAGGAAACAGCAACAGAGTCATCTATCGTCACCATCCGGAAACATGTATCGATTTTTACACTATCCGAACATCATGGACAACTAGAAATTTATAGTTATACTCATAAGTTGAGTGCAAATTTAAATAAAATCATATTTCTTTTGAATATTGTGATTTCAAAATATATATAAAGTGATTTTAGTTTATAGAAAAAGTTATTTTTAAATTATTTATGTTTATTAAAAATTCATAAGATCTTTTAATTTTCAACAAATATAAAGGATTTGGCTTGATTAAATCACTTGATCAAATCTTCGGAAAAAAAATTATAAAAGAAATTTTTTTAATAAAGGAGTAATGTTTTCTACCATAAGTCAAAAAAATAATCTACACACAATTTAGCATTTTAGAATTTTTTCTGTAAATATATTATTTTCAATACGGAGAATATATCACAGTGGGAAATTAAATTTTCTACCAAAAAAATTTTTGAACATCTTTTTGAACGTCTTTCTTAATTTTAAATTATTAAATGCATTTCAAATATAATCCCCTTTCGTTTTTAGTGGACTTAATATGCATCTATGTAGCTTTTTTCATGCGATACATTAAAAAGAAATCTTTTAATATCGTTTATAAGTATATTCAATATCCCATTCCTAAATCAAGCATAATTTTTATTAATATAGAAAAACTAATAATTATTTTTAAGATGGAAAATTTTAACCCTCTTTAGACACCATCTACGTTTTTAACCTACATTAATATTCGGGCAATAAGTGAATATATACGATTTATAGGAAAGGTAATATATATACATAAATAAATTATTTCCGATGAAGATCAAACTTTCTTTTAAAAGCATATAAAATCACTAGCATGCTTAACTAGGAGTTATGTAATTATTGAATGTTACTATACAAGAAATTTAATCAATAAATTTTTGTTATGTAATAAAAAGGTAACATGTACAAGGTAAAAAGAAGTAGTTGAAAGTAGCAAGTAATTTGAATAAAGAAAATTAGTTAAAACTAGAATTCAGAAGATGTATGATATACACCAATTGGTAAAAACAACGGAAAAAATTTAACTTGAACTTTAAAATTTTAACTACGACTTCGAAAGACATACTATACTGGACCAGTAATAAAAAATATCGTATTACTCTTAAGGATAATATTATTTTGAAGAAGGAAGATTTACCTTGCTTGTTTAATACAAGAGGCATCTTGCATCTGTTTTATTTTGTTGGAAAAATAGTATAACTGTTCAGTTGGACAATTTTATTTTTCGGTTTTAAAGTAACATTGATTAAGCCAGGATGTAATTTTCTGAAGTAGTCGCATCTTCATTTTCTTAACACATTTTAACTGACAAAGAATCGAATCAAATGTTTAGCAGGCATTAACGATGGTTGAAGATTACGGTTCAAATAATGTTATATTTTAAAGGAGTATTGAAAACCATAAAATAATTTTCTTTAGTAATGTGATTTTTAAATTTAATTTTTTAATGTATTGCTGCATATTTTTTAAATTCCAAATTTAATTATATTGTATATGTAGTCTATTATACATATCTATATTTTACTAAACAACAGACTGCTTGGTTCTTTACATTAAGTCGTTTTTCAATTAACCGATGGAAAACAAGATGTAGGACTTTTGCAGAACTTTTGAAAAATGCAGGATGCAGGACTTTTGAAGAATTATTAATTAAATATTTCAAATGCCTCAGTTTTGGATTATTTTCCAAGCAATTTCAGCATTGATTATTTATTAATTAGGCAATATTTATATATTTTATTTGAATATTATTTCCATTTTAGTATTTATATATCCATTTTAAATGTAAGTTAAATTTTGCTAATTTTCTGCAGTTGTAAATGTTGGAAATCAAATTTCATTCTTAAATCGATGTCGTTAGTAAAATGAAATATCTTTTGTCATTTGTTAATCTCAAAACTCATATTAATCTGTATGTTTCTATCTCTCATTATTAATCAACACTAGAAAAGTAAGAATTGAACACAAACTTAATAATCGTATTTATATTCTTTAACACATTAATAGTAAATAGAAAATGAAAACAGTTAGAATAATTTACAAATTGTATCCTTATAAATATCAGATAACTTGAATTAATATCCTGCATATGCAATACTTTTCTTGAATGAAAGATAGTCAAAAATTGAAAGAATTATGACAACATTTTCATGAAATGAATTATTATTATTTTATTGCATTTGACTTACTGCTCAGTATCCAACTGGATTCATTCTCTACAGATATGCAGTAATAATTATTTTTCTCCTCTTAGAGAGTAAGTAATATTTAAGCTCCTTGAGTCTTGCCTAATTCTGTATGAACTTCATTTCCCTCAACTTTAAGCACTTCGGACAAGTTTATGCTCTGAGTAATTTTAAACACTCTTAACTGATGATTCAATTGGTATGCGAATGGCATTTAAATAGATGTTCATGGAAAGGAAACTTAAAGCATGTCATTAAATATTCAGACTTTAGTATAGTTTTTGAAAACTAAATATCATATATTTTCTTGTTAAAATAAGTACATGATGTTGAAAATAACCGGGGAACTCTCTGTACACTAATTTAATTCAAATCGCATTTTATTGTACTATATATAAAATATTGTTTCATAAGTATGCATAAATATGTAGCTTTACAATAGTACTATACTAAATGCATCGTATAATTAAAATCTTATTGTATAAATAGATTCAGAAATTTTGAAAATCTTTTCTATTGAACAGTTCAATTAACGAATATATTAGTATACCCTGAATTATGCCATGAATTATTATCATTGTATGTCATGAATAATTTAGTATAGTAGCAGATTTCTAGTGGATTCAACGTTCTTAGTTCCAAAAAGGAATTTTTTTTTTTTATCTAGAGCGATTTTCTGATTGTATTAGGCTGGGGTTGCGGTCGCAACACCGTTCATCTATCTCGTATGTCTTCGGGCAGGGCGATTACAAGCTTGATCTTATTTAAAATGATTGAATAAACAAACAAGTAATATAAAAAAAAAATGCTTAAAATCAATTCCTACTTTTTTTTTCACAATATTGCAGAAAAGTACTTTACAGATAAAGTTGAAATTTTCCTCTTACATCTGGCGCCATCTATTATTAGATACATGCAACTTAAATCTAAAAAAAACTAAAATTAATTAATTAAATTTAATTAATGAATTAATATTTGAAAAAACTGTATTAACATCAAGTGTCATCCACTAAAAGTTCAAAAAAATGTATTTGAACTTGAATGGATAAATAAAAAGTATTTTATGAACGATTGAAAATTTGAACAAGATATATATAGGGAGATTGTGAGCTAATAGTAGGAATTGAAAAAAAAAAAAACTTCTTAGGCTTAAGTAAAAGTTTTCAGTGCCAGAACTTTTGCTAAATTACTGATGCCAATGATTGTTCACAATATGAACTATCTTTGTGAAAATTGTTTAATATCTGTGGAAGAAAATCAGGAAAATTATCATGCAGCAAACTTGGAAATAGGGAAGTAATTGCCTATACTATATAAACCTGAATAATTATGAATAGACACTGTTCGATAATTCTTATTTAACAATAAATTCTAAAAAATTATTTTTTACTGGAATTTATAATAATTATATTATTTAAGGTTGTAGAATTTCTATCAATTTAGCCTTTTTGATAAAGCTCCATATGGGAATTATTTTTATTGCTTATTTTTTTCAAGAACTTTCGACACTTCTTTTCTTATACATATCTTTTACAATCAAACTATTTGTAAGAGCATTCTAGCTAGAGTGACAGTTCAATTTCTTTCTGAAAGAGCATCATATTCATAAATAATGTAGACTTTATATTTCACTTTATTCCACCATGCATCCTCGTACCTTGGAAAGTGTCTCCATTTTTATTAGTATGTATTATGATTTAAAACTATAAAGGAATCTTTGCTTTATGTTAGATAGGGAATTTTGATAAGATAATACTTGTCATCAATTTTATAAATTTTAAGAATCATTGCTTTTAGTTTTTAATTATAACTTTCTAAATCCTGAATTCCAAATGAAAAATAATAAACAGAATCAAGAAGTAGAAGAAGAACTTTAATTACCTATGTACTAGATTTTATAATGAGATTTTAAATGGTATTAATAGTAGATATTTATTGTCTGTTGGTGTAAATATTTTTGGTATTGTATGGTATTGTAAAATTGGTATAATATGGTCTGGTGTTCATTAAAAAATAACCAATTTATGATAAAGGCAGTGATTTAATCAAAATTAATTTGCAGCTGAAGTATGTAACTCTAAAAATATATTTTTCATTTAAGAAATTGATGGATTTTATGGCACTAAAGATGGAATTTCTTTTTAGTTTTTTTATAATTGTTATTGTTAAAGACTCGTAATTAAAATATTCAGTTTGTGACTATTATCTATTAGCTGTATTTATCATTCATGATTAATAGAAGTTACAACTCATTTAAAAAGTAATAATATACATAACAATTTAATTCAATAAGAAGATAAGCAAAATGTAATAAAATAAACAGAAGAAAGTACAGAATAAAATAATTTTAAAGAATATAATTCATATGCATTTAACATAAACAGCTTTTGAATTAATTTTTCAATGATTCTGATAAATCAAAGACATAATGCTACATTTATTATGTAATTATCCTGTCAGGAAGAAAAACGACAACTACGGTACAATGAAATACAAAAATTATTAATTTACTGCAAAATTTATTCGGCTGTTTATTGAAAAATAACCAATTTATGATTAATGCAATGACTTGTTCAAAATAAATTTGCAGCTGAAGTATGTAACACTAAAAACATTTTGTTTTAGAATGCAATGATTTAAATAAAACATTTTGCTTCATGAATTATCCATGTAATGTTCACGATTTTAATGCTTAATAAAGAATATCCACAGGTTAGTTTTTAATGAAAAAAGACACTACTCTAATAAATTGTATCACATAATCAGTAACATGAAATTAACTAAATTAAATATTTCATTAAGTATTCAGTTATATATTACGTTTAATTTTACAGCTATTTAATTTAAAAAGACAAAAATTAGATTAGTGCTAAAATACTCAAAATCTTATCTAAACCTATATTAAGATCAAATTTTACCAAGGAAAACCAGTAGTAAAACATAAACCTCCTTTTAAAACTTAGATAAACCACTTTTTAGAAAAAAGGTAATGTTTTAACAGTCCAACCACAGACACCTGCCTTGTGGATCTTCTGTGAGAAAAGAATAATCTTGACAACATAAATCTTAAATTAATTAACTAGTTTTTTGGACAACAATTGTTTTAAGTTAGGTAAAAACCCTAAGCAACCACTTTCGATCGTTGAATAACAAGAAGTCGAAAACTTTTCTCGAGTAGAAAAACGAATTATTACGAAGTATAAAGTTAACCGAACAGAAGCCTTGATTTAATTAATTCAGCTGTTTCAATCGAAACACAGAACAACCAGTGGAGAGAACTGCAAGACTTTCTTTTTCAAAGAAATTCTTTGCTTTGTAAACTTCAAACTTTTTTTTTTCTCAGAGGAGAAAAGTCAACTAGAAATCTTCAATCTCTTGCAGATGCCCCTAGAAAACAAACTCAGAGAAAAAAAAAAGCTTTTTGAAATGTGACGAGGTACTTTCATAAATTGTAGAAACCTCCCTTTTATACAGAAAAATTAAAAACTGAAATTCCTACTATGCAAAGGAAATAGAATTCGCCAACAAATGTCCGAAAGTAACTACATGCCATGTAATGAAAATTTGATTTTTTAATTTATTTATGGCAAACTTTTTCTTAAAATCTTCAGCCTCTGGCATTGAAATTGCAGAATTGAAGTATCTGATTGCATACTTTTCTTTCAGCGTCCAGGACTTGTATTTTTTCAAATTCCTTTTATTTGCTTCATAAATTTCCTGGATATGTTTTATTAACTCCCCATTAATAGTTTTCAGAGAATCGGTATTTTTATCTGTATTATCAACATTGAAAATAATGTTGATTTTTAAATCTGAAAAATTTTATTTTTCCCAACGAAGAATTTAAAAAAAAGGATCATTAAAAGGACAAATTAAGACTCTCAAGCAAAATTTATTGAATTGTTTAATTAATGTACAAAAATAGCTCAAAAAAGTCAGCAAAATTTGCAAATTATTATATATAATATTATTAATATTATTATTTATAATAAAGCATAATTCATGGTATTTTTACTGTATCATTGATTTTCTTTCGTTAATATATTTAAATATTAAATTCTGTACAGTTCCTACTATATTTCAAAGACACTGTATGTAATACATGAAACCATGAATGTATAAATACATAAAATAATGCAAATTTTGTATTGATGTTTTTCATTATCAATTCATAAAGCATTCCCAGTGAATTTTTTTAAAAAGTATTATTAAAAGCACAAATTAAGATTCCCATTAAAAATGTTGAATTGTGTAAAATTGTGTAATTGATGAACAAAATAACGCAAAAAAATCAATGACTTTACAAATTATTATTTATCACATTAAGCAATAGAATAATAAATGAATAAGCAATAGAATAATGAATGGTATTTTTACTATATCACTGATTTTCTTTCGTTAATGTATGCAAATATTAAATTCTTTAGAAACCTTCAGTATATTTTAAAGACATTGTACACAATACATGAAGCAATGAATATTTAGAAACATAAAATATAATACAAACTTACCATGAAGGTTTATTTGTGCATAACATTTTTTTCTTTTTTATAAAGCATAACATTTATTTCACTTTCCAGAACATCTTTACATAAAAGCAGAATTTTTTAAACCCTATTCTCAAGAATTCCAATATGCGATGAAGTTAACAGAAATTAAATGCTGCAAAAATTCATTTTCCTTGAGGGAAAATATAAATATATCAAAGAAAATAAGGAATGAGAAAAATTATTACCGATGAAATGACATATTTGTGTAAATTATATTTATTTCAACTTCTGTGACAACAAAAAAAAATCAAATTTTGCTTCCTCACTTTGCTTAAGGCCTTCTTTAACTCTTTAATACTTAACTAACGAACTGTCATTTAGTTTTCATTAAAATGAAATAACTAGAGCTCCACGAGATAAGTTATCTTTATGATACAGTCATACATAAGTAAATAACTAAAATTGCAATTTATTACCACAGAACCAAAAAATATTCCCGCAGGTGTTTTTTCCTTAATAAATAATCACGCAATATTAATGAATGGATGAGTTTTGCAAATTATCATTTCAGTGCTGAGATCTTTTCATGCCTTACGCTAACTTTTCTACATATGAAATTGTGAAATATGAAAATGTAAAATCTTTCTCAATGCCCGAGTATGCAGACCTGGATAAAAATGTTACACAAGTTTTTATGTCGTATAAATATATTCATTGCCAATGTTCTTGGCAACATGGCAATAAAAATTTTAAAACTTTAAAAGCAACATGGCAATAAAAATTTTTAAGACTTTAAAATCAACATGGCAATTAAAATTAAACATTAACAATAACAATTCAGCATATACAATTGTTTAGCAAATATTAGCGTTTAACATGTACATAAAATAAATATTTAACAAGTAATTAAACAAAATTTTAAAGCGACAATTTTTCATGTAATAGAAAAAGAATCCTGAAAAAAGTGTCTTTTATTCTGTATTATAATTATCCATCTTATACTGTCTTAAATTGGTCATTCTGAATAGACTGTTGAGGATTTTCGATATATTGTTGACAATTAGATTTTTACATGAATAATGGGATTCGTATAATGTTTTTTTTAATTTTCCATACAAGCTTTTATATTAGTCATATACGTGCAACATTATAGAGTTATATACATGCATCGTGAAAAGGACATTATCATTGTTTTAGTTTTTTTATTGCTTGAGAAAACAATAAATTACTCGACTTTTTTGGTGAAAAGTCTTCTTCATTGAAGCGTGATTTTCGTGACTTGAATTTTTTCCAATTTACGCGAAACTCCTGATTTAGTTTATCAAGGTTTGTTTTCAGACGTAAAAAAATAATAATATTTGTAAAAAAATATAGTTAATTTTTAATTAAAAATCATTCAATTTAATTACTGCCTTAATTGAATTAACCTTACTTGGTAATAGACATTTTAATGGAAAATGATGTAAACATCAATTTTTATTAAATATTTTAGTGCACAAGGTCATTTTATGTGAAATATTCAATAAATTAAATTAAAAATATTAATTTTTATCTTAAATTATAAATGTTAATAGAAAAACTTAATAAATACGATTAACCAAGTTTTAAAATAAATGTTTAAGACCTATTAAAAACAACATTATTTTATACTTCTAACATAGTTTAATGTATTCTTTATTTAATGTGTTAGTTTAGTAATAGAAAGAATTTAAAATCTGTCATTTTAAAAAACAAATTAAAATTTCTTGAAAATTTTTGATAAATTGTTCGATATATTTCTAAAAATTAAAAATGGCAAATCAAAAAAACATTCTACAATTAGAATTTGTTTTATAAAAATATACTGTAATTTTCTGGTCTTACGGAAATAGCACTTTTCTTATAAAATTAATGTCATTTTAACACAATTAATTAGCTTAATTTTAAACATTTACTTTGCCATATGTAAAACAATAAATGCACTATATTCAGTACGTATGAAAATATAGCAATTGAAACCAGTCTATAAACTTTCCAATGAAATTGAATGTATCAAAGACTTGTTGATAGGCGTATAACTTTATCATCTATGTAAAATATATCCCAAGAACGGCGAGAAGATAACACAAAAATGCCTATTTTCATAAAAATAAAAACTTTTCCAGTTTTCGATAACTTTGTGAGATGAAATGTTCGATAATGTATCTTTAATAAGCATATCACAGGTAAAATTTTTCCTAAATTAGTATTGCTATGGGCGTTGAGAACAATTTTCCAAATTGAACAATTGAGAACAATTTATCAAAACTACAGGATTTTTTATATTATATAAACCATTTCTTTTTGTATATAGTTGAACTTCGTGTTTCATTAGTAGTCTACTAGTGGGCACATGATATATGAGGAATTTCAAAGGTGTCTGGCCCACATTTTGGTATAATATGGGTATATACTCGGAAACTCCCTCCAGCCGAAAAGCTTATAAACTCAGTCACAATCACTATCTTATTTTATTTCTTAATGCACGAATTGAATTCTAATTTGAAAACTCTAGTTGAACGTGTTACTACTGGGACGCTATCCAAGTATATAACATAGATAAATTGAGCTTTTGCTAACCAAAAAGATGTGTTCAAAGAATGGACAGGAATATAACTATTTAAACAGAATTTCATGGAATTATCAGTGAAATCAATGATAGCTCTTTAATAATTTAAAGCGATGTGCATATTCCATGTGTAATATGAATGACTATATTAATCTTTACATAGCAAAATTGCGTATTCCAAATTTCAACAATTTTCTTCAATTCAAAAAAATTCTGTAAAACAAAATATATACAAAAATATTTGAAAACTGAAGATAATTAAATTATAGATAATTATTTTAATTATTTCAGTGGTATATCAGTAAACATGCTTTAATTTCTCACTGTTACAAAACAAGTTTTTATTGACCAATTTATTAATAAATCTGTCCTGAGAGATCATTCACTTACTTTCAATTGAAAGTTACTTTCAGTATTTGTTTTTCTTATATCTGAACATTTAAATAGAGAGAACGATGTCACATGTATCTCATTATCTTGATAATAATAATTAATTTTATCATTTTTTTTTTACTTTATCATATGAAGTATATTTATTCTTCATATTTTATTAATCCATTTTCTTTTTGGACAAAGTATCTAATATCTCTAATCATTTATGTTTCAGCAAAATTATTAATTTATATTACCATAAAAAAAGTCATGATTTAATATTTATAATATAAAATTTCATGCTAAAGTTTAGAAAATAATTATTTCAACAATGCTTCTTTAAACATCCTTAGTTAAAATAATTAGAGGAAATTCTAATTTTCTCACGTTTTCCTCAGTTTTAAGAAAAATTGCTTTTAGCTGATAATTTTAAATTTAAGTGCAGTTAACCAGTGGTGAAATTTAATTTATCTATTGAGTTCTTTAATGAATATTTAAAATAATGTAATTTTGGTACGCTGAGTTATTCCTATATAATTGTAAAAGGCTCTTTTTACCTTTAAATACACAACTAAATTTATTTGTAAAGTATTTCAATACTTTATAAATAGTAATGAAATAAATAGTCATGCCTGATGTTCTTTATTTTATATATATGTATATATAATGAAATGATTTAAATAAATAAAACATTAAAAACCATAAACAATCCTTTAGACAGAAAGTTCTTTATCTTATGGCGCATTATAACATGTAGCTAACTTTTGTAATTTTTTTTAAATCTACACTTTAATTTCTATGTTATAAAACAATATCTATTTTTCAATTCCTTCTATTAGCTCACACTCTCCCTATATATATCTTGTTCAAAATTTCATCCGTTAATAAAATACTTTTTATTCATCCACTCAAGTTAAAATACATTTTTTTAACTTGTAGTGGAGAACACTGGATGTTAATACAGTTTTTTCAAATATTAATTCAGTAATTAAATTTAATTAATTAATTTTAATTTTAAGTTGCATATATCTACCTATAAATGGCGCCAGATACACTTTAAAAAAAATGAATGAGAATTATTTATAAAGGACTTTCTGCAATATAGTGAAAAAAAAAGTAGGAATTGACTTTAAATTTTTTTTTATATATTACTTGTTAAGAATTAAATTATGACAAATGAATGAAGTATAAATCTGAGAAAGGTTATTCAACCTATTTAAATTTTGTTATGACTTTTTATAAAGTAATGCAACCTAATTTGTGTTGTAAATAAAAGTCAAATGCTGTAATTAAAATCTGAATCTACACCATTGGGCCATTGTCTTCAGACATTAATTTCAAAGGAACATTTTCTTTTTATCCCAATGCCGAGAAAAATTGACATGTAATAGACTTGCGATTCAAATAAAGTTAATAACTCCTAACTTTAACTATAACTTAACTAACGTTAACAATAAGTTAACTAGCCTTAACTATAATTAACCTAACTACTAACTTTATTTCACTCACTGAATTTTCTTCTATTTGGATTAAATAAATATTTCATAGTCATGCTAACTAAAGAAAGACACATATTTCCCAAATTATTGCATTGGCCCTGTCAACATGAGCAACATGTATTACACGTGTCAGATGCTTGTTTTTAAACATGCGATTTAAAATAATTCCGTAATAATTTTATCTAATATAATAATAGAATAATCGCTATGAATAATTATGTGCTATATTTTACAATTGCGATTACTGTAAAAATCTTTAGTTTTGTAATCCTTGTTAAATATTATAAATCCACAGAAAAGTTTAAATTTGTTATAACTTTTTTAATTTCGTTAGTTGGCTATTTCTATTCATTCAGATACATTCAAATTTTATTTCTCAAGCATTAAAAGAAATTCTTAAGAATATCAAATGCTTATAACAAAGTTATTGTTCAAATACATTGTAAAAGCCTTTTTTTAAAAGTTTCTAGTTTCAAGAAAAACGAAATGTACATTCATTTACTTATCCCTTTTAAATGTTTATCGTGCTACATAAATTTCAGTTAGAGATAACTAAGCTTAAATGTACTTAATGTTAGAAGAAACTAATTTAGTGAGCAATATATAGCAAACAAATTTAAACGATGTTATAAAAATACGTGAGCAATGTTTTCGTCAATAATTCATTTGTCTAAATTTTAAAGAAATTTATATTTAATAAAAAAAATATCTCTCCTATCCCAAAACGGATTGATTTTTTCATTATTTTCATTTTATCTATTTTTAAGATATTTTCTTGTAAATGTTTGTATCAAACAAAAAATTTTTTTAATTTCAGTTTCTATTCTTTGTTCTAAAATTCACAAAATATAATCAAAATTATTCTGTAACATTAGATTCGAAGCAAAGAATGTTAAACTACTAAAATCTTTAATTATGATATTAGAAGTCTGAATTGGTTTATGAAAACATTATGATAGAAATTTTGTATCGGATATTAAAAAGCTCTTTTATAATAATAATCAGCAAATTTTAGTAATGATTCAAACCAATTTTTCCGCAAAATAAAATTATTTATTAAAGTAAGTAATAAATGCTGTTATATACCTTAATTGTTAAAGTATTCTTATATTATTCTTATTCAAATTATCCAAAAGAAGGAACTAAATTAAAGAAACAAACCAACTGAAAAAATCGGCTTTCAAAAATTAATTAAATTTAAAATAAAAAATATTTTTAACTGGCATTTGTAAGTACTTTAAAATTAAAGATTTTAATAGAAAACTATAGTTGAACTTAATCTATTTAAATTAGATAATTATAGTAACAAAAATAATTCCAATTATTCATCAAACTAATGGATATTTATTAATCCGCCGATTTAATATTTGGTCATTTAATATTTATTATCTTATAATAACTTTTGCAAATTATTTTTAACGAAATATCGCAGAGCTGTTTAAATTTATTGAGTTATATGATTTAATTATCTAATTAATTGTTAAGAGGTATATTTATTTTAATGTATAAACTAAAATTATTTTCTTTCTTGCACTTACAATTTCATTATCAAGAAACCATATCAATTTAATTAGCAAAATAGGATTTTAAAGTATTTCGATAATTATTTTAAATTACAGGTTAATATTTTATTACATTACTATACTACTAAACTAATATTTTCTTACCTTTCATTAAAAATAAATTACAGTATGTGATACTTAATAATGACTGTTTTTCTTTTCATCAAAACAAAAATATATTAATAAAAGGTAATTTAGTATATTAATATATATATATTACAGAGAAAAATGTTTTTCGATATTCAATTCCAAATGTTTTTCAGTATGTGTGTGTTATATGCAGTTAAATTCATTAAATGACCCTTTTTAAAATTAATGTATGGTCTCTATTGCCTTGTATTATCTTTTTTAAGTAGTGTATATTTTCCAAAAGATTGCCTTTCGAAGTTAGAATCTTAAATTGTTATAGATATGAATTCAACAAAAAAATATGATAAGCCTTTTCTTCGTTTAGTACAGAAAAGGTTTTACTTACATTTTCTTTATTCTTCTAAGATCCTTTAACTTATAATTTAAATTATTTGTTGAGAGTAGGATAATTCTCGATATCAGCCTAACTTTATATCTGGATGCAAAT
>BPLQ01000905.1:129749-172917 GCA_021605075.1 Caerostris darwini | reverse complement strand
CAGCCTAACTTTATATCTGGAGGCAAATTATTCTACTTTATACTTCTGTTAATAGCATTAAAGAGAGTAATGGCACTTTCTGGGTCCTGAATGAGGAGGTGAACTGGTGAAGTGATGAGAGAAAATAAATTTCCAGAAAGGGTTTGTCGATATCAAGTGCATGCCTTGAGTTATTTAAATGCAGTTTGGTGTGATGACAACATTTATACTGCTTTAAGGAACTTTAACTGGATTTCCTAACAAAAAGGAAGTTTGGAATAAATGGGAATATAAATGCTTTGGTCATAATTTAACACAAAATTCCCTTCTCGATACTCGAAGAAGGGTGAGTAATAGAATGGAATCGGTATGAAATTGTCGTCTCTAGAATTAAATGGGTCATTTAATTTGCCGTGTTAGGGCGTGTGAAAGAGTGAAATTGAAATAAACTTCCGATGTAGACTTCCCGAAAATTATTTAAATTTATGATATCAAATCGAAACCATATGTAAACTCCAACTAGCAGAATGGTTATGTTACTATGCAGAGGATAAGAGAGTATGGGAAAGCGTACAAAAGATAGATAAACAAAGGCTGCAGACTGATCAAAATTTATTTAACTTTTTAATGTCAACCATGTTTAAACCATTACATTTAATCACTTTTCTATTATAGATAAGACTTTACTATAGATATAGATAAAAAAAATTATGTTGATCATTCGTTTTAGTTTGCCACATCAAAATCAAAATCAATTGCACAGGGCAAATACATGTAAAATGATTTACAAATTGCAGTAAAACGGCTTTCTCTATTTGATCTTTAAAAAGTTAAAAAAATAGATTTAAAAATAATGGGAAAAAAAAGGCAAATCCTTTTCTAGCTAGTCTATCATACAAAAAATTTTTAATAATAATGCTATTAATTCATACCAATAAACTAAAGGCATCCCAATACACGTACTAAATTATTTTTCGTTTTCATATGCAACAACGCAATAATAAATATTTTTGAATACATAATTATGACCAAGAATCCTCTGCACAAAAACATTCTTTGCAAATTAATTTTATTATTAACTTTCATAAAATGATTAACAATAGATTTTTATTAATTTACTTAATTATTATATTAATAATAATTAATAAAAATTAAAATGCAATTACATGAGAAACAGTAATGTATAAAACCTTTATACTTATTAGTTTACAAAAGATACAATTCTAAATAATAACTAAAATAAACCATTAATTTTTTTTAAATTATAGATAATATTTTTGTACTTCAATCTAATTGTGGCTCCTTAGAATACTTCTCAACAATATCATTAATTATTGTGTTATGAATATCACGTTTTATCACGTTAGTTAGTGCAATTAAATATCTGCCTCGCAATTTTTAAATCTAGAAGAAATATTTACTACACTCTAATACAATGATAAAAAAAAATTTTAGAAGATTAAACAGAGTTAGACAAAATACTAAAAAGAGTGATGAATGTTTCAAAGTGAAATGGATCTATTTTTCTAATTTTCTCTTAAAGTAAGTTTAAGTTATTTATAATAAAAAAGGATTAATTTTAACAAATATGACAAAGTCATTTTTATTTAATTGTTTGAATTGAAAAAAACCGAAATGCTTTGACGGTTAAGATTTCGTTGAAAATAAAAAATGAGTAATTTACTTGAGGATTAGCCATATGCTAAACAGTTTGCTCTTCAATCCTTTTTTTTTCCTTATTAATTTTGAAAAATTTCAGAACTGGAAGGATTTTGTAATTAAAATAATTTTAACACTTTTTTAGTTAACACTTGTTCGTTTTTACCACTTGTTATAAAAGAGAGAAAGAAATTTGTTTGACTGAGGGTTTTTTTTCAGACTACAATTACCAGCACAACATCGGATGATACATTAAGTTATAACTCAATGAATTTCTAATAGTCCTAAATAAAAAAATCGATAATAAAATGAACATATAAAAACACCATAGCGAACGCTCGCTGCCAACTTTTGAATGAACATTTTCTTCACATGTGAGAAAAGAGATATAAAACCAAAGCAAATTTACTTTTTCATTGATAAAATTCATTAGTTTATAGAAAGCGTTTCTCGTATTAAAATGAAGACTTTCTGTACTATATTGACTAAAAAAATAATACAATCGAAAGTATTACTTAATAATTAGATAAAAATATATGATATAAATCAAATACATAGAAGAATAAAGAACTTGTTCAAATATTTATAAAGGTAATTAAGCTAACTTCGTTTTTATTTTTAGAATTCATTTATCATATTTTCAAAAGTACAACAAATCGAAAATTACTTGATTAATAGGAAGGTAGCAAACAAATATTTAATTAACACTATTAATGTTAATGTTAACTATTTATCTTCAACTGATAGAAAAGTATTTTTTTTTAATATGTTGGCAAAAAAATCAACTGAACGATTTATAAAAGTTTCAATGATGCTATTTTCACTCGTTGTTTTCGAATGACAGTAAAACGGTAAATATGTAGCAAATTCAATATTACTTAGTGCTAATCACAGGATGGAGAGTAGATCACTAGATAGGATTTAAGGTCTAATAAATCTTTTCCTGGAATTTACCATGTGAATAAATCATAAAACATTTTTTTTAAGGTAACATTCGCCATTAAAGATATTTGTTAAATTCATGTAAATAAACTTTATAAATACTACCCTTTAAAGATCTGTGGTTTTCAAGCGTAACACAAAAGAAACTTCAGCTGACTTAATTATTCTGCTTAGAAGGCGTTTAAAGTATATAAAAACAGCATTATTTAGTAGAACCCCATTATAAATTCATATTTCCTCATTAAGTAAATATATTTTCAAACTTTTTAAGAATATAATTTTTTTTACAAAATAACGTGGTAAGAAAAACGAAACTTTACTTACGCAGATAAGCAAGAAATATTAATAATGTTATAATATAACAAAAAATCGTTTTTTGTTAAGTAAATAGGTTTTTTACGGCATACAAAAATTATGCATATTGTTCATGTACAGTTTCATAACATCTTGTAGTACAATTATAATGTTATTTATTAAGAATCCCTTAATATTTAAAAATCAATAATTCTTTTGTTTTGTTTAGAAACTTTTGAGTTAAAAAACATCTATAAATTCTCTATAATATGAAATTGAAAAATGAAGATGAAGTTGATATTACAGCAAAAATCTATCAATATCTTAACTCCCTATTTTTTTTTTTTTTTTTTTTTTTTTTTTTGCGTGTTAAGAAATATTATGCAATTAACTGTTTACCGGCTTTGCCTAGGTATTTATTTTCCCTATATTTTGTCAGATAGGAGAATGTAACGTGAAAGGAGAATGAATGTAGCGTAAAATAGACTTGGCAACTCGCCTTACATCTCCTTGGAATTAATTGTTTGGGCAATAAAGTAAGAACCAGTTATAGAATCAACCAAAAAAGGGAAAAGAAACTGCAACATTCGCTTATTCGAACGAAATTACAATCCCCTATTTCAAAGGAAGATCTTACTAACCGCGCATAACAATAGTTCCAATATCTATGAGTTATTCACTAAGGAAGGGGAATACATGGAGCTAGCTAGTTTCCTAGAAGAACGACCCTTAAACCTTAATAACTCCGCAATAATGGCCTTTCAACTGACTGGTGACTCGAATATTAGCTACCCCGGCGAAATATAACTCAGAGTTGTCCGATTACAGAAAATCAAACATTTTTTATTTTCATTCATAGTAGTAAATCACTCTCCCGAGTTGTAGTAATGTTTGTAGGAGGGCTGAGGTTCGTATCCGTCTGCAGCATTGTTGTAGTCGCTGCTTTCAGAAATGTCGGGATTGTAACAATCCACGCAAAATTGTCTCGCATCAATTGTCAGGCTGCTTGGTGGGAGTTTTGTTGGTTTTCTCTCATATAACACGCAAATTCGAGCCAGTTAATCATAAAAGTCCTCCCTATTACCCATAGATGAGCTGCTCTTGTTATACATGAAAGGATACATTGAGCCACGAGGGTCAACCCTTATTACACCTTTCCCCCTTTAACTGGTTGAGGGATTCATATTCTTAGGCACGGAGAAAAAGTGAAGAGAAAAGAAAAAGAATTAAAACAATCATGAGTATATTTATCTCTTAAATTTATAACTCACTTTATTTTCGTATTTCGTATTAATTTCAATTTTTAATATACACTCTAATAAAAAACAATTTATGGGAATTCTTTCGAGATTTCGACGTTATTTTTGGTAAATTTTAATATGAAAAGAAAAAGGAAATGTCTATAGTAGATACAAAACACTGGTAATAATTAAGAATTGGAAATTGTCAAATTGTAAATAAAAAATTGTTGTAAATAACTATTTATAAATAAAAAAAGTTAGAAAGTCAAATATAAATAAGCGTACATAGTAGAATATTTGAAAGAAATAAAAAAAATATATTAAAAGGATCACATTCACTTAATTTCAGAAACTGAAAATTTGAAATAAATAACTTTGATTTAATAAAATTTCTGACAATTAACTTAAAATTAAAAAAAATTTCACCAGATGGTAGCTCCAGTCAAAAAATAATCTCTTTTATTAATTAACTTTTAGTAATACTTTTTATCTTTTATTTTTAATAACATCTTGATATTATTAATCTGTTATTTTAAATTATTTTTATTCTTTATATTAATTACACTGTAGATTTGAAAAACAGATTTATCTCTTAGAAGAGCTATTTGTTAAATGAAAGGTCTAAATAATGAAATTGTAAAGTAAAATAATAATTGTATTATACCATTCATCCCCACGTTTATGCTTCTTCATAAAAAAAATAGTTGTTTAAGAGATTTCCGTAAGAACTGTGTTAAAACGTCTTATTTCATGGCCATTCATTCTAATTTTAAAATGTAAAAGTAAATTATGTAAAGTATGTATTACGTAAAGTAAATTATCTTAATCTTCTTTAAAACAATATACTTTTTTAATTAGTTAAAAGTTGCATTATGCCACTAACAGTCAAACGTTTTATTTAAAGAGTTGAACTTTAAAACATTCTTTCAGTGTTAAATAGCAATTCTTTCAATGTTAAATATTAAGCTTCTAGCTTGCTAATTAAAGAAACTATGCGTGATATGTTCAGCATTCTTCGACTACCCTCAAAAACTTTGTATTTATTTCGGAGGAAATAAATATAAATATAAATATTTCAAAACCTATTTATATCTATACATAATTGACCATATGATATTCTTGGCATGCATTTTAACTATACTCTCTGCTGTTTTTGTTGCTAATCGACAACAATTTTCTCTTCGCCTCACCTTAATGAAAATTTACTATTCTTTTATAACATATAATTAACAGTTATATTTGCTGGAAATTCAAATGCAGACATTTGACGAAGTTAACACAAACATATAATTTACATTTGTGTGTTGCGTTCTATTTCAGTAATTTTCTAATTGTTTCCTGTTTCTCCCATTTCTTCTATTTGGGATGCTGTTCCATGTAGAAGCAACGCAATGGTAGGATTGAATATTTAATGTAAATATTTTTGAGATCGTTATTTTGGTGCTGTGTATAATTTCCCGTATGGCATTTAGAATATGTTGACATTAGTTTTTAAATTACTTCAAAAGTGGTTTTTTTTTTTTTAATTTTATTTTATTTTCTTTGGTATTATTTATATTTTAATAAGTACGATTAATGAAAAATATCATAACTTTCAAAAGGAACGAATAAAATGCTTCTCAAACTAAAATATTACTAGTTTTACACTTTTTCCTCCACAATCCATTATTAATGTTAAATATACTGCTTTTGAATTACTAAATTTTGTAACAAACACTTCAAATTTCTTCAAAGAAGTTAATTAAAACAAGAAAGTTAGTTTTATAGTTATCTAACTGCGCTATTAACGTGAAATAATAATTTTTATAATTATTTGTTATTTGTAACTCAGCTATGTTAATGGTATATATAGCATTGATTGAAATATAATCATCCCAGGAGTTCTCGCATTTCCTACTCTATTCATTGAATATCTGAAAATTTGCATTTTGAATACCTACATTTGACTGGCTAAATCTAATATATATTCAACTGGACAATGAATTCAAATTAATGAATCTGAATTTGAACTTATGTTTTATACATCTGCTTACAATGACAAGAGTTTGACTTTCACTTCTTAATTTATTGACTGTATATTCTAGTTCATCTAATGCTTGTTAAAACCCCAACCAATTTGTGAATATAATTCATTGAAAAATTAAAAATATTATACATGGCGATATTTTTTTTAATGATAAAAAAAATTAAAGATTTTTAGCAAAATATTGAATACAGTCATTCTTGTTAAACTACCACTCCCATAAACCTCCACCCACATGCTTTGCCATTAAAGTGGAAGGTAAACGAAGTTTTTTGTACATAAACTGCGTTAAAACGTCACTTTTTATGATGAATCACGAGGTTTATTGCGGGTAGACAACATATATTTCAGCAAAAATTAAATAAGGAATCGAAAAAATATCAATAAGGAATAATAAACAGCATGGGTTTCGCATGAAGAATTTAATTTTCAAATATTAATATGATTCTTTATCATTTTTAGCTAGAAATGATTACTTATTTACTAGAAATGAATTGAACAATATACAGTCCCCTCTATTAACATTCAAACTGCCATTTTTTAAATGGTTAAGGCTTCCACTGACCGGATGAAACCTGTGACATAATCATTGACACCGTCCGAAACTCTTTATGGTGGTATGTACCATCATCTGATAAATTGAAGATCAGAAGGGGAAATGCTAACTAACCAGCCATGAGAGCAGGCGCATGACATGCTCTGTCGAAGTCAATTTATTCTACTTAATATACAGTAAATAACAGGTACAAACTAAAGTTGTACTGCTTATTAGAATAAAGTTAATGTGCGCATACAGCTGCACTTATAATCATAATATATTTTATTCTCTGTATACATATATATATACATTTGTTATTTCTTTAATGTTGAACAAGATCCATAAAAAAATAATTAATTAGGTTTCCGTTCCTTATTATTATTTTGGCAAGATTTTCCAGCAAAAGGAATAGTTTAATTAAACTCTTACTACAATATATTTTATAAAGTTAAAAGTTCCTAACTGAAATTTTAAAATTTAAATTATTATATTATTATTTTTATAGTTATCTTTGTCTAATAAAACTCTTCGGGGGAAAAAATTGGAATCGCACATCTCTTTTTACTAATAATAATTTACGAGTGTAAAACATCTACAACTTCTACATCTTCTACATAAAAAAAACATCTACAACATCTAAAGAAGAGTTTAAATACCTTAAATTAGAAAATACGAAACTAAATCTTTTACAATCCAGGTATTAAGATTATATATATTATTTATATACAATATTTACCTCAGAAATTCCGACTAAATACACAATACTTTTGCATGTGTCCAAGTTAGTACTGTTACCATGTCGCTAGAGTTTTATCAGTTGAAAAATACGTACATATATTTTTACAAATTCCCAATACTTCAATGTATTTCTATTTTATTTGGTTTTCGTACGGAGTTGGATAGCTTATTTACATCATGACAAATTTAAGATTGAATAGAATAATATAAGATAGAATAATAAAATATATTAATATAGAATAATAAGATATAATTTTTTATATATTTTGGTATTTTTTAAAGGATTTTAGTTTCAAATTATTATTTTTTTTATCTTTAAAAAACAATTTTTCTCCGGGAACTCTAATTAAAATCCAAAATAAAAATTATATGACATACCGTGATTTTATATTAAATAAACTATTATTCAAATCTCAGGGGATAGAGACTGCATCAGAATACACGGTACGCAAGCAGTATTAATTATCCAGTTAACGTTCGTGAAATGACAGATTATCTTCCCTTCAATATCCAACACATTTCGAATCAGTGCTCCTGTCGTGGTAAGGATCTGCTAATGTAATCAGGCTAATAAACAGTTGACTAGTTTAATAAGGATATTTAAATTAAAGGAATAAAAAACAGCAATTAATTCCCTACAATATTCAAAGTTTAATTTTTTTAACTTCCTTATAAAATTAATACCCTCTTTTGCTTTGAAAAACTACAGCATTTATCTTTTTTTCTGCATATATAGAGTAAATGTTTCATGAAAAAAAACTTCAGTAAATTTATTCATATCACTTAAAACACCTTCACAGAATACATTTGAAAGTATTTTTCTACTTGAAATCAACAATATATTTGAAATCAAAGCTTTAAATATACTTAAGAGTACATCTTTAATTTAAGTTATCTCAAACGTTCCTAAGTACATGATATTAAATAATATTTATGTTTTCCCTTTATGTTTGTGAATAACGGTTTAAAGTAATAAAAAATTGCAATTAATTCCTTAAAATATTCAAAGTTTATTTTTTAAACTTTTTTATGAAATTAATACTCTCTTTTGCTTTAAAAAAACTACAGCATTTATTTTTTTTTTCTACATGAAAGTATAGATTAAATGTTTCGTGAAATAAAATTTCAGTAATTTTATTCATATCACTTTAAAACACCTTCACAGAATACTTTTTAAAATATTTTTTCTACTTGAAATAGTATCAATGAACAATACATTTGAAATCAAAGCACTAGATCTACTTAATCGTATACATTCATTTATGTTAACTCAAAAGTTCCTAAGTACGTGATATTAAATAATATTTATATTTGCCCTTTATGTTTGTGAATAATGGTTTTAAGAAAATATTTTTAAAAATTCACATTACATTTAAATAAAATAAAATAAGCGTTTCGCACATTCTATTTAAAGAAACATTCTCTGTTTAACATTAACTTATTAAATAAACCATATCATGAGATGCCACATTTCTTAATATTAACTTTTTTTCAACTAAAAAATCATGATTTAATTTCAGAACTAGAAAAAAGGGGAAATATATTGCTTGTTTAGAAAAAAATAAGGAGTAATGATTCACTCTTTTAACCATTAAAAATTACAAAACTTTTAGTTCTACAAAATTTCTTTGCTGTAGAAGTTGACTACTATTAATTTACTTTACTTCACTCCTCGTTAGAGACTGAACAGTGTTTTGTTTTTGTTCGGTTCTGGTGAAACCTTAATAAAAAAACAAGAACAAATAAAGAACGAAAAATTTGCCTCAATCTTAAAACCATTAAGGAATAGTTTTTTCTCTGTATAACTAGACGTAATATAAATCATGCCCAAACAGTTACAACTGAAAATGAGCAAACATGTGAAATAACAAATAATCCGGTTGGTTTATGTTGAAGTTTTTTAGTAAAGGTTAAATAATTACAAAAAGTTCCTTTTAATATTTTTTCAACTTAGATCATAGTAATTCTTTAAACAATCACTCATGTTTTATAAACACAAATATTTTTATTAAAATTATTTGATTATCTCCGTATAAGGTACGGAAGGATTTTCTAATTGAACTTGAAGAGGTTTTATATAAACTCAGAAAGCATCTATATTAACTTAACTAATAAATTGCAACTACTTCTCACTAATTTGCCAATAAAACAGAAAACAGCAACAGACTCATTCTTACAATAAAAACCTTAACGATCATTTTCAGAAACATGTTCAAAGCATTTTTCATAATTAAATGACAACTTATTATTGCTGCATGTTTTGTCATGCCAAAAATGACGTTTAAAAAAATTCTTGGAAAAGTTGTAATTTAATACAATTTAAAATGAATGACTTAAAGATTACGTTGATTTACAAACTAAACTTACTCGTCTAATGTCTCAGGATACATCAACATAATGTATGAATATTGTATTAAACAATACATAATATCTCAGAATGTGTATATTATAATTAGTATATTTAAATTATTGTTTTAAGAAGGATATGGAGATAATTGATGATCAAATATTTTTCAGATATTTGAAATATACCATAATTTCAACCATATGATTTTGATAAGAATTTTCAGTTCATAATCAAATCTTTTTCAGTTGTCAATAATATTTTCCAATTTTTAAAAGCAGAATGATTTTATAATTTTATTAGTCTGCGAATAAACAATGCAAATATGAAATTGAATTGTCCATTTAACTATTGCATAGAAAAATATGATGGTCAGTATCATATGTTCTACCTCTTCTATATATAAATTTTTGAAATGATGAGTTTTTTGTATAAACAAACAAAATTTTTATACAAACCTTAAAAAAATTCACAAACTATATAAACTTTACCACTATACAATAAAAACTATACAATGATAACTATAATATTATAATACTCATATTGAATATGTAGAAAATATTATGAATGTTGGTAAAATCACTTTGTAGAAAATAGGGTCTTTAGACTTCAAATAAATGGTGGTTGTATTTAAAAAAATATATACTTACTTTTCTGACAAAAATATGTTTATATAATTTTCCATTAACTATGGTTAAATTACTTACTCTTATGATATATAGAACATAATTAAAAAATATGAAATAGAAATTTAAAATATCAATATTAATTCAAATGACAAGGCAATGAAGCATTAAAAGTCTCAAAATTGGTTTTATGCTCATTGAATAATTTGAAGCTAAAATTCTCTGAAATAAATTAATTTCAGAGCATATTTTTACCAAACATTTAAAAGTATATCTAACTTAAATATGTTTTCAAATTAATTGTAAATGTTAAATAACGTAGTTTTAACAAAATGGTATCAAAGTCTTCTAGTAATTAAGTTCTTTAAAATCAGACCAGCCAGCCACAGATGTTTGATATTCACAAATTTAAATCGAAAACTTCTATTTCATTTTATACATTTTGTAAGTAATTGAAATAAATATATCTAATGCGATAAAGTTTTCTAATTTTTCTTATTATGATGTTTTCATGTTTATATTTTTATTCACACAACTTTTTCTGCGGAGAAACGAAAACATAAATATTTATCTCAAATTACTTGATAAATATGTCATTACAGATTTCGTACTTGTTAAGTAGCTATTTTAAAGCTATATTTGTCTAAAGTCATGCTATTATAATACCATTCCTCGTATATATTTTACTATATAATTATGTTAATTTTTATGCATCCTTTTATCATATTATTTAGAATCAAAGCTGCAAAATTTTGAGTTTAATATTCAAAAGTTATTAGTAAGTTAAAAGTTATTTAGTTTAATATTCCCAACTCTCATCCATACCTCTTCGTGAGATCTCCATAATGGGAATTTTTTTAGAATAGCATGTATCAATTAAAAAAATGAATTTTATTTCAGTTTTTATGTGTTTGCGTGAAACTGCCTAACAAAATTTTGGCATTGGTATGCAATTAAACTGTCAGCATCATTTTGTGTTTAACAGCTCCCTTCCGTAACTGTTATTTGGTGACCAATAAAACATTATGGGATTCAATACTAAACATTATCACAACATATAATGAAACAACTTAAACAGATTAAACATAAGAGTAATCTGATTTCTACATAACTTGATCACAATAAAAGTTCTGCAATATAAATCTTTCCCTTTTTATGAGGGATTTTCTCCTTTTATGCTTCTATAAACTTTAAGACTTTTATAATAATTACGAGTTATAGGTTTTCATAACGCTTCATATACGGTACCCTAATAAATATATATCATTATTTTATGCATTGTATATAGGTATTTAATGGGGTCCTAAAATGAACATTGAAAATTGTTAGTATTATTTTGAACAAAGAAACTATCAATATGGATCAAAAAAGAAATATATGTGAAAAACAGTTGATCTGAAGTATTACTAAAAGTCTGAAAAAAAGTCTTTTTTTTTTAAAAAAAGGCTTACAAAAATTATGTAATTTATACCATTATCATCTATATAAATAGATGGAAATGTTCGTACTATGTGTGTCGTAGTATATGTATCCAATATGAACTCAAACACTACTCGACGGACTTCACTGAAAATTTCATAGTTTGTTCCTATTAAGGCCAGGTTTTAGTGTTGTTTGAATTAAATCCGATAGGTAGTGCTGTTGTTTTTACCTATATAAAAGGCGATTTTGGTATGTGCCATAGTATGTGTAGTATGTGTTATCTTGTAAATGTATCTTGGTAGACTCAAAAACTATTCGAGCTATTTCGCTGAAAATTTCACAGTTTGTTCATAATAATGCCAGGAGTGGCGTGAACGAAATATGATTTCTAGTGCTGTTTTTTTCACAGTATTAATTGAAAATTGGATTTTTCACATTTCGACTGCTGTTTAGAAAAAGCATTTCATCTCGAGACATTGAATACCAAAGTTTAATGAACGAAATACTACAAAATTGGATTCCCGTGTGCAAAAATATAAAACTGAAGAAGGATAAAAAATATCAAAACCAAAACAGCAATGAAACAGAAAATAGGTCTGAAATTATTATTTTTCCAATGTAGTACAATACACATTACAAAAAACAATGTAACAATGTAAAACCAGTAAATGCAATGTCAGTTAGTAGACAAATAATGATAATTGATAGTCATATAAAAAACGTAAGTTCAAAAAAAAAAATCGTATAGGTTACAAAAACATTTTTTATGGCATAATTTAAAAAAAGTGGATTCAAATACAAAAAAAATTACTTTTGGCGCAATCAGACTTTTTTAAAAATAACTTATGCAACTAAACCCACAAATTTGAGCCTCACTGAGTTAAGAAACCAGTAAACAGACGGCAGTAGCACGAATATGAATAAGTAACTAGCTATAGAATCGTTACGTGTCCGAAAAAAAAGAGGCGATGAATTTTGAAGATTTGCAAAGGTATGCAAAATATTCTGGAAAGTTTCCAAGACTTATTTATTTCATTTCTCAAGTCACAGCATAGCATACGAATTATATTTAAAGTGAGTAAAATAGCAACAAATGTGGCCATGAAAAATTCTCTTTTCCGCCGTAATATAATCATTTCTGTACTAAAGAGTTTGGAATTCAAATAATGTTCAATAAATAGATCAAAATGGAGCATTAGGTCACTTTTAAAAATTGTCGAAAAAAATCTATCAGGTTTAAAAATAAGAAAAGTTGTCATAGATTTTAATTATTCATACATTCCAAAAATTCTGTAATAATAAAGTTAACTATCTATTTCAAATTCAGTTTCTATTTTAATTTATTGCTAAAAAATGTTGGTTTAAATTAATAACTAAGGGTTTAGTAATTTATAATCATATTACTGAAACCTAAAAATGCAATTATATCCAATAGAAAATTGATGTGCATTAACAGCAATACTCAAAATTAACTGTATTAACTGTACCTATTTCTTATTTCCGTCTTTCTTTCTTTTTTTTTCATTATTTTATGAAAATTAATATATAAGATTTATCATTGATATTCAGTTTAATCTGTTAATTTTAAAACTGATATTAAACAATTTATAAAAATATATACTTAAAAATATTTCGGAAATTATTCTTAATGGGTATTATAAAAATATTGATGACTTTTTTTTTATTCATTTCATTTAAAAATATGCGTAAAAAGTTCAATACTTATAAAATGCGGTTACGTTATTTATTCTATTTTTTGTAACATTTCCACATATAAATTATGCAGTAAAAAATCATTTTATTTTAAATATCATAACATTTGAATGTATTAAAGAAATGAATTAAGATATTTATTGCATACACAACGGCACAAAAAACAATTTTGATCACTCAGTTTAACTAAATATTCCTTCTATTACTTTTAATTGCATATATTATTAAGAAATATTTAGCATTAAATAAATTTACGAAGATGGATAACAAGATAAGGTTACATTTTTTCTCCTCAAGAAATATTTTCGTGGTTCCGAATTTAAATATGTGAAAACTTAACTTGGAAAAGTAAAACGTAATATTCAAACGTACAGTAATGTTCAAATGTACACTATAGGAAAATAAATTGCAACATATTAAACGCGTAGCACGTATTACGTTGTAATATATTAAACGCGACATATATGAAATTTTAATTACTGCAAATACATATATACATGAATAAATCACCCTTTTAAGGGAAAATGCTGTATCTTTTATGTTTTCGGAAGAACAGAAGAACTAACATTAACAATCTATTGGGCATCCTTGCGTACGAATGCAAGGTTGAATAAGTTGGGGAAATCTATGATAAAGAACTTCTGTTTGCTCTTGATATTATACATATTACGTTATATTTCAGACATTTAATTTTCTAAAGCTATTAAATCGGCCTGTAGAATCTGAAGATGATCAAGCTCTTGAGCCCTCACAACATTTTAAATTGGCAAAAGGTCTGAAGAAAAGATGGGCCTTGGTAACGTATCTACTTTATTGGCTTACATATACTGCAAAGACTTTCTTGCAATATGTAAACGTAGTTATTCTGTTGAAATAATATGCCAGTATGTTGAAATAATAGGACAGTATGTTGGAATAATATACAGGTATGTTGAAATAATTGTAAAGCTGCTAGTCGTATAATCTTGGTAAAATATCGCTGTGCTGTCAGATTTACCAAGTTCTGATCTTGATGTAAAGCTTATGGCAAACCACATCCTTAATTCAGGTGGTGAACTCATGTCACGATAAAGTATGGTACATTTCTTTCTCCTGGAATACGACTTACCCGCTGCCTACAAACATTCTGATCAATGTAAAAGCGAGATTCATCACTAAAAACATCATGCTTCTATTGTTGATTATTCCATTTCACTCTATCTTTAAACAATAGCAATTCTTCTTTAAGCAATAGCAATTTCTTCTGTGTATCAGTGTCAAAGATAAAAGCTGTGTTGGGCAGGAACATCACGTAATGTAACTTAATAAAAAATAATTGGAAATTCAAGCAGAACTGAAACAGTTATGGAACATTAAAGTTATCGAAAAAATTTCAAAAAAAGTTAATTGCTTCCATGCCAAATCAACTGAAATATTATATAAATAAAAAAAAAGATGAGGCTTTCCAATTATTAAATATTTAAAAATTCATCACTGCTTTTTTAGTGTTCAAATTTTTTGGGGTGGATTTTTCACTGTTGATTAATTTTCTGTTTTTTAATTACAATTGTGTTAAATATCATGCGTAAATTTGTAAGGAATAAAATAAAGAAGTCAAACTGCTTAAATTTTTTTCATCACCTTTTTTTATGTTTATAGCAGATCTAATGGGATCTCAACATTTTTATGAACCACTGTAATTTTAATATTCTGGGGACTATTTCATAAATTTAATACAGTAAAAAAAAAAACTATAAATAATCTATGAAAAAAATGATATATGATTGCTTTAAATGTTTTGAATATATGCTTTTATTGAAAAAAAATTGAGAAAATTTCGTCATTTTAATATCCTCAGAGTAAACTTTAACAGAGGCTTAGAAAAATTTTTAATAATAGGAGATTATTTCTTGCAAGATTAAAAATATATCTTTATATTTTTATTTCTTACAATGAAAAAATCCTTAAAAATATTCTACTATGACGGTTTAAGAGAATCTTGTATGGTAGTTTACATTCTTTCAAATCTTCTCAAAATCACCAGATAGAAATCTGATAGACAAACTACGATATAAATTCAAGAAAAATATGAGAAAACAGTTTAATACATGAAAACTCAAAGTGAAACGAAAATAGAAAGCATAATTTCTGAAACAACTTCCTAGCTTGAACATGTTAAAAAGTATAAAAGCTAGGAAAAAAATTATTACGAGATAAAAATTATTTTACAAAAAATTACTATTAGATAAAAATTATTTTTTAAAAATTACTACTGGATAAAAATTACTACTAGATAAAAATTATTAAGAAAAAAATTGCTGCTAAATAAAAACTAGATAAACGTTATTTAGCAATGTAGATTTTTGGTATAAAACACCATATCATTCTGATATATGAATATATTGATAAAAAATATACTAATTTTTTTAATATGTGTTTTTTTTTATTTATAGAACGTTGTGAAATAATTACGCAAATATAAAATAAAAGTGGAAGATTTACATTTACAAATCTAGTGAAATACTAAATTGGTTTTTCTACTAAAAATTAGCAAAACTAAGTTATAATATTATTTTATTAATATTTTTATTGTCGTGTATAAATAAATAAAAAATTGATAAAAATTGAAGTTTCAGTATTTTACAAATAAAAGAAATGAAAACAACAAATCGTTATTCAATTAAAAGAAACTTTTAAAAAAACTGTAGTTTCTTATTATATAAATATATATTATAAATGCTGGTAAGTAATCCAAATCTTGATTACCAAATTCTGAACTCCTTTGATTCATTTTAACTAACACTATCTTTTCATTTCAAAACACTACACAAAATGTAATAAATTTTGAGAACACTGGTAAATGTATTTAATTCAATAATCAGTAAAGCATTTCATATCGTTTGTGACGTCTGGAAATTTTTTAAGATAAAAATAGAGAATGAACTATCGGACAAAAAACAGCCCACTATCGAATTTCGATAGATTTGGCTTCAGTGCTAGTAGTTTGAAGTTTAATCGTCTTTTCCTGAGAAGCGCTAGTTACATTTTGATCTTAGTTTGAAGATTGTAAGGTATCGACATTTGTTATTTTGACGTTAGTTCATTGATATAATATATCACAGAAGTTCTGTGTCTGGAGTGAGTATAAACGAAATGCAATGAAATAAATCTTCGATGAAAAGAGACCAATGAATTATAGTGTAAATAAAGTATATATTTTTAAATTGAAAATGATCAAAATAAAGTATTTTTTATATTAAGGACAGAGATATTCCAATATGCAAAATGCTTTAATAGCGTTAAATAATGTCTTTTTTTAATGAATAAACAAATTTTTAAGTTTAAAATACTGTTCTAAACACTAATAAATTTCTACCTGATCTATTCACCTATTGTTAGAAAGATATAATTTAAGGAAATCCAAGGAATGTTAAGAATATGGATATTGCATTATGAACCCAATTAAGCATTATTACTATATATATATATATATATATATATAGTAATACAGTTTAATGCAACCTACATTATGTTATTACAGATATATTTAATTGGATTCATAATGCAATATCCATATTCTTAACATATTAAAACTATTGTGTGTGTGGAAAGGTTGTGAAAACAGTTAATACCATACTATTTGCTGAAATTTGAAAAATTATCGATAAAATGCCCCATTTTCTTTTTGTTTGTTTATTCTTAATGGTAATTAGGAAGTTTTTAAATAGGATAACGTTCCTTTTTAGATTATATCCAACATAAAAATAAAAACAAACATAAGTAATTCATTATTACACTCTATTAAGAGCATCTTACTTATATAAAAAACATTATTTATTTATCATTAAAATTTTTATTAGTTATCCATGATTAATCAAAAAATTGTTGAATGCTTTCTATTGTTAAAAGTAAAACGTGTAATTAAATATTTCTATTATATAAATTCTTAAATACCACTTAAAGAAATTGAGCTTTACTGCAAATATATAATCATAGAACAGAAATTTTTGTATTTTAAAACAATAATAGGCTATACGGCAAAAATAAACTTTAATTACTTTTTCTTTGTTTTTTATTCTTTGTTGTACATCAGTAGATCTTGTGTTACACTTATGTACATCAAAAATATTTCAAATATTTGAATATCTCCCTTGATAGGAGGGAATTGGTTTTTCGATGCGATATTTAAGGATATTTAGAAATATATCTCTAATAGTTAAAAATTAATTATTAGATAATAGTTTTGGAGAATACCCTGTACGAATTACCGATACCTATATAGTGGTCCTCATTAAATACCAAGAAATTTCTGTTAATTATTTAATGAATGTGAAGTTAATCATTTTCGTTTTTGAATAGAAAATGAATAAATGCTGATTTTTTTTCATTATTATTTCTTGTACGTTGTGCCTCGTGTACCACTTATGTATACCACAAAGACTCCGTCATCGGGTGATGAAAGGAGAAAAATTCCTTCCGAGTGACATTTAGAGGTCAGGGTCTTGCATTTTCGTGTTATGTTGGAGAAACCCTGAAAACAGCCACCAGGCTGCCTATACCAGACATTTATAGACGTTCCAAAAATCGCATCAAGTTATTTTGACCTACTGAAGTTATAAAGCTTTTGGTACTTGACTCAAAGAAACCATTCAAAAATCTATGTAAATAATTCTGATAATAATAGGAATTGTTGCATATATATATATATATATACATATATACATATATTTCTAAATGTTGCTTGTAGTTTTTAAATTTAAATTTCTCTAATTATTTTTTAAACTTAAAAAAAATTTATTGACTAAATTGATTAATTTAAAAATGCTAAAAATGCAATGATTAATTTTTAAATATTTAATAATTGGTAAGCCACGATTTCATTTTTATATAATTTCATATATATTATAATTTTAATTTTTATATAATTTCATTTTGCCTGAAATCTGAAGAAATCTGGTTCACTTATTTTTTAAATAAGATATTTGTTTCTTAATAATATATTTTGGGACATTTTGTTTCTTAGCGTTAAAAAAAACTAGTTTAGTAAAAAAATTAGAGATAGTAGATTAGTTTAGTTGTTAAATATCTATTAAAATATAATAAACGATATGTATTTTTCAAAATATTATTACTATTAATAATTTACATAATTAATAAATCATTTTGTTTTCCTAGTAACAAATTTCTTCAATTTTCTGCTGAATGTCAATACATGTTTATTATGCATACTTTTTTGAACTTTCAAAATATTTATCATATCATTGGCATCAAATTTTAGAAATACGATTTAATTTTAGCGTAATGAAAAATATCAAACATAAAAAAAATCACTATAGACATAAAATATGTTCGTTACCTTTTCTTCACGTAACGTCACGTTTCTAAGAAATCCACAGAAAATATACATCCAAAATCAATTTTAAAAACATCAGTTGAATAATGAAGAATATTTCTATTTTACTCAGGTTTTAATGCTTTTCTTCATGTTTTGTATTATTTTAATTTAAATTCTTAATAATAAGGTAATCAAAATAATCTTCTACACTCTGTATGTCAAACATACATCTTTAATTTTAACAACAGGCTATTAAAAAGATCACTTTTTTATACTTGTTTGATAGCATTCGTCAGCTTTAGCTGTGTTCAATGCGTGTTATGCAATCGAGCAAAAGCAAATATATTTTATTCTGATTCTAAAAACTACTGGACTTCGAGTCAAATAATCATAAAACATTTCTGCGTCCATATTGCACAAGACATCAGACTGAAAGACGCAAGCTACTTGTCTAGTCGTTCCCATTACATAAATATATTTTTCACCACTTCCGCTTGGTGTAAATGTCAAGATGTGTCTCTTCGACTAACAAATTCACATTCCGATGTCATCGGAAAAGACAGAAGCCTTCTTCAAGTTGACATTCCATAAATTTTCGTGGCGAATATTCCTGCAACTTTCTAATTTCGTGGGAAGATCAGGATGGTGTTTTTATCGGTAGCGAAAACAACAGCTGGAAATTTACTTTTTTCAGTATCATTTGCTCTGTAAAATTTATAAATTTTAAAAATAGCTGTTTATTTTACAGCCTAGAAAAAATATATTTGTTAAAATATTACCTTTGAGAGCAAACTTGCGTTGAAAGAATGGAAACTCTCATATTATAAGTGGCATATTTTTGTTTAAAGAACTGTAATCCTACAGAATGAGTAATGGTATGTTTAATTGTTTTTAATCTGAATAAATATTCATTGTCTTATACTTAAAATAATAACATAATAACATCACTTTTATTTAGGTAAAAACCTAATGAAGAAATGTGTATCCCCTTAATCAAAAAATTTTATTGGATGGTTTTTCAACATTGTTTGATAATAAAAACTCTTTAAAACTCATATATGAAAATAAAATATTGTAAGTTGTTTACATAACAATTAGATCATGGAAATAAATTTTAATGGAGTAGAATAAAAAAGTAAATGATGAGAACATTTTAATTGTGAAACAATAGGTAAAAATCGTATCGTTTATTTACAGTAAATTTAGCGATCTACACCTTATAACATTGTACATGAGATTTTTTTAAATAAAAAAAAATATTACTGATAATGATTATTCTCTAAAACTCTAATACACAGGGTGTCTCAAAATTATTACTAAAAACATTTAAGGGACATAAAGATCTAAGATTAAAAAAGAAAGAAACCATAATCACATAGAAACCCGCGAAAGGTAAAAAAATGATAAGTGGGGCTGTTCATCACCGCTTTAGAGGAACAATTTCTTGTCTCCTCATTCAAATTGCAGCCTTCATACATAAGTATACTTCTGTATACAAACTTGGAGCTGGTAGACATACATCTAGTGTATGGATTAGCTGAGGGCAATAGATTATGCGTTCGTCTAGCTGAGGGCAATAGACGATCCACTCAATGCATTTAGTAACTGAGGGTTCCCACAGAAACGTGTATCAGACCAATATTTGTTTACATATGCATATCAAAAATTTATGCGATTATAGGAACATTTAGGGATCATAAAAATATTACGGAAAGGCCACGATCATCACAAACTCCCGCCGTAAAATAGGAAAAAATGGCGTGGAAGGGGTAGAGGTACCTGATCAAATCTTGTTGCCTCTGCATTAGAAGTCTCGCATTGCAGAGTACTTAGAAGTCTACTTAGAGTATTAGAAATTCGCATACAGCACATTTTGCAGGCTGTTCATGAACTTCTTTCATCACCAAATATCTACATCAAATACTTCATCCGTTCAACTATGCTAAATAAATATTTCCCACTAATTTCTAATTCTTGTGTCTTTTCTGGATTTTCTGGTAATAGGTTTCTATGAGATTTTGTTCTTTTTTGAGCCCATCTACCATATAACCATAACCTAACTTTTTTGATGTCATCTATCTTATAAACATAAGTGTTTTGAAGAATAATTGTATAATTAGCTTGTGTATATAATTAAAATATTTTTATTAACATAAATATGTCAACGAAATCGATAATAACAAATAAACAAATAATATAAAAAAACATTTTTAAAGTCAATTGCTACTTTTTTTTCACTATATAGCAGAAAATCCTTTATAAATAATTTTCATTCATGTTTATAAGTTTATCTGGCGCCACCTATTGGTAGATACATGCAACTTAAATCTAAAAAAAACTAAAATTAATGAATTAAATTTAATTACTGAATTAATATTTGAAAAAACTGTATTAACATCAAGTGTCATCCACTACAAGTTAAAAAAATGTATTTGAACTTCAGTGGATGAATAAAAAGTATTTTATGAACGATTAAAAATTTGAACAAGATATATATAGGGAGAGTGTGAGCTAATAGAAGGAATTGAAAAAGTGAAAGGAATGTAGTATTATTTCATATCAAAACTTAAAATAATTTTTAACTAACAGATAATAAGAGGGCAAACAAGTAATAAAACATTTAAATTATATTACCTTTGGTATTTAGTGTGTTTTTAGTAGTTTTTTAATCTCATTAATACAATTTGCATGTTTTAAGGTACAAAGAACGACGAGAAAGTTTCCAGGCTCACTTTTGCTTTCCTTAGCCTAAATAGTTTTTTAATATTTATTTCAATTTTTGACCATAACGTCTTGATTACAAATACGAAAAAAAAATTAATTCTGAGTAATATCAAAAATAATACTTTTTAGAGATTACGCTTTTAGAAACTTCAATTATAAATATTTTTCTTATTAATTTAGAAAATATAGTTACTAGTTTAATGAACCTATGAGATTAACAGGAGAGTTGAAATATATTAAATGCAAATAATTCTTTCTAAATCACTTGATTACTGATTTAAAAAATTATATTTTTATGTTTTAAAGAAAAAAGAAATAGTTGGGAATCGTTACAAACTAATGCATCTTCAGATATAATTAAGCTTAATTTTAACACAGAAATAAGGATTTCTCTAAAATTATTTATTTATTTTTTAAACATATATTGCTTATAATAAATAAACAAAATGTATATAACGATGTAATAACAAAACCAAACTGAAAACTTTATATTGACCGACATCTAAAATTTAAAGTTTTACTGCAATATTCCCTTACTGAGATTTGCACATAGATTCAAAAAAGTAAACCAGCCTTATGCCTGACAATAATTTTTACTTTTATAGAAGTAAAATCCTCAATAACATTGTTTGTTAGATTGCTTTTTCACAACTTTAACAAATTAACTTAACTTTGAAATTCATAATATAACATTTTCAAATTGTTGCTTTTTCTAAAGACATTACTAAAAATATTATATATGATTCATCCAAGTCCAGTGCTCTGATTTTTCTTTCGACAGCATACAAAATGTGTGTACCTGTTCTGTTTTCTGGATCAATGAAAAGCCATAGACCGCCTTGGAAAAATATTTACTTCGGGGCATGCCAACTTACTACTAAAGTAAAATATCTTGGAATACTTCAGAACCGGGAGCTGATTATTGTTCTTTTGGGTATTTGCTGAAAATTTATAAATTCTATCAGATTCTTCTGTAAAGGATTCTGAATTTTATTCTTTGTCAGTATGATTCTTGTTATTTATAGCCAAATTCTCTTGTGGATGTTTGTTTTATTTAATTTTTTTTCAAAAACATTTTTTCGCATTATATTGATTTATCGTAACAAAGGTTGAAAATTTAGAAAAAATTTGCAATTCTGAATGTATATTGCAATAGTTTTTATGTTTCATACACAAAGTTTGGATTTCATTCAATGTTTATTTTTTCTATTTTTTTAATTGAAAAGAAAATTTGTGCTTCGCACAATAAAAAATTTAATGCGAAAAATTTGTCAGCATATTTTATTTTGCTTTGAAAAGATATCTTTTATATTTGTTTCTTCATAAAATGTTATCCAATGCAACATGAACTGTACAAAATAACAAATGTAGTTTATTTTTCATAACAGATTATTTTCAAGACGATTTATATTGAGAGAGAGTTAGCTAGGTATAAAGAGTTAAAGCTATGGATTTCCAACATAAATTTAAGATTAATTTGAGCTCAATTAAATTCAGTAAAAAATAAAGCAAAGTTTTTTTAGTGAGCTTCAGAACCGTAAGAATTTTGAATAAAAATTTATATTCCTTACACTATTGTGCAAAATCCAACAATTCATTAAAAATTAGATATTAATTGTGGACATATGTAACAGCAAAATACAGATAATTATACTGTTCCTGCATTTTAAGTTTTCATAAATTCAAATTATAAAAGATTGTTTTTAACTTATTCTTTAGAAAAAAATTTTCAATGGAGAAAATACAAATACCATAAATTTCAGCTGCACTCCTAAAAAAAGATGAAAGTCTCTATTTTACTCTATATTTTTTAAATTTTAAAATTAATAAGTTTCTATGAATTGGAATAATACCTATAGCTTCAGTTTTTATAAATGACGATAAAAATAAAAATAAGTAAAACCAAAAGTGAGACAATATTGCAATCTTACGTATTAAAATTAAGATTGTGTTTCAAATTCTTTTATTTGATGATTCATCAATTCCTTAAAATTCATTAAATTTTCCCTGGATAGCAGATATTCATTTGCAGGCATTTGCTGATGACATTAACTTCATTATTTTAAGCAAGAAAGTAGAGGGACTCAAAGAACTCGCTGATACAGTTTTGAATAAATTCAAAATATGTACAATAAAGCCCCATCTTACTGCCTCAGTGGAAAAAACTAATTACATTCGATTCAGTAAATTAAAAACTGTTCCAAAGATTCACTGGACTGATAAACCAATATAAAGAAAGAAGTCACTCAAATTCTTAGGCGTCATATTAGATGAAAAACTTAATTGGATTGCCCATCTTTAAGAGCAATCAATCAAAACGATGAAAAAGCTCAATTGCCTCTATAGAATTTTCGGTAACAAGTAGAAAATCAACAAAGAACATAGAAAAATACTCTACAAAACAGTTATAGAAAGCATGCTTTCAAATGGAGCAGCTGTGTGGGCAAGCAATCCTCCGTCATACAAATAGCAAGAAGAATTGGCTCAATTCAAATATCTTTTTTAATTTTTATTTCCAAAACTTACCTCACAACTCCAACTTCCGTTTTGTAAGTGATTATTGGAATACCACCTTTATACCTGACAATTAAATATAAAACGATTTTCATGCACATCACTCAAGGTCGAAAAATGTTTATAATACATGACATTAATTTTAATCTAGATGACTAACTTACCCTAATTTTAATCAAGATGCATCCAGCAGATTTCCACATATCTCAGAATCCGCATTCATAACTACTTCAACTATAATTCCGCATTTAATATTTTCACAGGTGCCTGTAAATTAGAATTCGACACAAGCCGTGCATTTTTCTGTTTCAAATATGATAAATTATTCACGAATTTAAGGGAAAACATTACAAAAACAAATCTGTCTTCCGAGTTGAACTTCTTGTATCATATAAAGACTTAGAGTATTCGGAAATACCAAATGCTCCTATATCAATTTGGACAGACAGACAATCAAGTCCTTCCTTAATCCTAAACCCCTCATCTAATAGCCAAAGAAATCCAGCAAAATCCTCAAACAATGATAGCATCTAATTGCTTTGAATAAAAGCACATGCAGGCTATTTTGGCAATAAGTAAGCAGATAGCTTCGCTAAAGCAAGCCTTATAGGCGACTCACTTTGTCTTAATATTATCACTTCTCAAAAATAACTTAAATTATTGTCTATAAGGGGATTGGAAACGAGATTGAAATCATTATAACACCGTGGAAGAATAGTCCTCTTGAAGAATAGCGGCATCTTAAAATAACCTCTCAACTTTTTTACATTCAATGACATAGAAATATAATTTAGAACCCATGAACCAGATGGAAAATTATCAATTTAATGAATTTTATAGAAGAAAATAAACAATTACTCATCCAAAGAAATCATTACCACTGAATACTAATTGAATTTTTTGCTTCCATTCTTCCTTCCAAACAAAATTTCATTCTTCATTGAATAAAAGTCATAATATTTTATATCCCATGTCATACTTTATTTTGCAAATGTTTATTGCCGTTATTTATTCGTCCTCTATTGTATACTTTCATTACACTCATGCTTATGCCAGTTACGTAGTACCAAGCGCGTATTTTTCTTTTATCTTCTATTATAATTCATTGCACTTCTGTAATTCTGTTATTTCAGGGAGTTTTTTTTTAATTTTTATATTGTTATTTTTCCATCCTACCCTTTTTAACAGGTAAGGAGCTTCATAACCTTAGGTCGTAAAGTAAATGAAAGATCTTTCTCCCATCGAGCACAAATGGGACATTACTGGACGACAAATCCAAAGTCATCCATAACCAGCATGGACCATTGCTGATTTAACTGATCAAGTGCAACAGACCTTCATCCCACAAAATGACATGCAGCACCTGTACGACACAATACATGCACTCTCGCATGCTTGCTTTCAAAATCGGGGAGAGAACAGGGATTATTAATGTACCACCATTTCACATTTGAAGTGGCTCTTCTCAGGCATACTTTAACCTGTGATCTTGAAATTTTAATTAAATAAATATGTTACCATATTACCTAGACAAATGCTTGGCCTAAATTTCATTCCTCTAAGCTAATATATTTATATATATATATATATATATACGACTGATGGACTTTATATATATATATATGAATAGCTAGATATACAGCAACTAATAAAAAGAAAAGTCGTCAGTCCACACTTAATCAAATATATTGAATGAAGTTTTGTACCATTGTTGCTACAGCTTACGAACTACTTGAATGTTTAATTATACTTCAATGCCGGAGTAAAATAAAAGTTCAGCTTCACAATGATAAATGACTACAGCAAAGGAGAATTCCAGGAGCAACTTAGATTAAAGATCTTTCTTACCTTTGTCTTCGATTTCTCTTGTTCGACTATTGCCTAATTATAAAAAATAATCCAGCATGAAAAAAATAGAAGAGATAAAAAAAAAAGTGGAAAAGAAAGCCTCACCATACAGGGAGACGTAGAATAAATTATCTTCTAAATACTATCATAAATCATGATTGATTTATAGCTAAAGCGTTTTCTGCACAACGAAAATAATTTCTTGATTAAATATTAGTTTTAGATGACAAATATTCATAATCTGTATTATTAAGCTACTTTCTTCATGTTTTGGGCTGTTTACTTTTACTTTTTGATAGAAAAACAAGTTCATTTTTTTTCTAGTTATTTTCTCAATTTTTAATAAGTGCTTCATTTTTTAAATGAAAAGAAATATATGAAAAAAGGATTATATAAAAAGTTTTAAATTTAAGTGCATAGATATTGAGCTAATTATTCAGTATATTATAATCTATCACGATTAAATCTTGTGAATTTTAAAGAAATCTTTTTAAAGTCACAATATTATTTATAAAAAAACTATCACAAAAATATTTTATTTTTAAAATTAGATAGAGTGATTAAATATTATAAATCCAAAAAGTCTGTATGTTATACGAAGTAAAAATACAGAGGACAGTATATAGTTAAATATTTGAAAAAATTTTATGTCCTTTCTTTTCAGTAGCTTTATTATAAAAGAAAACTCAATTAAATACAAAAATCATCTTCTTAGATTGATAAATTGAACTTTGTTGTTAATTTTAATTTAGTAATTTGAAACAGTGAAATAGCTCTTTAAGAACAAAGATTCATTAATAACTTTCTTTAACATTTTTAAAATTTTATTAATATTAATGTCTGAATATTTTCTTTTATAGTAACTGCCCATAAGAAGTATTCAAAATTTATCTAAAATACATCAGTAAGAATTTCAATAATTCGTATGCGTTATGCATAAAATTCCTCACATATTCAAAGAGACCATTAGAATGATTCAAATTTCTATTCATAGAATTCTTATCAAATTCTCAATGAAGTCTATATATTTAATTAAATTCTGAATCTAAGCGTATCAAATTATCTAAATTTCTAACACTGTCTGGCAATCCAGAAGAACGTTTCCCTAAGCATACAACATTGTTTAACATTTAGAATTATCCATGCATTACTCTTATGGGGATTAAAATAAACTTAAGATTAATTCAATGACTTGGAAAGATTGAATTTGAATTATATAAAGCTGACTTTATTCAATCATAAAAGTTATTTAATACGATATAGCTTCCATAAATATTTAATTAATTTATAAATGAAGTCCTGCTTTGACTTAACATTTCCAAGAAACATTATTCGTCAAACTACGACATTTAATGCATGCAATAAGTTTTCTTTCACAAATATGTTGTTGTTGTTTTTTTTTTGATGCTGGGCACTTTGACCTAAGATCTTCCGCCACTAGAGCGAAAGAAATGTAGCAGATTCAGCGTTTACCATGAATATGCTTACTACATTCCACCCACATGTGACGCTAAAGTTGGAAGAAATAATCATAAGACGAAATTGTACCCCTCTCCGCTTTTCCTTGAACACAATTAAGGACTTTCCATATGACAGATTTATCGTGCTTATTCCCGGCATATATATGGAAGCTTTTGGTTCAGCATCACTTATCGAGTTTTAAACCACCTCTTAATGATTAGTGATTAACCCTTACCTCGGAAGTCCTCTTGTAATTATAACATTCTGTATTTTTCGTATAAATTTAAACCATTTTTTTCAAAATGTGTAAAGTTATCGTTACTGTGCATAGTATTTTGTAAAATACTATTTTTACATTTAATACCTAAATTAATTCTCTTAATTAAATTATAGGCTTATATAATATTAAAACAAATTAGCTAAAAATTTTGTAAAACTGATGTAATAATTAACAACATCTTTATTAAATTTGTGGATTCCGAAATTCAAATATAAAAATAATTTCAGAACAATTTGATGAATTAAAAGATCTTTTTCTCTAAATGGATTTCAGTAACATTCGTGCATAAAAATGATTTTTAATCTCATTTGTAGAATTATCTACAAATAGTGCTCGTCGTAAAAACGTTATTTCATTAATAAATTTTTAAAATTTCAAAACAATTTAATATTGAGCTGTTTATAACAGTACTTTTAAGTCTTATTTAAAAAATTCAGTTTGAGAAGCCAAATTACCTTTTAAAAAAATTGTATGTAATATGACAACATAAAATTAACATATTTAACAATTAAAAATTTTTTGCAAATATTAAGCAAATGCAGGCGAAAGTAAGTTATTCTTAAATCAAAAATTTTAAGAGTGTGATTTTACAGTTTTTTTATCTCATTAAAAAGAACGAACTCGAACATTTTCGTGATTTTAGCCTTAAACATTAAACAGAAATGTACAAAAGGGACCGCGAAACTCTACATTAGCACCACGATAAAAACAATGAATACAAATTAATTAATTAAATCTTTTATTTTTATAGTTTATTAACTATAAATATAAGCAGTATATAAATATCTATTTTTACAATACATAAAAATACAGACACAGAAGAGAAAAAGTGGAGATGTAACCATAAAGCAAAATCAATCCTCAATTTCAATCTTTTCTCCAATTTTCGATTTAAAAATAAATAATTAACTGTTTCCATTCCATACTTTTCATTATAGGTAATAATCACCAACGTCTGATGGATAAAACAAAAGCAAGTAATAAGCCTTTCAAGTACTAGAGGTACATACCAGAATCACATACATTAGTATTTGGGGATAAAATCGATTCCTCCCTTCTTCAATTTATCGTGTTCTATAATGATCAGAAGCTATCACGTGGCTTTGAAATTAATGTAATCATCAGAACATGTCAAAACCTCCTCAGTGCTTTATATTAATATTGAGTCATATAAGGATTTGCTTCACCAAGCTTCGTAGAAAAATTGGTGCTTGAACATTCTGGCATAAACATCAGTTTCGCTCTTTACAATTTGTCTTCAGGACAAAAATGTATCTAATATGATTGAATTTAGTGATGCTTATCTTAATATTCATTGAGTGTTACATCATGCGCAAATTGTAAATTTCTCTTGAAATGAATTCATCAAAATTATTTTCATTTAAATAAATGGTCTTTATTTAACCTTTTACAATGTTTTTTAATTCATTTTTAGAGAATCAGTGTTAGAATTTACATCTCTTTCAAATTTAACGCTGCATTTTGGATATCTCTGGAATAAAACAAAATTAAACACCTACATATTGGTATATATACGGGTATTAGTATAGCATATACTGGTAGTGGTATTAGTATATATATTGGTATATTACATATCAGTATCTAAAGCAAATTCTTTGAGTGTATTAATTTTCTTATATAACTTTAAATTCTTTAATTTTATAAAATATCCACAATTAACACATTGATTATCGCTCCAATTTCCTCATATCAGGTGTGATTTTTATAAAGTACCCACTCTACCGATAGTGCAAATATATGTTTTGTATATAACCAATTTCAAAATTTTTTAATTTCCAATTCAATTTATAAACATTAAAAGCATTAAAAACTTTATTTAATATTTAGGATTTATTCAAATCAGTTTTGTTTTATTTATTGATGCTAATTATCAATTTCTACCAATTTCTAATGTTATTTTAGTGTAATGTTCCTCATCCATTGTAAAATTTGTTATGAATATATCATTTAGGGGTTTTTCCCCCTAAAGGGAGAATTAGGATTATCATTAGGGGTTTTTTCCCCTATCTTATTAACCTTTTTTTTTTATTTTATGAAAAGGACGCCATGCATATTGAACTACATTTTAGAAACTAACAATAGGAATAAGAATATAAAAATACTAAACTTTCCTAGGCTTCAATAATCTTCGGTTGATTAAGCAATGCTCATGATACATGGATTGCTCTATTTGCTTTTATGGTTTGTGGAGTTAGACGTAAGCTGGAGTCAGACGAAAAGTAGTGACTAAATAGCATCATCTTAATCGTATTTGCTGCACTGGCTTTCAAAATTAAAAGAATTAGCTTATTTTGTCTATTTCATCGAAAAAAACTGAACTAAAAGTAAAATGAATGCTTCTAAATAAAAAAATCTTTAGAATCGAATACGGACGAGTATGTAAGAGAAGTTAAATTCAATTATTATAAACTCATCATAAATATTACATGCAAAACACGTGTATTTCAATTTCTAATTTTTTTAATCTTATATTCTAAGTTTGGGTTGTGCATATATAGGAACAATCTTTATAAGCGGGCATGGCAATTTCCACACTTTGTTCGTTGACACACCTCACCGCATTTAGTGGAGGGCGTTTTTTTTGGGAAACATATTTCTAAATTTTAAAAACACAATCAATTAAAGTGTGATACTGGAAGCTTAGTATTTTCAAATGCATATTGCTAGAGATTTCAATGTAATCCGACTTATGGATACTACGTTGGCCGTTACATTTAAATCTGTAGCTTAATTTATATATTAGATAATTTGTATTTACTAGTATTGTTGCACTTATTATGTTGTTGTATTTACTAATATTGTTAATTAGCGTTTATGTTTGTACAGTTTATGAATACTGTATCAGTTGAGATAAAACGTGTTCAAGGTCATCCAATAGCCAAGCCAGCCAACGAAGATCGATATTTGCCCATTACAGCGAAACGTAATAGGAGTGCAAAAATTTCTCAGCTCTCTCGCGATTTTCATATCGACATAATAACTCTGGTTTCAACTATTACTATTTCCAGAAGTCTGTGTGAGAGAGATCAACTTGCAAAAAGATCTAATGAGCTCCTTCCTGCGCCCATGTCAACCCGTATACCATGGTGCAAAGGACCTCAACTTAAGACTAGACATCAGTAGGAGACCATTTTATTCACTGAAAAGTCCCAATTTAGGCTAGTCATTGATTGCCGACATATGTTCACGTGGAGAGAACCAGTAACCCGCTATTTGTGCTGAAACATCCGAGAAAGGGACTATTATGGTAAGTGGAGTTTGATGATCTGAGCAGGCAATATGTTGGATGGGAGCAGATCTCCACGTCGTTGCCAGAAGTTCTGTGACTAGAAAGTATAGGAAGAAATGGGTTTGGCTTTTAAGAGGGAAATCGGTCCTGATTTCATTTTAATAGACTACAACGTACACCCACATAGGGCTCCTCTGGTCAACTTCTGGAAAATGAGAACATTCGCCAAAAGGATTGGTCAATCAGATCTCCAAATCTAAACTTTATAGTGCATACCTGGTATACTCTTGGGAGGGAAATTTCAAATCCCTTCTACATCCCAAAACTATTTAGGGCCTGAAGATTACGTTGATGGAGGAGTGGGACGACTACCATAGGGACATATAAACTGCATTATTTCCAGTATAAATTGATATACAGATTTTATAATTTTTAGAGGGAATCATTATTAACCATTGTTTTTTATATTTTAAGCACAGCTTTAAACCAACTAATGCTCATGAGTCTTACGCACGATCATGTATGCTTGTCATAACTATTTTTTCTGTATTTTATCAACCTATATATACATAACTAATTTAACTAAAATTTTCCAGTAGTTTTGGAGATATTCTATCAAAAATGAAAATTCTCCTGATTTTGAACGGCAAGGGGATTTCTATATATGTAAAATTAGACTTCTTTCATTATTTTAGATATTTTTAATATACTTATTCAGATTAAAATTGTTGATTAACCATTTATCTTATTGGTTTCTTAAACGTGTATTCCACGAAATTCTATGTAGATGTGTACTGAATTTTGGTTCTTCCGTTTTAAAATTCGAAATCAATTGAAGAAGTTTATATAGTATATTGAAGAATTTGTTTTTGTCCTCTTCGACCTTCTTCCTTCAATCGTGCTTCACCTTGAGTAACTTTTGTGTACTTTATTAGAATACTTTTACAAATACTATATTACGCTACACCATATCACTGGTGTTATAGTAAGAATGCGTCTTCATAGATTAAAAATAGTCCAGATAAGCACTTACGTACATAGAAACGATATGAGAATAGTGCAGATAAGCATTTACGTACATAGAAACGATATAAGAAAAGGTACTAAACTAAACACCAATGAAGATTAATTATATGTGAATGCAAATTAGATGCGAAATTCGAAAAATTCGAATTTCAGAAATCAGTCTTGAAAAGACACAAATACGATATTAAAATAAAGCATTTCCGAAAAAATTCATGGAAAGTATAAAATTTTGAATGCCTTTTATTTACAACATTTTAGCTGTGAAACTATTTCTCATATAAATACCATAAAAATTATGAGTTATTCGTTATTTCACAGAAAGCCAAGGAAGCGAGGCCTTCTATTATAATCACTAAAAGTTCTTTAGCGAATTTTATCCTGTACGGAAATCCTATCAAAAACCCTCATCCATTAGCCAAAAAATTATTGTTGTATACAGAAATATAACAAGGGTAAGATACATAATACCAAATAAACCACGAATTGCCTTTTTTCTTTTTTTAAGTTTTTTAGCAAATTTTTTAAATCCATCAAAGATATAAAATAACACAAGAATAAAATTTTTCCAACGAATATGTCTTTCCTCTGATTATAAAATACGTTTTAGACAAATGTAGTTCAACAAATCTAAGAACTATCACTGCTACATTTTACTGCTTGAAACAAAAGTCACACTGCATATGTGTCTGTCAGTTACTAGGATGCATTATATTACGTTTACTGGGAATTAAAAATGATGATTTATAGTTTAGTGGGCAACTAATGGTTGATCCAGTAATAAATCATTATTGTGTATTGACTATTACCTTATAATACTTGAACCACACCCCGAGTAAAACCAATAAAAGTTCGTTGTGGCATGAAGTAACTGTCTAATAAATACAAGCATGGTAAATCATTTTCCAAATATCAATTACTCTTTTAAAAGTTTCTTCATTGAAAAATTTTCTTAATTATTTTTTAAAACATCGTATAAATTGTATCAGAAAAATTTACAACAAAATAGGAAATGATCTTAAATTAATTTTCCTGGTTATATTTATTTTTTATATTACTTCAGTTTTGACTTCGTTTTATTAATGAACATTACAATTTCCTTATTTTAAGTAGAAGGATAATCATTTAAAATTTAATTTACAATGATTCATATAGAATTTAAGTAAAAAAGGATGCATGGAGCTATGTTACTAAAATTTAATATTTTTATGCAATTCTCCATCCATCTACAGCCTACATTAAATTCTACATCCATAAAAACCATTTGTACACATTCTTAAAAATAGCTATAAATATTTATTTTAGCTCTTTTATATTTCAAAAGCACATAAAAAATGTTTATAGAAAAATAACTTGACTTAAAATTTAAAAAATTATTTCTTAATTTATGAAACTTAAAAACTTTCTGTAAAACTTTATTAAAAACTTTTTGATTTAAGAGATCAAATTAAATTGGAGATTTAGTGATGATCAAATTAAATCTCATGTATTATTTTAAATCAATACAGAAAGAATTTATTTTATATATTCACAAAAAAAATGAATTAACTCTTTCTTAGTATAGTGGTGCTGGATGTACTAAATGTCGTTGTTATCATTAAAGCTCAAAAAAAAAAAAAAAAACTGAATCATTTATAATTACAAAGATTTTCACCTTATATCTTGAACCGCTGTTAAAAATTCTGATATGGTCTTGTAATGGTAGAACGACTTTTGAAAATGTAGTAATTAAAATTTTTGTTCTTTGTAGAAGTCGTAAAGATATTTCCTACGTAATTCTTTTCGAAAATAGAATATTTTGTGAAGTTTTCAAATGAGAGATTGAAAAAATTACATTTAAATGTATATTGTTTTGACAGAAAAGGAATATTTAAATTTTTCATTATTATGTCAATCTTGAAAAATTAATCACGCTATGTGAATTCGAGAAAACTGTTTTAATCTTCTTAATGTTTTTGCTCTATGATATTAATTTATCATATTATCTTACAACTTTTTAAAATTTACAGTCCGCAGATTACAACAAATTTGAACAAAAGGTTACAACCCATGATTTTTAAGGTTAAAAAAGAATTGTCTAGTGATTTTTTTAAGATAACTATAAAATTAGCTTATTATAAAGTTGTTAGACTGATGTTACAAAATATTTTAATTTAACTGAAAACAATTTTTGGAAAAAACAAACAGCGAAACAAGGTATCTTAAAGCAAAGAGTGCTTTTAGCATTAATTCTTGCATATGCAAATATACTTAAAGACTAAAGTTTAATATTTCAAGAAAAAAACTTTTTAAAGCACTAGAATTAGAATAAAATTTTCTGGAAAAGTGTAGAATAAAATACTTTAGTAATTTTTAAAGTGTCTCTCTATTACAAACGGTTGTGCATAAAATTAAGGAAATGAACAATACAACAATAAACAATTTTAAAGACGGGAGGGATAGATTTTGAAAAAAAAAATTATTTTGATATACATTATTGAGAGAAAGCCCAGTAGCTGTTGGAGAAAAAATCGATATAAATGGCTGGCCATTAAAATTGCAATACAATATTAACTTCTAATATTGCTAAAAAAGAAAGACTGAATAAGTAAATTGACGAAAAAGTCATTTCATCTACGTTTTCTATTAAATTAACTTGTAAAAAAAGGAAATCTAAAAGTATAATTGAAAAATATGTACAATTAAATATAATTCCACTGTTATAATCGATATATTTTAGCAATTCTATTAGCATGCAACAACATATGATTTGCGTGTTGTTTTCAGTCCGCCATAAAATAAGTAATGAATATAAATTTTATTTTGAACAATAGCATTCAAAACCTAAAAATTCTACAAATATCACTTTAATTTCAAGCATTTCCACTTCACGTAATCCCTTTTCAAAAGAAATATAAAAAAAATTCCTTAAAACAAACGAAACGCTGTTGGATTGATTCATTTTATCTTCCCTTTAAGCTTTTCAAAAATGTAAGGCATGAAAATGAAATGAAAAAAGAATCCTATATCATTTCTTTTACGTTGTTTTTACGGTACATTTTCTAATTCAGGCTGTCAATTTGATTGATCACCAGTCAAATCAATATATATATATATACAGAACTATAAAAATAGGATTTAGTTGATCCTAGCAAATGGAACTATTTTTTACATGTAAGCATAAGAAATTAAAAAAAATTTATAACACAAAATTAAATTATTTTGATTCCATTAGAACAATTTGGGCGTAAGAAGAAATATATGTATTTTTTTCTTCGCACTATTAGTCTGAAACATTTTTCTCTAAAACTGAGGATTCCATTTAAAACCATAAAATTCTAGAAATTGGTAAAATTTATATACTATATTTTTACTAATTTTAGGGCTTATTAAGAAATTACTGTTCTGTACCAATAATTTATGGTATTTTATTGCGTAATTTATTTTATTTTATTCATTCATTTATACTGAAATATTCTATTCACAAGAGATGTATAACTATCATAAGAGAAGATTAATACAAAATAATTAATGAATAAATTTCTATATAAAAAATTCTCATAAAAAGGGAACATTTTAATGTCCTTAAATTTAATATCAAGATGAACTATTTTTTAATATTCACTTAAGTTTTTAAAGATATAACATTTTCCAAAATATTTTTATTTCATTTTTTTATGAAGATTATAAAATTAAAGAAAATCTTATTGAATTTAAGTACACTTTTTTTCTAGTTAATCTCAAATTTCACTTAAAATATTAATGGAATTTTATTACATCCTTTTTTTCTAAATATTAAAAAAAAAAACACTTTCAACTAATATCTCAACAATAGATTCGATTTCTTTTTGATAAAAGTTTAACTTTTCCACAATTTGATGAATTATTTTGTTAATTTCAAATATGAATTATAATTATTTTTAAAAATAATAACTCAATATCTAAAGGATAAAAAAGAAAAAAGAAACTTACTTTATTGCAAATTACTAATCATGGCATTAGAGCCCATAACAATTTCTTCTTCTACGTGTTTTTTATAGTGATTACAAATCTCAGTTTTTAGCAATGATCATTATGCTTAAAATTATCCTCAATAGAGATGAAGGCATTCTGTAAATCAGTTTCCACTTTGAAACATATGGTAGATACAGTGAATCATCTTTCTTAAACAGCATTTGTGATCTCTATGAAACACAACCAGTTTCGCCTTTCCACTTTTCGTAATGTCTTCCTAAACTATCACATTAAGTCATCAGAAGATATCGCATTAAGTATATTACAAGGATGATGGATTGTTCCTGTTTTTTGTAAGCTAGAAGAAAGCCATAGATTGTTTTTGTAAATCAAATGATAATTCCCTAACAAAAACCACCATTTCATGAGGATCAATGTTTTATCTATTTCCATAGATGGTTCAGTGTTCGTAAAGTAACACATTGTGTAGCTTTAATAGCACGATCTATACTTATTGTTGTTGTTATTTTTTTTCATTTTTTGTGAAAATAAAAATTATATTTGATTTCATGTTTATATTAACAAAATTTTTTTTAATAAATTTAGGTCATTAAAGGCATTAAAGAAATAAAAATTAAAAAATATATTTTATTTCTATAGTTTAGAAAATGTGAAAAGAAACTTTTCAATGTTTATTTAATAAAAATCAGTCAACTCACAATTCGCAGAATAAAACAAAAAAAAAAAAGAAAAAAATGCAGTATTTAGTTTTAAGCGGCCAGTTATGAACAATTATTAGTGAATTAAAAATAAACTGGTTGTATAAAAATATAATTCACTTACAAACAATTCTATGATTTAATGAAAGTATACAGTATTTGATGTTTAGTGAATTAACTAATTATTATGATAGATAATTATGCAAACTATTTTTTTAAAAAAAATTATAAATTTATAAATTTATTTATATTTTTTACAATTTGTATAATTATATAAATTTATTTTTATATATTGACTATTATAAATTTTATGCCTGTAAATTATAAATTAATCATTTGTCACAATAAAATATTCTGTATATTTAATAATTCTTAGACCTGGTACATTGAGGATGCATTTATAATTAATGAAATTAGATACAAATTACAGTAGGAGTCCAGGATAAAGAAAAATTATGAAATGAATCATGAACATTAAGTCAAAGCTATTGGAAAATATGTTTGTGTTTTTCTATCTGATTTGATTAAATGGAATTTTTCCATATAATCAAATCCCTCTTGTGTAAAATCTGAAAGAAAAGGGAAATGAACTACTAATTAATTTTATAATATATCGTATTTTATAACAGTTCCTTTTATAATTAAGTATTTTAAAATTAAACGCGAAAAAAAGACAGAAACATGCAAATAATAATGTCTTCCTACGAATGGAAAAATGAAATGATATAACCAAATGTTTTTTTTAATACCTTAGAGCCTTTTAACTTAGATACCTTTTTAATACCTTTACTTTTAATACCTTTAATACCTTTTTACCTTAAAGTACGAATTTTAAGACTAACTTTCAATATATATCTGTAGAAAATTTGTGGTGTGTACTGGAATATGCAGGAAAAAATACCTTGGAAAACAAATATTTAATTAGACTCAATTTTTTATTTCTGTCATTCCAAATATAAAAATAAATATAATATAGATATTCCAAAAAAATTATTCGTATAATTAAAAAGGCAGCAAAGTAATATCTAATTAGCGAGATGATTGATATTTTTCTTTCTTCTGAGGAATAAAAAACAATCGTGGGTTGGATCATTTTCATTAGTAAGTTTATTTTTAGCTTTGAAAAACAATCATGTTTAAGAAACAGCAGTTGTTTCATATGAAAGAACGTAATTTTTAATTTTCTAATGAAACCTCTTTTCATCTCATTTCTTTTAACTTCTTGCAAGTGATATTCATCGTGAAAGTATTTTAGATAACGACAATCATTAACTAATATGTGACTGAAAAATAGGCAGAAAAAAAGGCACATAAATAAATTAAGACCTAAATAAATTAAGGTACATTTGATTAGTTTTTTGGAAGGTAGCATTTTATATTGAATTTTTTCATCAGATTCATAATTAAACGTCACAAAGAGTTAGAAAACAATTACGTTAATTAGAAAGGTGAGAAAATTAACTAAAATGAGGAAAGTAATCGCATATGGACTGAAGCGTGAAATAGATTTGTTGAGAATATATCGCAATTTCGTTTGTCGAAGCCTCCTTTCTTCTGTTCTACGTCTACTTTAATTATGGGAAGTACATTTTCTTCAAGGAGACGTATAATACTCTGTGTCTTCACAAGCATTAAGATAGCCATGTAAAGAGTTTTATGGTGTAACTATCCCAAATATATAAATCACTCTTTCAGGGTAGGTTTCATTTTGCAGTGTTATTGCTCTGGAAAAACATCTTTCGTGTTTGTTTACTGTATTAAATATATATATACTACTGTGTCCAAAAAGTAAGACCAATTTTAAATTTAAATTTCCCGGGAATGTGGTATTTAATTTTTTTTTTTTTTTTGCTTTTTTAGGTTGTTGGCACTGTCCTTGACGTCTGTGTCAAAATATTCATTAGCGCTTGAGTTACGCTTGGTTTTGTGAGATGCTAAAATTGATTATAACTAAAACTGAGTGCCAACGACCTAAAAAAGAAAAAAAATTAAATATCGTATGTCCGGGAAATTTAAATTGGAAATTGGTCTTACTTTTTGGGCACAGTAGTATATACTCCCAAAAGAAAACATTGTATTATTTTACTGCTTCAAAATATATTTTTAATAATATTTTTGAATAAAACAAGTAGATGAATCATTATACAATAATTAATAAAGTATATAGTAAAGTAATTAATACAGTAAAGAACTCATGTATGATTTCTTTGCTTAATTAAATTTTTAAAATAAACAGGTCCTATAATTTTTTGTTCAGGTCCACATTTCAAGATTTTTGTACTTATTAAATTTGTATTTTTATACAATAATTAAATGAATAAATTTGATCTTAAAATAAAGTTCTGTTAACTAATAATTATGATAAAACAATAAACTTAGTATTTTATATTATGTTATTTGAATTTATTAATTTTTAGTAGTTTTTTACTTAAAATGTTGTATGGGTGTTTGACTTGATTATTTTAAACTTTTAAAATTTTTAAATAATTTAAAGCAATTTTTCAGATAATAATTATTTGCTAACAGAGCATATTTTCAAGAATTATATAATCTGCACTTTTTTAATGGGATATTTAATTATAGTATTTTTAATATAAAGTATTTTCAAAAAATTGTAGAAAAAACAACATTTGATATTTTGATATCTGATATTTTTTCTAAAGATAAAAATAAAATACATAAATTCTGGCAATTAAATTTTTAGAATAATTATCAATGTACCAAATCACTACACCCGTCAATCAACTTTTTCCTGCTTTTAACCGGCACGTAAACGAAAAATTACAAAAGAATTGCATTTGGTCTTCTTCAAATAAACAAAAATTGTGATTTTTTAAACAAATATCATATAAACCAGAACTAATATCTTAGTCTGTAAGTGTTCTTATTCGAAGCCACGGTTCATATTCATAATAAATATCGTTATTTGTTCATTGTTTGAGTTATATTCATTTTAGTTCATTTACATTTTGAATTTTAAATCTATTTAGAATTAATTTTAGATTTATTTATTTATATACGTCTTGTAAGAAAACATTTTAGATGTATTTTAAATTGATTTTTTGCAATTATTAATGACCTAATTGTGTGAAAATATAAAATGATCAATTGCGATAATATACTATAGTTTTTTAACATTTTTAACCAGATTTAATGGGATAAACTGGAATCATTTATTGAACCTAGGTCACAATTCATATTTTTTAGATTTAAATAAAACTATTTACATATGACTAATATATAAACACATCCATCTTATTGCATACAAAGCATACTAAAAAAAAATATTTATAGAAAAAAAAAAGAATATTTTCGTTATATCTACACAAATAACGTAAGATGTCAAATTTTATTAAAGCATTTCATTCTTTGCTATTATCAGTCAAAACAATTTAAAGACTATGAACATTAAATGCCTTATACCAATATTAAAACATATTATAGTAAAAATAAATTCAATCTTTGTATATAAACCTATAATTCATTTTTTCAGGGAAAAATTATATTATATGATTAGAAACATAAAATGCATATGCAAATCCCTGGTAAGTAATCAATGCACCGTATTATCTTATGAGCATATTTGCAATACATTATTTCACCCTCTATCTCTCAGATAGAGATTTTTTAGCTGATCGAATAAATATGATCACATATCTTTATGGAATTGACTACTATTTCACATGACAAAAACCCTTATAGAATTTAGAAATATATTTTGGTTAAAGCTTATTTATTTGTCTAAAGGAAAAAGGAATAAGGCTTCCAAATATTTGCAGGATTTACAAATAAAACCATCAATGCACTAAGTAGGTAGAGTTGTATTTTAACTATTCTATATCATTTCTTCATGCTCTTATCTAATATGAAAGACAGCGTCACCAATTTTTTTCTTCTTTAATTCCTCTTTTCCTGTAAAATTCCTTTTGTCACATATGTCTTTGCTACAACTGATTCTGATCTTGCCCACGGTTCGCCCTACTCAAAAAAGCAGAAAGAAACTAAAATGAAGAGTTCCAAAAACCCCTTTCTTGAAGGCCTCACTTGAGATGTCGAAGAATAGATATTTTCCTCAAAGTGAAACATGTCTTCCTGAGGCAAAGTAGAAAAGTTTTTACTCGCATCACATTTAAGGAATTTTGAGTTAAAATATATATATATATATATATATAATAAAAATTTGACGGGAATATGCTGAATATATACAATAAAAATCTCTAAAAAATTGTAGTATAGTAAAAATAAAATTTGGAATTTAGAATCCACAATTGAAAGTAGAAACATGTGATTAAAAATATATTAAAACATATATAAGCAATTTTGAAATGTACAAAAATACCATCAAAATTTAATTTATTGTAATAGAAGCAAGAAATATATATATATAATTTTGGGGCAGGGATTACTTTTTCATTGAAATCTTTCAGAAATATATTTTGGTGTAATTTTTATACAAGGAAGTTTTTATGCTTTACGTTGTAAGACATATTTTGAAATTTTTATTGCTTTGTTTATAAATATAAATTTCACAGGAATATACTGAATATATATAAAATAACTTTTCTAAAAAATTAGAATTTAGTAGAAATAAAAATTGGAATTTAAAATCCACAAGCGTAGGTAGAAACATGTAATTATAAATATTTTAAAACAGGTATAAGTAATTTTGAAATGTACAAAAATACCATCAAATTTTAATTTATAATAACTGAAGTAAGAAATAAAAAATATATAATTTTGGGGCAGAGATTCCTTTTACATTGAAATATTTCAGAAACATATTTTGACGTAATTTTTATGCAAGGAAGCTTTTATGTTTTAAATTGTAAGACATATTTTGAAATTTTTATTGTTTTGTATTTTATCTTAGGAGAATTATTTTAGTATTATTATTATTATTATTATTATTATTATTTTATTTTTTTCTTTATTATTTTTTTTTTTAAAAAATAATTTTAAAAAGAGTTAATAACCATTTTCAAATTAAAAACTAAAATATTATCGAAATTTCTTAAAACGAACGTAGTGTCAATTCCAGTTGTTTGTGGTTATCATAAATATTAAATATATATAGGCTTTTTTTTGGTAATGAATCCTTTGCTTAGTTATAAATTATAAAGCATTAAAAAATTTAATTTTGAAAAATGTCTTGCATTTTTTTAGAGGGAATGATCATAACATTACGCTATTCTTTCAGTATTATTATTTGAATCGTTATTGTTTGAACTTCTTTCATTGTATCGACGAGTTTAGCCAGCTGTGAACGATCTTTTTTATCTCTCTGAAGACTGAAAACACATCTAGAAAGCAAAAAGAAAGGAATTTATTTTCACTTGAAGGGATTTCAAAATAAAACATTTACAAAATTTCTTCTTTTAAAGAATACTCATAACACAAGCTTAGATCTCAGCAGATGGTTATTATCATTTAATACTTATTGTAATGTATTCTAAGTGAAAAATGCAATTAAAAGTGGCATAATATTTGAAATCAAGTTAGATTTGTTTTAGATTACAAAAATTTCAATTTGCATTACATAATTCTTTTATTTCTTTATTTAAAAATTCCTTCCTAAATTGATCTCATTTTAAATAACTGCCATAAATTCAATCACACGTCACCCTTTTTATTGAGAAATAAAAAAGTAAGCTAATTACGTATTGAAAATGAAATGGTGAAATTTCATTAAATAATATTTTCTGAACATAAATAAAAAAATCGGTCGCAAAATGCATATGAATTAAATCCAGAAACATTTCTGTACGATAACTTGCAGTCTAAAATTAATCATATACATATGAATTAAAATGTATATAAATGCAGCAAAATGCATATGAATGCAGCAAAATGCATATGAATGCAGCAAATGCATATGAATCAAATCCAGAAACATTACAGTACGATACTTGCAGCCTAAAATTAATCATAGAGTGTTCCAATTAAATCAATTTTAAGCCTTCGTCAGCATCGTTCGATAAAGAGATAAGCAAAAGATAAGAGCGAAAAATAGCAATAAAAACAAGTAAATTTGATATGCTGCCTTTTCAAATATTTAAAATTTAGAAATGAAAAATTTTCTTTAGCACTATCAAAATACAAATAAAAAGATTTCTATAAAACTTAAAGGATATATCATTTAGCATTTTGTTGTAGTTAATAAGAATAGAAACTATGGTTGAATTTTCAAGTAATCTGAAGTCTTCATTAATTTAAAAATGCATTTTACCTGTCCAAATTCGGATTTTGTGTTATCCATATAGATTTCATATACCAATATATGGTGATACATTATCCCTACCAAAAAAAATTATTTCTCAATGCTTTTAAAATGATTCAGATCTTTTTTGTGTTTGGGGTTTGGTAAAAGTGTACCAAATTCATCTTTGCTTCATGAATTTCATTTTACCACAAATATCAGCAGCAGGTAAAAAAAGCTGAGAGCATCAAAACATACGAAGAATATTTATCTCCTTGTGATTTACATTAATATGTAAGAATACTTTGTTAATTTTTTATCATTTATTGATATAATATTGAATTTTATAGCTTATATTGATTTGAATCCAATATTAAAACATTTTTT
>BPLQ01000905.1:0-129349 GCA_021605075.1 Caerostris darwini | reverse complement strand
TTCTAAAATATCCAGTAAAAATTTGCCCCAACAGTTAAAAAAAAAAAATTATTTGCTAATATTGAAGGTATTTTCTGTTCATAGTAAAATTGATAAAAATTTGGATTATTAATTTGATTTATGAAAAGATTCAATAATACATTTCATATTTCATACTTTTCAAGAAAATGGCAATTAAAATGAAATTTTCTTAAGTATATATACATTTAAGAACTGACTTTTGATTGAAAATTTCATTTTTTTTTTATTCTCTATAATATACGCTTTCTTAGTGAAAAATATAATTTTAAATTTTCGTTAAAATATTATATTTAATGGGAAACAATTAAGGTGAATAAAAATAAAGTCATAAGCAATCGTCTGACTCAAAGAAATAAAAAAAATAAAATGCATAGAAAATATAGTGCACACATAAAGTGATGTTCAAATGAGTGTTGTCTTAATGAGTATTGTCCCATATGAGTATTGTCTTAATTCTTATCGTTTCGTAGCATCATATATTTTACTTGTAGTTACTGTTAATGGAGAATTCTTTGCAAAAAGTTTTGTTTATAATAATTCTTCAGTTCTTCGTTAATTTCAGTTGCTTTCATGGTCTTCAAAATGCTGATTAGAATTATGGTATAAATATATATTTCTAATGAATTTCAGTTTTATGGTTTTGTGCTTTTTTATAGGTGGCTGGCAGATTTCATTCGTTCACTCCTTCCGTGACATTAAAATACAACGCTAAATACAACGCTGGATGAATTTAGATAGATATCTATATCATATGCTTGCACTGAGATGAATAAAATATTAAACGTCTAGACATAACAACATTTAATACGTAACTACTCATTTTACAATATATAGAATTAATTGGTTTTTTTCGAAAGCCTTTGAGTATTAAGTAGATTTGCTACAAAATTCGTTATTTCGTACAGCCGACTGTAATTTAACAGAGGGTACACTTCATTTTTCGCATCTCATCTCATCTCCTTTTTACCGATATCATCTGATTTCCTGATTGATCTCTAAGCCTATTCACCAAATGCCATTAAATTTCTTGCATAATACATTCATTGAATATCTAGTCTTACAAACTGGAAATAAGTATTCAAATCATTAAATGGATGATTTATAAATGTGAAACCTACATTTTTCTATCCTTTTTAATTCTGAAAAAGTATAATCTAATAAACATTTAAAAATATTACGATAATGTAAAAGGTTCATATTTTGTTATGAGCGTGTTCTTATATTTTTCTTCACGGGAGCATTTTCTTAACTCGAAAAATAAAATTATCCATCACCAATTTTCTTTTTTTATATATAAATTAAAAAAAGAGCCTTAAACTCTCGACATACTTAGAAATAAACAAAAACATGTTCATTTATTTTTAATAATTTATATCTAAAATTTTATGACAGATTGCAAAACTCAGAACATTTAAACATTCCAATTAGATGCGATTTTCACCCCATGACAAGCTACAAATAAATGATTTTTTTTTTCTGTTCTGTAATCAACAGCAACTTTGATTCACTCGTTTCATTTTATTTTACTAGAGTCTGACGTTAATGATCTTCTTCCCTGGCATTCCTTAGATGCTCTTTTTTCATCTTATCCTGCAGTGGCCCTATTCTTGAGATCTCCTTCTAATCTTTAATTATTTAGTCTGGTATTTCAACATTCTTAGAAGACCCTTTTTTTCTAATTAGCCTTATTTGTGTCAAATGAAGCTTTTTTTTTTTTTTTGTTGTTGTTAGGGAAAACTTTTTTTTACTCACTTTCATAAGCAGTATCACTTAACATCTAAAATTCAAATGATGCAACCCTATGCTAAATGTCCCTGTTGGGAGGTGAAGATATTATTTATAAATAGGAAATAATTGTTTCGCCAAGGTATTAGAATCCCGCTTTAGTTATTTATGAATTCTTTTCGTAAGAAAGTGTTAGAGTAAAAATTGTTTTTATGAAGTAACTGTTATATTGAATAACATGCATAAACAACAGTTCAAACTTTAATCTCCTTTTGTGTTTTAAATGGATTATATTTTTACTTGATATTAGGACTGCGCAGTTTTATCTTAAACTTTTCCCACTGAAAAAACTTAAATGTTATATTTAATCAGGGAAATTATATCTAAAGTATTCGGTGAAAGTCTTTACTTCAAATACTTTACTTTACTTTACTTCAAATAACAATTCTAGTGAACTAACGTTTTAACTAAGATATGTAAAATACTATTAGTCTTAAATGAAATTAAAGATAATGCTGAGTATCGTGCAATTTGTATAAACCTCTAATCTGCAGTATAAAACAGTTTGTCTTTTCAGATTTATAGTTAAGTAAGGAAGTTTATACTCTGATTAGTATATAGTTTTATAAATTTCAATATTACAATAGAGCATCTTCTACGAGTACATATTTTATTCACAAGTCCTTCTTCTCGTGAAAAGAAAAGCGGCCTGATAGCCTAGCTCTCTGGCCTTTAGTAGCACAGGCTTCAGTTTCGAATCCTGGCGGTGGTATGGATGTTTATTAGTGGTTCGGAATCCACGTTAAACCGTAGGTCCTGTCTAATTATCCTAAAGTGTGGAAAAAAATGACCATAGAGCGATAAACCTTAACTTGAGAAGTATGATCCTACAACTATTCTCGTAACTTTTATTGGACATACACAAAAGGGTATTCCTGAAATCAAATCAAATCAAATCAAATCGATTAATAGAAAAAAATTATTTAACAAACTTAATGGCTACTTAACTTATATTTTTAAATTTTCTCATTCAAACAATCGAGTTTTTAGCTTAATAAAGGCAGTGCAATTCTTTTTGTCCTACAATTCAAATTATTCTAGGTACAGAAAAAAAAATTCTATACCTAGAATAATTTGATATTGTATTTTTGTATATCAGTGAGCCTCATATTCCATTTATTTATACCACGCAACTTACTGACAACTGATGAAGGCAGAGAATTACCTTCCGAGGGAACTTTTTAGGCCAATTGCCCCACATTTGCATATTGTATGAGAGGAAATTCGAAAATTCCTATCAGCCAGCCGGTCTATCAATGCGAGGTGCTTAATCACATGAAAAAATTGCCATCGAGTCTTCGTGTTTTAAAAACATTCATTACTTATGTAATATAGGTATATCACAATATAATATATGTCAAATATTCCAAATGCTCCAAATATTACAATATAATATACATCATTCAGTAATAAATATTTCATTTTTAATATCCATTGCAAATATTTCCTAGTTTAAAGTCTTTTATTTATTTATTTATTATTTTCTTTATTACTTTCGACATTTAACAGGAATTGCTCCTTGAATTTGGTAAATCAATTTTCTTACTTTCTTTTATTTAATATTTTCAGTAACTTAATTAAAAAACTTTCTTCTGTATTTCTGAATTGAAATAAATATGTGAAAAACCTAATTAAATTCAAAATGAATATTTTATCATTCAGAATACCTAATTTTAGTTTTGAAAATACTAATTACATTTATTAAAATAAAAAATGAGTTAAATTTAGAAAGCTTACAATAAAAAGAAATGTAAAGCAAAAAATAATATTTTTTCCTAATAACTTTTTTTTCTTTCAAATGTAAATCAAAAAGTTATTTTACTTACAGGAATCTATGGTTAAAAATGTTTAATTAGTGAATACTCGAAACATTTTTTAATATATCTTAAACAGTTCCAGATAATTGCAAACAAATTTGTATTTAATGAAGAGTGTTCAAGTTTTATGTCATATTTCAACTAACAAAGTTATGTCAGAAAAAATTAAATTAATATGATATATAATACAAATTTAATTTATGTATCAGGAAAATATTTCAATTCATTCTATTTTTTCTGTTGGAAAGTAATCTTTTTTATTGATGTTAAGAATTCATAGAACATTGATTTTATTTAATGCTTAACATTTTATATATGTTAACAGTGCTGTTATTTTTTGTGAATAAATTTTAGGTATAAATTATTTTGTGAATAAAAATTACAAAAGTTATCAAGTTTTCTTATTTTTAAAATAGAGAATAGGCGTTACATACACACACATGTATATTTTAACTGATATTATAGTACGCTCATTGTAAGACTTTACCATTCAATTATGATGTACTTAGCGTACATACAATCTGACCACTTTGCTCACAATTTGTTTGATTTGGTTTGTCACGCTACGATCATTTTGTGCACACTTTATGCTAATTAGACCGGGACATACAGCTTAACTTGGATTCCGAACCACTAACAAACATCCATGCCACCGCCATCAGGATTAGAACCTGAAGACTGTGGCATCAAATGCCCCAGCGCTAGCTAGTTGGCCATCAGGCCGGACCGTTTGTTTGAAGTTGAACAAACCAACCTCAACCAAGTGAAGATAGAAAAGGAATCTAAAGGAACCAAGGGAAGATAGAAAAGGAATTTAAAATTCATATTTCCATGTCTACTTAAGATTCATTTCTTTTAAAATTTAGAAATAGCATATCTTCTAACAATGAATAAAAATATTAAATAACAAATTTCTACGTTTATATGATTTTCATACAACTATGATAAAACACCATTGTGAAAAGGTAGATTTTTTATTAAATGTTTTCAAAATAGAGTTTTTTAAAATTAAATTTTAATCCTATTTTTAAAACCAAATCTTGAACTTGTGGTGATAAGAGTACAAAATAGAGTGATAAAAACGAAAACAAAAGGATTTTTAGAGTCTGTTAAATGTATATCAAACAAACAAGTAGTTATTTAATGTATAAATGTGAAAAGTTCACTACAGCCTTCTCGCACCTTTTTAATAAGATTAAAAAATTGTAGTTGAATTAATATTAAAAATTATTTGAAAAAAGGAATCAAATACTGCCAGAAAAAGTGTAAAGGAAATCGAAAACATTTACAGAAAAATTACCAAATTTTATAACCTTTATCATTAAAATGAAAACACTTTTGTAGGGAAATAAAAAGGAAAAAAAGCAAATTTCTACTACTAACGCACTAGTAGTAGATTCTCTGTCAGCATTTTCAGCAGATGAATGATGTAAATGCTGAAATCAGAATAAATTTTCCCTGTCTTCTGGCAAAGATTTATGAAGAATCGCACTTCCTTTAGTTTCACGATGATTTCCTTTAACCAATGAATGGAAAATAGAAACACCAAATAGAGGTATGAGAGATAGTTGTAAGAATGCGAAACATAGAATTGGGTGAAACGAATAAAAAAGGCCATTTAAAAACAATGCGAAAAATTCAGTAAAAGGTTTAACTTTGCCGATTTATAAAATCATTTAGTTCTAAGTTATCTCACTTGAAGAAAAAAATACTTTGAACCAGGAAACAAAGCAGTAAATCACACACAATGTAGACACTTAACAATACCTTGAAAAAATATTAGAAATATTATTGAACGAATGCATAAAATATATATTATAAAAGAAACATTATTTAAGGAATAAGGTATAAAACTAAGCATAAAAGATAAGAATTAAAGAGAAAATATTTAATAATTTACATTTCTAGCTTTAAGCTAAATAATTAACACTTCTAGCTAACATTCTAATCTAACATTTCTAGCTAAGGAATTATAGATATGTACCAAAAAAATATCCAGATTTATTTAATAATCTCATGTTTAGACATAACAGTGTAACAAAATATTGCCTTCTTCTCTGAGTTGAGATAATTTGATTGGTATTTGAATTCTAAGACAAAAAGAAAAAAACTGGATAGAATTATCTGAATGGGATGAAAATCGGTAGATACAATGTATGTGTATAGAAATGTTTTATTCAGGAGAAGCAGCTACCCATAGCGAGTCAATCAACTGGTCCACCTCTAACCTTATTCAAGCTTTAATACGGCTTAGCATTGATTCGCTGTGCTCCTACGGGATTTCTAGCCAAACTATCTCCAGTTGTCAAGTTGGATAGGCAAGATACTCGGAGGGTTAGAGACTCTCGTTCATCAGATCCGAAACATACTCTTTTGGGGGAGAAATATTGAGATCTAGCTGGCCAGTGAAGAATTTTACAAGCACGAAAAAAATGAGTAGAAATCATTGCTGTGTGCGGCCGTGAATTATTCTATGGAAATTTAAACTAGGTGTGCTGTGAAAGTAAGAGCAATACAATGAAGCATAAAATTTTAAAGGGAACTTAAGGGTTAAAAATTTAAGGGATAATTAAACTTTAAAGCTGGATGATAGCCAAATAGGTTCGTATATCAAATTAAATTACTTTAACGAATGCTGTAATAGTCATGCATTATCTGTAACTAAAACATAAATCATTAAAAAATACATTCTAAACAACGATCATGAACCTAACTACTAAAATCCCATTTAAAACTACATTTTTCTTGCTAAAATATTTTTCATTCATTCACAAATTAGGAAAAATAAATATAATTTGTTTTCATAATAAAGATATTATTTCTTCTTCAAATTGGAAGTAAATTTATAATAAATACATAAATAATTTAAATTGCTTAAAAATATTAAATTCCTATACGAAAACTCAAATCAATAAATTGTAAATCTAAGTGTTTATACCTTTTTTAATCTCAAGAAAATTAATTTGTGAAATATTTTACTTCCTCATTTTCATAAACAGACATATCTTAAAATAAAAGTATGATCGCAATAATTTTTTTCGCAAAAATTTGTTTATCATTAATGATTATTTTTATAGTTTCATATTATCCCAGATGTGAAAAGCGTTTTCTCGCATTTGTACATTTTGCACCAAAATTACGTCCATTACGTACCAAAATTACGTATCATTTTGTTTACGTCTGCACATATGATTATAAAAAAGTTTTTAACTACAGATTTTATTCTCTCCTAACATAAGTGTATAAGTGTATTATTTTTATTAACTCCAGTTCCCCACTTTTTGTATAAATGTTCCGTTTCAAGATTATTTTTAATTATTACTAAGAAGTTTTATGGTAACAAATGATGATGGAATGATGATGAACAAAAAATGATGGTACGAAGTGAATTATAAGCAGTACATGAGTAATTATTAGATGTTCAGAATTCTTTCTTATTATTACTTTTCATCTGAACGCGAATCCCTTGATGGTATTGATAATATTTGAAAAATTTCCTAAATCAACAATGAAAAGGTAAAACTCCCTCTATGAACTACAAAAAATTTAAAGTTTTATCTTATTGCTTTCTTTTGATATACAGAGTGCATAGGACTGCATGTGGTATGCAGTGTTCAACAATTCTTCAATAACAACCAGGTTTACTTCTTTCATGGCCCATCAATTCACTAGACTTTTTCCCCTTGGAACACGTCTGGTCCATGATTGCCCAACGTTAAGTACATGAAAGGACTCTAGGCGGTTGCATCAGAATACGTGAGGATAGAACATGGCTAACATAGCCTAAAACATGGTCCTTCAAAGCCTAATCGTGTAATAGAGGTTAGTGCAGCTCATGGCAGCCATACAAAATGCTGATATTTTTTCTTGTTCTTACGAGTCAAATAACATGTAATTTCCCCCTTTTACTTCGTGATATTGCATTTAGCAGAATCATGGCACCGACAATGATCCATGATGTCTAGCAATGAGTTATTTTTATAAGTTTAATTAATGTTAAATGGAATAATTTCATGTGGTTTTAAAATGCCATTTAATCTTTAATTTATCTAAATACATTCTGTCACATATTGAAAAATTCAAATATAAACATGCCAATAGTTCATATTTTTGTTTAAATGGTCATTTAAATGAACTCTTGAATTTAATGGATTTTACAATTAACTAATTAATTACTCATAAATAACAAGTTAATTACTCATAAGTACTCATATACAGTTAATTACTCATAAATAACAAGTTAATTACTCATAAGTACTCATATACAGTTAATTACTCATGAATATTACAGTCAATTACTCATAAGTGAAATGGATTTTACAGTTATTTATACAATAGAAATCGATGAATATTGTAGATTAGACATTAAGTACATACTAAAACAGCCTTTCAAATGAAATGCACGAATTAAAACAAAGTAGGTTTTTTTTATTTGTATACACTTTGCTCTTTAAGGAAATTGTAAAGCCATGAAAATATTATTTCCAATAAGCAAAAATTAAGATCATGAATAATTTTAGAAATTATAGATTTGAAATACATAGCTTAAATATACGGCATGCAGTTAGAGTTTTCTTTCTTTATAGTAAATAAAAGATTTATCATAATCGAAATGAATTTTGCACTAAGAACACTTCATTCAAGATATTCAAAAGTCTTGAAACTTTTCCGTAACAATATACATATTCTACATAGAGTCAAGGAAAAATATCGGTATTAATTCCATATTCTTAACTAGAGTTTAGGACATGTTAAATCGATTCTAGATGCATGAGATATTAATTAAAACAATTTTCAACTTATAAGAAGGCATTTAGTAAATGAAGTCCCATTATTCAACTTCTGAAGCAATCACAAACACATGGTTTATTATTATATTTATCCAAGAGTTTTAAATGAGAGAGTTGTCTGTCAACTAGTTAATGTATTCAATTAAATATTTGTATGTTTTTGAATTGAATCATATCGAAATTTTTTTGTATTCAAAAATATAATTAAATTTATTGTATTAGACATTATAGTATGATTATTTTTCAGTATTGGAGAAATCTACTTAAATAAATCTGCTCTATTTCTCTTATTTTAGAAGATCTTTTTGTATTTAATTCCCGTATCATAAATCTATTTGAAAAAATATGCAAATATTATTATCGTATATGAACTTTTTTATGAAGAATCAACTTGCAATCAATATATGAACCCTGATATCTGCTAATTTATTGCCGAATTCATCAAGTACGAGTTCATTACGTCTTTATTGTTTCCTATGGGTGGAAAAAAACCCTTACTGATTCGCTTTTAAAGGTAACAAACCACATATATATATCACATTAAAACACAAGGCAAACATTTTCAGGAACAATTTTCAAAGTTTTCTCCCAAATGGAGCACAACTCCTGGGCAACTATCCCTAAAACTCTTCCCGGTAGACAATATTCTGTCTTCATCATAGGGATGGTCATGGTATATATAACTGGAATGCGAGACTCACCTATGCACAAAAAAAGCGTTTATCTGCCTAAAGGCTTGCACAATCTTCATTATTCAAAATGTAGGAAATTCATTCAAAGTTGTTGTTCTTTTAAGTTTTAAATATTTGTGCATACTCTAGATGATTTCATTAGTGAATTCGCAACTATTTAAAACAAACTATTAACTAACGCAACTATTTACGCAAACTATTTAACTATTAAGTTGTTTACTATTGTTAACTATTTACACTAGTTTGAACGTTTTTACACTATTTTTTTATTGTTATGTACAGATAATAAACTTAAAACAACACAAATTTATATTCCTTTAAGGTTATTTCACATAAAATAAAATTTAATAAGAAAATATAACTTTAAAAAAGTGGAAACGTAGCACATTTCAGTAGTACAACACAGTGTGTTAAAGTAATTGTCCAAGAGATAATAGGCACATTGTTGAGATGCCATATCACGAGAGAAGATTATTTCTTACAACAAAGATCCTGATTCTATCTTAGATTTAAACGTGGAGCTTGTTAGCTAGATCAATATCGCTGAGTGAAACCATAATCCATACGGATCTGCTACGAAGATCATTTGAGCTTAATCTGATATAGCATGTTTGTGACAGTATAGTAAGGATCGTTGGTCCCAATACACCTTCCCGTCACCTACAGATCAGAGAAGACCTACAATAAGAATATTGCAACTTCAGACAATCTTATTTAACTTCGCTGTGTATATAAGGAAAATATTAGCGTGCAAAACTCATTAGCTGAGAGAAAACTGGAATTATACTCATTAGAAAGAGATGTATATTTCTAAAATTCTTAAGGTGAGGTTTAAATTATTTTACCATTTTGATGTTTACATTATAAAAAAAAGAAAAAACTTTGTAAAGTAGTATTCTAAAAAGAGAAAATTTCAATAATACATCAATCAAGTTATTTTTTTACGAAACTCGGTTTATTTTTACAACATCATATCTAATGAAGTAATTATACGGAAAAATATCAGTGAAATCAGTTTTGTCAAAAAATTTGGATTATTGAAGGTATTAATAAATACATAAAATGCAAAGAAAACACCATTAAAAATTAATTGAATCAATATCAGTAATTTTATTTTATTTACTTATTTATATACTTATATCAGCGCTTAAAGCAATACCACATTTATGGAAACTTGCAAAATAATATTCAGCAATTTAGCGATATAGTAAAGTGAAAAATATCCTGAATAATATCTAGTTTTAATAAGGGCAACTTTTATGATGGAAATGATTAAGAAATTCTCAGTTTTGTCTTGAATTTAAATGATTATAATAATATCTAGAATAATGAATGTAATAATGTCTTGAATTTAGCCATTCAATTAATTTAAATGCTTTTGATGATTGAACAGTGTAATTTGTTATGCAAAACAACTATTATATAAATAGCATTTATAAATATGAAATAGCCAAATCAATTTGTAAGGGTTCAAATTTGAAAACTACACATTATCAAAAAATATATTTTATATCAGAAAAATCTTCTTTTTGCTTTATTAATAAAATTTAATTAAATTTTTAACCCATAGTTAAGTGAAATGATGTTGCATTAGATAAAGGGATTACTAAAATTACATCAGCAGTTCAGTGTAATATTCCCATCAATAATGAATATCACATTCCTAATTAAATGTCAATATTGAATTCTAATTGAATTCACATATAATGAATTAATAATAAGTGCACGAAAACCTCTAAAATATGATACTTTTCTTTATAGATGTTTAATTTAGATTAATTGGAATATTCTTTGAAATTAATATCATATTGATTTCTTAATTTTTATTAAGTAAAAAAACATTTTCAATAAACATTAGATGGCTTACAATAAAATATCGTAAATTTTTTTCCAATACGAAAACACTTGGAATAACCTTGTCTCGCAAATCATCTGATTTCGTTGAGCTACTTTTCATAAATCATCTGATTACGTTGAGCTACTTCTCACAAATCATCTGATCGGTACATGTACATTATTTCTCACAGAAAATATTTAATTGAAATACATTCATACATCTACATAACTAGCTTGAGGACGGTGACGTTATTTTTGATGTTCCCATAAGTCTAATGTTTTTAAATACCCTTATTCAAATGATAACAGGAGTCGAATTCTACATCTGCAAAACAACTACAAATCTCGGTCATACTATTCATGGGCTATCAGACTCCAATTTGTTTATTTGGAAAAAAATATGTCTTCTACGTAATCGGGAATGTTCTTTTTAACTTTAAAAACTTTAAAATCTTGATTGTTTTAAAACAATTGGAAACATTGGAAAATTAAATTTATAATGCTTAAATACTTATTATTGTAACACATCCATTTTTATCTGTACTCCATAGGAAATGCAACATTGTTCCCTGACATCCATTTATCCAGAAGAAATTTATTTTCCAAGTTATTTTTTAATGGATATGTTATGGTATAATTTGCCAGTCTGAAACCAGATGTCCCAAAATTAAAGAACTTTGAGGATTTTTCACAGTTGGCAATTTTTACATTCTATGAACTTAGCTAGCATATTCTGGGTAGGAATATTTTTAACGGCTTGTTTGAATTTATAGGATCAATTTTTATAAAATCACAAAGTATTATATATGAGTAAAATTAAATGAGTAATTATTTTTAATAAAAAAAGTGAACTAATAAATTACATTAACTAAGAAACAGATTCAAAAATTTAAGAATACTAACTAATGTATTGGAAATGAAAGACTTTCCAAATATTTCTTTAATACAAACTGACAGAAGTCTTGAGTTCACCTAATTTTATGTTTATTATTATTATTATTATTATTGTGAGATACAGAATAGAAATCAAGTTATGTATAATATTCTCCACACCCTTAACACTGAGAATACATTAGATTAGTAGATCTTAAAATAGAAACCTTTTTGAACGTTTTCTGAAATTATTCCTTGTTTAGTAAATAATGGAATAAGTTTGAAATCAATAAAAAAATATATTGATTAAAAATCTCTGAAAAATTAATAGAAGTAATTTTTGTGAGAGATTCAAATTTTTGATTATTGAAGAATTGAATAATAGTTTATTTTAAAATAAAGTTTGCCATTTATTAAATTTTTTATAGATACTTACAAAATCTTTCCTTTTTTATAATGCTATTTGATAGATTCACAGAAATATTAATGTAAAATTTGGAGGTATTTTCAAACTCAAATTTAACAATCAGTCGAGGATATTAGATTTCTGTGAGGTAATTAGATCTTTCATTGCTGAAAATTCAGTTAGGATCATGAATAAAAATATGTTTTCTTTATGAAAATAATTTATTGATGTTATGCATATAAATATATTGATATGAGAAATTTATTTTGAATTTTCGTATGTTTTGACTAGTTTTTATTCAAAGCTAAAAAAAGTTTCTTTCATAGTCTTTTAGATATTTTGAATTTCATTTTTTAAAGTATTTCATAAAAATCATTAAAATTCATTTTAACTAAATTTCAATTAATTACTTTTAATTTCCTTTAATTTTGTTTCATTTAAATGATAATTTAGAAAATAAAATTTGTTTGATTAATATTATAGTAGTAAATAATAACAGAAGGATTTCAAAGTTATTAAAGTCGTTGTTTAGTCTTCAAAATAGTATTTTCTATAATTAGTAGCTTCTGAATTTACAAAATATAATGCAGCATCTATTAAGTAAACATTTTTTTTTTTCATAAATAAACCCTTCTGTTACACATGATGAAGCACATTGATAGATTTTTCTAGTAATAAAAAAAAACAATTTTAAGAATGCTGTACATAGTTAGTATAATTCATTTATAATATTCTATACACTCTGTGATCTTTGATTCTTTTAAATGGAGTAGTTAGATTAATTAAATGGATGTAAATGGACTACTATGGATTATTCTTATTATTAAATTCTATCAATTGATACATAAATGTATAAAGATATATCAAGACGTTAGTTTAATATTGTTAACTTTAAAAAAATTTCTGATTTTTTTTTTTTTTTTTTTTTTTTATTTATTTTTAATATTAATATTAAATCCTTTAAACATTTTAAAAAATATTTCTCTTCAAATCTTAAAGTTAACAATTCAGTTATGGCAAAATGCCAACTCATATACATATATTTTTTTTATATTTTTGGATACTTAAGAAAAGTGTGAACCTTCATTGATTAGAATGCTTTCATTTAATTATTTATTAATTCAACAGAAAATAAGGATATTCATAAATAAACTTACACAACTAAATGATACTACAAGAATTTCTGTTACGTACAATCGAATGAAGGAAAGAATCGATCATTGATCGATCCGGAAAAAAACGATGGATCAATGGTTTTCTACCTCTCTTTTATTAATCAAATATAAATAAAGAAATTAGTATATTAAAAAAGTTTACGTTTCAAATTGGATATTAAATAATTGTTTTTTTAATTAATTTGTATGAGATAGAAACGAATTATCAACTGTTAATCAAAGTGTAAAATCCAATAAATGTAGTCTCTATCATATTCATCCGGTAAAGTGAAGAAACATTATTTAAACTATGTGCTTAAACTTAAAAATGCTATGAAAAGTTTTAAGGAAACATCATCAGTATTTCCTTTATTTAAATACAAAAGAATTAATAAAAACATACTTTATCTAAGCAACTGAATCTACTTACTGAGTTTTGTGTATTCCAATGTTCTCATAATATCAAAACATGAATTCTTCTTAACTCACGAATACCAGACAATATTCTAGAATTATTAATCTAATTTTAAACAATTTATGTGTCCAGTTACTCGATATAAAGAGGTGATTAATTTAAAGATCCGCAAGTTAAATTATACATTTGTGTACTAACCTCAATATGGAAGCAATGAATGCTGAAATACAATCCTGGAATAAATAAATTTCATCGATCGTAAAATATATATCAATCTCAATGGTAAAGCTACTGCTTATCTCATATAAAATAAATTCCTCATATTTTTAATCGCATGCAAGTTTGGAGAATAAGCTGGGCAAGAAATCACTGATTTATTATGAGAAATATCTCTGTTGGTTTACTTTATGACGTGCAATATTGTATTGAAAAAATCATTGTTTATTTAGTATATCATAGTATATATATTTATATATATATACACTCATGTCCATAAATTAAGGATAATAAAGTTCAGGTAAAGAAAGAGACAGAAGCAAAACAAATTTGACTTATTTGTAAAGTCTATTTATTAAACAAAAGGTAAAGAGCAAAAAAGATGCTATATGTTTGACATAATTAATAAAAATTGCGATTTTTACTCCCTGGAGCAAATTTCAAAAAAGAACCTATTTACAAAAAACAGTATAACATGTTTAGTATGATGGTTAATATGGAGTATGTCTCCCGGATGATGCAATACAGGCCTTACAACGCCTAGGCATGCTGAGTATCAAATTATCAATCTGATCTTGGAGAATATTACACTACTCATCAAGCAATGCCCTTCGAAGTTCCGGTTGACAGGTGGGAGGGGGATGACGGGCTGCAATTCGTCGGCCAAGCATATCCCACACATGCTCTATTGGATTCAAGTCCGGTGAGTATGCTGGCCAATCCATACGAGTGATATCCTCCAATTGAAGACATTCTTCTACAATGTTTGCACGGTGAGGACGGGCGTTGTCATCCATAAACAGAAATTCAGCACCCATGGCGCCCCGAAACAAACGTACATGTTGTTCCAGAATGACATCCCGATAGATGTGGCCTGTCATCGTTACACTCTGAACATGCAGGTCAGTTCTGGAACCAAGAATAATTCCTCCGCAAACGAGCCATCCTGCACCACCGTAACGGTGTCGGTCAATGGTGTTCTCTTGGTGGTAACGGGTACCTGGCACTCTCCATATGAAAGTCCGGCGAGAATCAGACTGCAAACTAAACCTGAACTCGTCGGAAAACATCACACACCAGACCACTGTTGCGGTGTCCACAATGCATGCTCTCTACTCCAGGTTAATCGCAGGCGACAGTGAGTTGCGGTAAGTGGAACACATCTGACAGGCCTACAAGCATATACACCAATGTACCCTAAGCGTCTGTACATGGTCTGCCTTGAAACTGTCGTACCGGTAGCTGAAGAGAGCTGACGAGACAGGTCTGATGCTGTGCTCCGTCTGTTTCTTTTGGCAGTAACTGCTAAATACCGGTCCTCATTCGGCGTTGTAACTCGGGGGCGACCTGTGCTGTAACATCTACTCACATTACCATCATCTTGGAATCGTTGCCAAAGCCTGGAGATGACACTCTGGGCGATTCTAAGTTCCTCGGATACTTCCAGCTGGGTGCGTCCACATTCCAGTCGTCCGATAATTCTACCACGTAAAAAATCATCCAAATGCTTCCTTTGTGCCATAACTATGCGATTATTGCACTGAAAGGCTTTTAAAGCGCTTGTGAACAATTTTACTTCTTTGCCACCATTCCTTATATACCCCTCTCTTACACTCTCGTCATTGTAACGTACTATCCGCGCCATCTGGTGGTTTCCTGTAATTTGCATATTCTTCTTCAAGATGTGTGTGATAATTCTACAGGTGAAATTTTATTTTAGAGTTCAATTTCTGTATGATTCTGAATTATCCTTAATTTATGGACATGAGTATATATATATATGCGTGTGTGTATATTATAAGCAACTGTCTTTTGAAGATTGTCCAGCAAACCATCCTCAAAAGACAATCAGGCTGCTTGTTAAAAAACTGTCGTATAAAAAAGTAATAGAAATTCTATATGATAACAATGTCACCATGCCATTCGTCACCTTTCACTCGTTAAAAAGGAATCAAAATCGTTATAAATCTTGTAGATTTACACAGTGCTATTCTTCAGATAGATTTAATGTAATATTCCATAGAAATTAGAGAAAGCCTTCACAAAAAACACCTATGACAATGTCTGGCCTATGTCTTCAGACAATTTGAGATGAGTGCCTCTCCAGACAATTTGTGATGAGTGTCTCTTCAGACAATTTGTGATGAGCATTTCTCCCGATATTGGAGAATATTAATCCCTATACATTCATCAAAATTTAGTTTTAACAGTTGTATTTTTGTTCATTCACTCCTTTCATGTGTGTTTATGAACCTATTTTGGTATTTAATACATGTCTAAGGGATTCACTTTTAAATAAACAGATATCATCTTACTGAAAATTACATTTCATCGTATTTATTATATTAAATATATCAACTTTAAAAAAAAAGCAGTACATCATTAAATTCGTAATCATTAAATGATCGTCATCATTAAAGCATCGTATTTATTAAATTAATCAGGATTAATCATTTAAATCAGCATCTCTAAATTGTTAATCGAATTCATTTGTATTTTATTAACTGTAAACAAAAAATAAACGTCCTATTAAAAGAACATATTTGAATTTTAAAGAAACAATGAAGCAAGCATTGACATGTTATTTGAAATTTTATTCAGTTTTAATCTTTATAACTAATTTTAACATATATAATATATATTCTTGATAATTTTACAAGCCCTCTTATAACATGCCTGTCCAAATCCGTGTGTAAATTGAGCTAAGACAAGCAAAATATAAACGCGATGTTGTTAAAATGTTTCTAGCGTGTGTACTAACTTCATTAACTAGAAATAATAAAGTTTATTCAATTTTATTAAGTGCACGAGAAGAATTGGTTATAACAGAAGAGTTCTGGGAAAAGTTCGATGTACAAAGTATTGAATCTAGTTAATTACGCTGACGTCGAAAGTTTTATGATTTTTTTTTTCTTACAAGTTTGATATTTTGTTAGGGAAATAATTGGATCGCAATATTTTGCCGATTTAGTTGTTTAATTTAATTGAATGCTTATAATTCCTTGAACTAAATCATAGTTAATTTATATAATTTTATGCTTTAAGTCACTGTTAGAAAACTTTTATTATGTTTTCTATGATATTTTTGTATTTATTTTGTTTTCTACGAACTTTGATTATGTATGCCATGATATTTTTTATTATGTTTATTAAGATTAAGGGAGCATTTATTATTTAAAAATATAAAACATATCATAAATTTTCTAACTAAAAGAAAGGATCGTTTTTTCCTTCACCCAAAATTGAAATATCCACCATCAAAAAAATTCTACATCTAGCATGCTAGCATGCAAGAGGACTCAGGATCGACTCCTGCTTGTGGCGCGCTTTTCACTTGTCACTTCTTTCAAAAACGAGGAGACACGAAGGAGATTTTGGCAATATGCCCAATCATATACATATATAATCATATGTGTTTATGAACGTCTTGCTTCAACAGTCAAGATGTTTGGTGGAAAGATTTCTCCCATACGACACGCAAATGCGGAGCAGTTATGCTTCAAGAAGGCAGTGGCTTCCCTTCATCTCCCGTCAGTGGTCTGTTCGTGATATGTGTCAACATGAATGCCACTGATGTACAACATAAAAAAATCAAACTTTTCTTCACTTTCTATCCGAAATGAAAGTAACTTAAATCACATTCAATGAACAATAAATAGCAATTTCTGAATATTTAATGAAAATCGCAGTGTAGATATCGGTGATTCGTATAGGATATCCATCTAAATTATTATCTAACAGCGGATTTTTGAATAGAGGAGATGATATCTTTATATCTTCAAAATCTCTAAATATTATAAGCAAGAAATTTCTGTTTTTTTTCGGGGGGCGCTTAAGGAAATATCTTATTCGCTATTTTTAAGTAAAAAAAACATTTTTTTTATAGTAGAATTGAACTTTTAATCTATCACTTTAATAAATGTTGCATACGATTAATTTATGATTTAGTTTATCAATTTATGATTTTATGTTTAGTTTAATATTTACAAGAAAGTAAATACTTGCAATTTAAATATAACGAGGATTAGCTTTATACTGTCATAACAAATTTAATAATGACAGTTCAATTTTTTTCTGCGTTCATTATATTCATTATTATATTTTCTGCGTTCATTCTCTGAATTCATATATTTATAACATCATATTCAAAGAAGTTAAATGAATGAAATTTCATTATTCTAAATTTTAGTTGAAGTTATATAATAATTAAACAACTAGAAGGGGAAACTAACCTATATATATAATTATATAGATAAAAGTATAACTAAACTTCTTCCGTCTACTACTGCTCCTTCCTAAACGTGTTTCTTGATAAATCAATCCTCAGGATGTTATAATTAATTTCCTTTGGATTTTTATCCGTATTTCTTTGTTGTTTTCTAATTTCTTTCTGGTTTTATAAATGTTTTAGATAACATGTTTCATATCCAGTTTTTGTACATTTTATATAATTTTTTTATCTGCCAATACAGTTCTTGCCGTTCAATCTTTCGTTATTTGTATGTATTTAATGATTTTCAGTTTCGTTTATTCGTTCGGCTTTTGCACGCTGCTGATCTCGAACAATTTCTTCCTTTTTTTAGGCACTTCAAGAGTTTTTGCGTTGCGAATGCTATGATGGTTTTGTTATACAATATATATACACGGAATACAGCAGTGGCTTTTGTTATACAAAATGGTCGTGCTTGCATTTCGCTCTTTTTCAGTTCTTTGATTTTTATGTTGATGTGTTGTGTTGTGTATATCTATATACTACTGTGTCCAAACTCTAAGACCAATTCTCAATTTAAAATTCCCGGGGCTTATCGAATTTCAATTTTTTTTTTAGGTTGCTGGCACTGTCCTTGACATCTCTGTGAAATTTGACGTCAAAATATTCATTAGTGTTTGAGTTACGCTTGGCTTTGTGGGACGCTAAAACTGATTCCGGAGATTTTTGAAATGTCTGAATTAGAAAAGAACTTGCATTAAATTTTGTTTGCGGGAACGTATTGAATGGGGCAGCAAACATTCGGTGAGCATTCCTATATCGGAAAGAAATGTTTACAAGTGGTATAAACAGTTCAAAGAAGACAAAGTACGCTTTGAAGACGAAGAGTCCTCTGGTCAACCATCAATCTCAACCGACGAAGCTCACGTTCAAAAAATTAAAGATTTGGTGCTTGCAAACCGTCGATTTATAATTAGAAACCTTGCTGGTGATGTTGGAATTTCAAAAGGATCGGTCGATTCCATTTTGGGCCTGAAACTCGTCAAATCTCGATTGGTACCGAAAACACTGAATGCGCCAGCTCACACTGCATTGATTCTTCGTGACTTTTTCGCCAAAAATGGAACCCATATCGTTTCACAACCATTGTATTCACCGTGCGACTTGTGGCTATCCCCTGAACTCAAAAGACCACTCCGGGAACGCCGTTTTGCGTCGATTGAAGAGATTCAACGTGAATCGCTCGCGTGCTTTGAAGGCCATCCCTGCAGATGACTTTTTAGCATGCATTAAGGATTGGAAAAAAAGTTGGCATAAGTGCATCGTGTCCGGAGGGATTACCTTGAAGGCAATGAAATAAATTTGGAAGAATAAATAAAGAGTTTTTGAAAAAAATAATAATTGGTCTTATTTTTTGGGTGAAGTAGTATATTACAAAAAAAAATTAAATTAATAAGTACCAGAGGTCTAAGCCTGTCATTTGCGTCTAAAATACACATCAATTTCGAGAAATTTCTATAGCTTTTTGGCTTATTTTAGTACATTAAAACTTTACTTTGTGTCTTTTCCAGAACCTCCATTTATTATTATTGGAGCATGTGTTTTTCACTTAATAACTGTTGCGCTAGTTGTTTAATGTTATAATCTAATCATTTTTCGTGAATTCTAACCGTCATGAAAAAATTCTGTTCATTTTTTAGCCTATTTCTACCCTATTTGAATCTTTGCATCCATATTTTTGCTATTCCTAGTGTTGAATCAGAAAACCAAGCATTTTTCATTTTTTTTAATTATGATGTCAGGTAGGTAGAAACACTATAACTTAGTTTTAACATCCAGAGATTTATCTGATTCTTGATAGCGCTATTTCCCTGGTGCTTTTATAATTATTTTCCCCTTCGAGAATGACAAGATTGTCCCCCTGGTTCTTCTTAATTTGAGTATTTTTGTAGTATTTTCTTCATGTTTAAGGCAGTGATTTGTGAGCTGAAAGCCTATGACTCATTTCCATTTTAATTTTAAAACTTCATCAACTTTTTATCGTTATTTCGTCTTAGCCTGGTGTGGCAACATTTAGTAAATTGAAAGTTGTACTACGTAATTATCTCTTTTTACGTTTTAATATAGAGATTTTTTTTTCTTATATATACAGAGAAAGAGAAAGATTCTATTGAATAAAAGTCAGGTTCAGAAATCTGTGTGCCTTATAGCCATCAAAGCGCTATAAGAAGATCTTCGGGGCTACAAACAGATAGGCATTGCAAAGTGAAGATGATTCCCGATGTAATCTTGCAGCAGATAACTATTGGATCCATAATTGCAGATGTCAGAGCGCAGTCCTTATTTTACAGAGGAGTACAACCATTACCCCTTCGGATACTGTCTCTTACGACAGCAGAACACCACTGTGCAATTTTAACAGCTCAACATGTTCATGACATCCTATCATCATTCTAGGACCTTTTTCCAACATAATAATGTCAGGTCACATGCAGCTGATAAATCTTTGGATTGCCTCCTACCATTGATACTCTATTTGGGTGAGACCTTTCGATAATTGAACCTGTCTAACAGGTCATAAGCTACCAGTTTTGAGCAGCCCAAAATGTCGCAGATATGGAAAAACAACAGATGAGTGCGAGACAAAATGTATAGCAAGAGGAGATTACACGTGAATAAACAGGCATCGCTGCCAAGAAAGGTATATAACACATTTATATATATAATACTGGCAATAACTATAACACAACACAGTAAAAAATTACAAAATTACATACCTGCGTTGTTCTGTGAATTTTTGAAGCTGTATCTAAATGAAGTTCAAGGGGGCAATTCCCTTCCCTTAAATCTTTAATACACAAAATGTATTCGAAATTTTAAGAGACTAGTATAAACAAAGACCAATATGCAAAGTTAAACTGTTATGATAAACTATTTGTTTTGGAAAACAAAATAAAATAAGATGATAGTATCCATCAAGACGAACAATATTCCCTAGAGAACCTAGGAGTCCTATTTAGTTCTGAGTTTCAAAATAGAGTAATTTCAAAACACGTTCAACAAGCACATATCGTCACTTCTGACTTCATTTGTTGCATGCTAGGCAAGTAGAATTTAGCCAGAATATCATTGTCAAGTATTTATCATATCAAAATTTCAGTGAAAAGATGTAGCATCGACAATTGCAATTGATTGACTTAAAAGACAGTCGAAGCAAATTTAATTTAAAATCACATCATCAATGCTTCAAATTATTATTATAGCGCTTGAAATCTTTAGTGTACCTATACCTTTGGACACCGTGGAAGATTCCATCGCGAGAATCGACAACGACATCGAACACGACATCAGGAATCTTAGAGAGGATGTGCGAATCTTTCATTCACTGATGTAAACTGTTCAATGGTACCCTTGGAGGACATCTAAAGCATCTTTTAGGCTGTTCCATATGGAATGAACTTCTAAGTACACAACTTTTAAAATGTCACAAACACAAATTGCTTGAAGATATTTAGTTAAAATATGCACCCTCTACGTCAATGCATTTCTGCCATGGATTATAAAGCATTTTTGTGCCAATTTCAAAAACACTTTTGATTTATAGTCTATAAATTCAGTAACTATTGTTTTGACATCTTCGAGATTGAAAAAGCATTTATTATTCAAAAGCTTTTCCAAGGGGTTAGTATCTCCTGTCTGAACTTCTCAAATCATCGCTTCATTGTGGATACATTAGCTGTATCTTTCCCAAATACAGCATTAATGTTTATACTCATACAGAAAAATGATGCGTATTTTGTGGGATTCCATGTTTCTCTTCGTTTTATTTTTTCTTAAAAATTTCAAAAACTATATGTGAACAAAATATATAATTATACAGAGAGCAGAAAAGGCGGAGTGAAATACTTTGATCTTACTGGGGTTTTTTCTTTTATTTTGTTTTTGTTATTTTAGACAAATAAAAGAAATGCTTCCAGAATATTTTATGTATTTCTACAGGCTTTGTGCTGCTCAAAGTGCATGGAGAATTCCTTTTTTGAATTTCCCACGCATTTTGAGAACAGTGTTCAGCCGAAAAAAGCAACCTTAAAGGTAAATGTAATTGTGACTTGTGATACAATGATTTTTCAGGTTGCGAAATACCGTAATTATATTTTGGAATATATTTCATTTGTATATCAATAAAACTCTTCGGTTTTTTTTTTATGTTGCTGAACGTAACTTTCGTTTTACTTTTTTTAATTATAATTTTTATGTCATATTGCATATAAATTATCATTATAAAAAATATTATATTCATGTTTCACATGTTGGGGGAAGAAGATATTTTCATCAAACGTAATCTGCAAACCAGAAAACTCAAGTTTGATGAAAATATTAATAATTAAGGAAATCCAAAATTAACTATTCCTAGTTTTTTAGGAATGTATTTATTGATTTAAACTTCTAAGATAATAAAAAATAAACTTCTAAATTATTGAAAGCATATAACTATGACTAATAGTTAAGAAAATAGCTATTTGACTATTATATCAAAGGAAATTTTATATATAAAGAACACTATAAGAACTAGATCTATCTTTATAAGCCATTAAGTTTTGATAGCGCTTTGTTCAATTGACTACAAGAATAGTCTTTAAGAAACTGCATTATCATATTCAAAGACATCAAATGAAGAATATTTTATTGCATTCGATATTTTAATACCAAATAGTTGAAGATCGCGCAATAATAACAAGAATGAGTTGGTAATAAACGATATCAGAGTTATAAGCTACAATTTTATCTTCCACTTTGGCATCGCAAATTACCAAATCTTCGAAATAAATTCTATGGGACGAATGAGCTTATTAAGTAAAATCTTATCATATGATTAATGTAATCTATTTAGCTAAGAAGCTTATTATGTGATTGGTGTAATCTACGTAATTTAAGAAGTTATTATAATTTTTAAGCTCTTTTTTTCCTGATTTTTATTATTAAAACAGCAGAAAACATGTGTTTTACTCTTGTTCAACTGAATACAATTCCTAAATACTTCATGGTTCTTAATAAGAGTTGTAAATTTTAATTAATCACTTAAATCCTTATTTAAAAGAACAACAAACATTAATTACATCAAAATCCTACTAATTATAAAAGGAAATTCGAATTACTTGGTTATCCCAAGTAAAATATTAAATTCTTTGTCAATACCTTTTCTTGAAATTTATGTCTGAAGGAATGGAATAAAATTTAGGGATCAGATTGATTCACACTGTTGTAATGATGCAATTTCTACAAGTTTTTGGTAGTTAACAAATAATGTATAAATATGCATTGAGTTAAAGCATTTATACTTACGCCAACACATTTATTTATGTAAATAATGAAATATTACCTTCAATATACATGCTTCGATAATTAATAAAAATTTATATTGGTTAAGAATTTCTGGAAGAAAAGATTCAAATAATATGAGTAAATAACATATATCCCACTTGTCTCTTTTAATGAAAGATATTTGTTAAAAAATGAATATATTGTGACATTTTTTTCTCATATTAAGTAACTCTTCTATTTATTTTGGAATTTTTGTATTTAATAATTATTTACGATTCATGATTTGTTTAAATTAAGTGATGAATAAGTACGAATAACGTAGTTGTTGGAATGTAAAATTATAAATTTTTATTATCTTAGGCTTATAGTTAATAATAAATATAAATACAGTGTTCATAAAAATATAGTAAAAACTGAATTAAACAAGTATTAAAGGGATGATAAAATATTACGAAACTAACTTATAATGCAATATACAGAGCGAAGCAAAAAATACTTTTAATAATAAATAATGTATTTCTTTATAAAGAAACAGGAAAACGGGAAATCGGAAGCTGATTAGTCATGACAACTGCAAATTTATAAAGGAATATGTAATCATTTTCTTAAATATGTTTCTTAATAATTTAAAAGTCACAAAGCTTTTTCAAACAAAAAATCTATACTTTTTCATAACACATGTAATATTCTTCTTGACACAAAAATTGAATCTTTATACTAGAATCCTGATACTTTAAAATACAATTTTTTCTTCCGAATGATTAATAATTCATAACAAATTTTAATAAATTATTTATGTAATATATTTCTTTCTAATAATTTTATCGGAATTGTGTTAATAAATAGTTATTTTTGCTCTTATTTAGAAATTATGGTATTCAACAATAACTTCATTTCTATTTTATGTTCAAATATTTTTTTAAAAATGTAGTGTTTTTTTTTAATTTTGAATGTGCTTTGAATTATTGTGTTCAAGTTATTGAATTATTGAAATTCAATAATTTGAACACTTTGAACTATTGTGTTCGAAGTCCAGCAGTATTATGCACTAACCACTGTGCAAGAGGACGTGCATTTTATTCTCGCTGGACATTCACTACAGTCATAGCATTGAAAAACGCGTATATTCATTAGATATTGTGACCGAGTATCTCACATCGTGAGTCGGAATGTCTGATTTTAGTTTTACGAGTTTTCTTCAACATGAAACTCAGATGCGGGGCAGTTATTTTTGAAATCCGTCGTGTTTTACTGTACCAAAGAACAACATTGATTCATCGAAGTGGTTTTACCCTTTATAAAATGATTGCAAAATTTAGAGGGATCATGGGCAAAGTGCAGAAGTGTAAATATTCTCCCACTAAAACAAAAAGTCTAGAATAATTCAATTTGAAGATAAAATGTTTACAAAAATTGTGCAATCTACAATATTCGTCAATTTTTTAGTTAGGTAGAATTGCGCATTACACTGTTCTAATCACATATTTTAAATTTTATGAAAATATGATAGAAATTTTTGAGTTATTAAATTTTTAAAACTTTTTATAGCATGTTTAAATGGAAATTTTTTAATGACTCATCAATTTTGAATTGTTCCTTGCTATCCGAACTTCAACAAATACCTTAGAAAAAATTTTACACATTTCAAGAAATATAATAAAACAATTCACCCATAAGTTTTAAAATTGGACCATCACCATTATACAAAAAATTATTTTAATGCGCAGTATGTTGAAATATTAAAAAATACACAATTTGTGAAAAATTAAAAATATAAATTAACTAGCTATCTGAAGCATATGTGAAAGTTATGAAATCATAATAATAACAATATAATTATTCAAATAATAAAATATTGTGTAATTTCGACAATTTTATTTAATCTTAAGGAGTATTTTGAATACGAACGAATAACAACCAAATAAGCAATAAAAACGCATTCAAATAATTACATAAAACGTCAACAAATATGATATGTATTCTTCTTATTATGGCTCTAAAAGTCTAAAAAAATCATTTAAAGAATAATTTTTGTTTCAACGGATAGATAATATTGAGAAATATTTTTATGATGTAAAAATTTAATTAAATTTTTTTTTTCTAAATTTGTGTTTCATGTTCTTAAGATAAATATCTGGAAAAGAAACCAAAATTTCTTTAGTGAAAGGACTAATTCATATACATTTATAGAATAAAACTTTTGCACTAAATCTTTTACGATTTTAGAGTTTCGCACTTTTTATTCAAAGTACTAAAGGTTTACTTAGGTTATCCAATAGAATATATACAATTTTAAATAACATAAATGTACATTTATTTATCTTACATTTATCTACAAATCCACTGGAATCAATTTGTTATAAGTAGCTTGTAAAATAATAAAATACCTTTCTTAAAAAAATACTCATGCACTCGAATTTCTTTTTCAATATTTTTTATTTACTCCATTATTCATTATAGTTTTTAAATAAATTTGCTAAACATTTAAATATAATAAAATGAACATTTTTAAATAAATTCATGTTATGTTCGAGAAATAAAATTTAAAAAGGTTCTGTTCTGAAAATGTCATTTAAATTTATTATAAATAATGTTAAATAATATTATTATTATTTTTAAATTATTAATTGTTATTTTATTCATTATTATTTAAATTCAATCGGTACTATTTACAGTTTATTATTTATTTTTAAATTCTTTCGGTAATAATTTACGATTTTTTTAATAAAACTAAATTTTAATGCTTGATAAACCATTAATATAATATCAAAACATAATTATGGTATAAATTTTATAGTTTATCACATTGCAAGCAAACGACTAAATTAAATAAATAAATAGGTTATAATTCGTAGAAAAATTACAATACACCAAGTAAATTTAAAAAAAAATTTCTTACTTCTTAATGGGCTCACTTTCCCATCTTTAAAACTTCAGAAGTTTCTGGTAATGAAAGAGAGACAGCAAACTTCGCAAGTATAGAGTCCAGCGCTGGATCAAGAAGTGCCAGAGTTTGGTCCTTTTTGTCCATTGCTTACTGCTACAGAGTCATCTATCGTTTACCTTGAGAAACTTAGCATCGATTTTTACGCGGTTCCAATTTCGGAAAAAAAATACGTCCGAAATCATATTTGTACACTACATCTATATTTAAATCGAAGTCTTATATATTTAAAACAATTCACTAAGATTTTAAGACATTTTACAATCCGGGCAACAGTTGGAAAACATTTAGTTTGGGTAGAAAATGGTAATAAATGTCAATCAAAAACCAAGAAATGCGGGTAAAGAATCAGGGCTCTCATTATAAAAGCAAATTCATCCCTTTCAAAGTTTTTTTAAAAAAGATTCCCTATTTTTTAAGGCAAGTGTGGTGTATTTTTAATCGAGACGGACTGATTTTATAGAGGCAAAGACTAGATAACGAGGTGTTTTTATTTATGGGACAGTACCTTCTACTCTAAGCAAAGCATAAAATGCATTCTTTCGGTGCGTTCAATGCGTCTCATTTATTTTATGGTATATTATGTTTTATTTCGTTATTTTAATTTGTAGAAATATATATTTTTTATATTACTTATTTATTAATATATGTTTCTGAATTTTTTTTTATTTTCAATATGGGATATAATTCGCAATAAAACCATTCACGTATGTTTTCGTTAGAATTGAGTTTCACCGCTTGATGTTATTGTTTTCTATTCGGTACCACATTCAATTCATTTTCATTTATTTATTCAATTTTAATGTGCGATTTCAAATTTTTTTAAACTATGAATTAATTTGTTATCAGATAAAGGTGAATAAACAACAATATTCATTCTTGCTTTACATGTATACTTTTTAATAAATATAAGTTCAGAAATAAATTTATCACTGATGTAAAATCTCCCTCTTAAGTTTAAAAACTCTTTCTACGTCAAATATTTGCACATCCACGTACATTTATATAAATAAAAAAAATTATTTGCTACCTAACTCTTTGTTTTAGGTTTGGATGTATCACTACATTTTAAAATAGCTTACATTTATTATTATTTATTACATTTATAGCTTACATAATAATATTTTATTATTTTTTTAAATTGTACGTGTAACTTTGTGTATTTTTCACTAATTAAATTTACATATTAAAAAGATGTATTTCACAAGCATGATTATCATCATTTCTCGTCTTCCCAACATAATATAATAAGAAAGAAGAATAAGAAGAATCTAAAAATCATTTTCAAATTTGATTTAATAGTTTGATAAGTTGATAATATTATATAATATTTGATAATTTCATAATTTCAATAATTTGACTTGATACAATTTTAATATCCAATTGTAAGAATCCTTTTCAGATTTGAATATCAAAAATATGGTACGCATTTTTTCATAGTCTTCTGACAGTCCTGCAGAACTTATTCTAATGGCCTGCTTTACATGTTGTGATATAAATTAATTAGAAACATGTTTAATTAGTATAATTAATTCATTAATTTATTCAAATCATTTATTAATGAAACATTTGTTTTGGAGTTATTTTTCAAATATGATATTTGTGATAAGAACCTAATTTGTGGTAAAAAAAAAAATTTGAAGTGAAATATATGTATATAATAAAAACTAATATGAAAATTTTTAAAAACTTTTTTGTTACCAGTTGTAATTTTTTACTCAAATTTTTACTGTCACTGAAAACAAAAAGACGCTTAAATATATAAAATTGTGAATACTTCGATCATGAGAAAAATATTTCATTTGCCAAATATCTTATTAAAATCCATACTTAAAATTTGAAACAGCGTTCTTGATTAAAAAACGCGCCCGCATTATACTAAATAGCCCAATTTGTGTCTCAATAGTCCATGCAGCTAGTGTGCAAAAGGACAAAGTTTCGAATTTTCTGATTGCGTGTGTTGCAGTCACTGCTTTCAGAAACAAAGAGAATGGTAAACAATAAGTTTTGGAATGTAACAATTAGTTTGCCTTATAAAATTATTCGCGATTTTCTCTTAAAACACGGGAAGTTATATTTAAAATCATTTATGTCTTCTCTCTCATTGCCCATAGATTAGAGGAACATGAGGTCCATCTATGCACACAAGAAAAATACTGCATTAAATGCTGCAAAATATCCAAATCTAGTAACAAAATTCTAAACATATTTAAAGAAAATAAGTATATACGGTAAATAAAACGGTGCGGTACAATAAAGCTTAGAAATGTGAAAAATTAAGAAATGTTAACTTAAATAAATTGCATTTTTATCTAAAAAACTCTCAAATATTTATTGATCTTTAACTTTATCTTCGAACGTTGATTAAAGACTTAACTCATCAAATTAACAAAATATGTCAATATATTTGGCTACATAGAATTAAGATAAATGCATTAATTATGAGCATCAAATAAATTGAATTACATTAGAAAGTTATGCTAAATATTAGATTATCATTCTTAAGACTACATCGATCTATCATTTTCAACGGATAAATTAATAGACATTCAGTTTCAAAACAATAATTTTCTCTCTGAGAATTTTGCTAACAACATTAACGCAATTATCATTTAAACTCTGGTTTAAGTGATTCATTTAAAAGAAAACTAATTTTTTTAATTCTTAATATAAATGAAACAATGAACTCTTTTTACCTATTGATAATATTATATATTTCCAAAAAAGATTTGAAAAATGGCCCTCATACATAAAAAATATATAGATCATTTGGTGACTTGTGAAACTTTAACCTGAGTTTGTTTTAGTTAATTTGATTGATTATGAAACAAAATTTTTATGTTTTATTTGTGAATGGTGTGTGTGTTATCAATAAGGTGTATTTTCATTTGTGTTATCATTAAATAACTACTATTAAAAGGAATTTACATAAAAGATGTCATTAGAAAGAGAGAAATTCTTTTACCACAGTTTGACGGGATATAGATTTTATGAAGCAATTTATAAAAACATAAAAATATCCATATTATTAGTAGATATATAAGGTTTTCTAAGAAACAATATGCAAAAAAAAACTGAATTGAAACTTAATACTTATATTATTATCTTCTATTCGAAAGTCATAAAAAAATATATTAAATCGTAATTACTTACTGCAATCAACAATACAATTAAACTTAAATAATTCTCATTTTAAATTTAATTTTCTATTACAAAGTGTTTGAATAATATGTATAAAATAGTACATAATGTATAAAATATGTTTGGTACTTACTTTCAAGAAACTTATTTTAATCATGTTTTAAATACATATAAAACATTATTAAAATATGTCAGTAAATAAATACATATTTGGTTAAATATGTTTCAAAATTATAGTATTTCATATTAGGTCTCAATTTAGACATCGACTGCTGTATTAAACTTTCAAAAGCTTCCGATATTTTCTAAAATCACAGTACAGAACTTATATCATACATTGAATGTACTATTTGTATGTTCAGAGAACACAGAAAAATTCCTTTTCTGCAGATACATGTGTCTAAATATTTGATTGTTCTAAAATCGGAAAGCCCTATAATTTAAGCTATAAATATCTGGGGAATCTTTACCAATCTCTTCAAAACAAAAAGCAACTGTATTAAGAGCTATGTAATTTAAGCTTCAAAAAATAGAGAATTTCTACCAACCTTCTCAAAAAAGCAGAATACAGTTGAAACCACTGAGCCTCAATCATGTTAACCTCCAACCTAGTGGTTTGAAGAACAAAAAAGAAGCAACAAGAGATTTTCCTTCCTGTGAAAACATCCAGTGGACAAATCGATTAACTTATTTTTAGAAAAAGATATACGTGTACAATAAATAGCATGAACAAAATCAAAAACAAACTTAATTCCAATATTGGGAAAGAAAACATTTATAGCAATATAACGTATTACAAAATAGTATACTAATATTAGAGAAGCTATTTAATAACAAGTGCCTCATTATAATATGGTTATATCAAGCAATTTGTAGAAGAGATAGAAATACAAGTATTTCGATTTTAATTGCACTTATCAAAAGATGAAATAGAATTAATAACAGAAGGCAATGTATTCCATTGGAAAAAGTCAACTGTTTAAATCAGCGAAGATATTGTTATGTTATGATAACACTTTTGTAAAGTCCTTCGTATTTTAATAACCTAGAATCATATTTAAGTACTCAGCTTTACTTCCTCACGGTTGTTTATCAAATACTGCTTGACTATCAGCGGCCTGATGTCCAATTGGCTAGCGCTCTGTCCTTTGGTACCCCAGGCTACAGATTCGAATCCTGCCAATGTCATGGACGAGACTTCTCCCCCAATATCCAACCAAAGGAATATATATTATTTGCTTTCTTCCTTCTGCGTGTGTCCCATAAGACACGTAAATGCGGAGCAAATACCCCTAAAATTCCTACCTTCATCACACGTAAGTGGGCTGCTCCTAACATACATAAGTGGAATGCAAGACCCTACCCAATATTCAACCAAAAATATATATATTATTTGCTGTCTTCCATCTGCATGTCTTGTGTGTCTCCCATACGGCACGTAAATACGGAGCAAATACCCCTAAAATTCCTACCTTTATCGCCCATCGGTGGGCTGTTCATGATATACATAAATGAAATACGACACCCTTTCACCGCTTCCCCCCCAATATTCAAACCAAAAAATATATATTATCTTTTCTCTAAATCATCAATGTCAATATTTTTTTTTCCTACTAAGCAGATTGTCTATTACTATCGCCATGTAGTCGACCCGTTTTTGAGAAAATATGTCTGCAAAACACTTTGTAAGTGGGTATTGAATTCATCAAGTTTTTATTTAACCACGATTTGAGTTCAACTAAGAATTAAGCATTGATTAGACAGATTCCCTTTGGTTGATTTTTGTCGTAAATCTTCATTTTAATGTTTCCTTTTGCATATTTTTAAGTTATTCCTAATCATTGAGCTTTTCTTGTATAATTGAACTGCTTATAAAAATTATTTTTCTACAATCGATTTCACTTTTTGATTCTAATGAAATACACAAAACATTTTTTTCATGGATCCCTTACACCATTATCTTCAATATTATATTACTCTGGTGATAAAATAATTTAATTAAAATGCCAAACATTCCTGAAAGTAATTAAAATAAAAAACTTGGAAGATTTTTTTCTCGAATATTTATCATAGTTTTGCATTATGTGGACTCATTAAACGCAATTCAAGAATTTATTCGTTATTTTTTTTTCCCTTAAAAGTATTATTTAATAATATTGAAAAACTGTTACAAATACATTTTTTTTCATCGAAAGTCTTATTGTTCTCCTAATTTTTTTAACATTGTCTTTTTACATAAGTAAAAGTATTTTTTATAAAGGTCCCAAAGTACTTTATCTAAGAACTAAATATAACACTTTAATGATTTGCTTCAATTCAAAACCTCTTGAGTCTGATTACTTGAATCAATAAGGCGTTTATTTTTTTTTCTCCACATTTAAGAAAAAACCAATTTAAAGTTAAGTATTTCTATACCTCATTTATGCATGCTTTATTATTGTACACTTCAGAAAAATATATTTCAAAAAAAATGTTAACATTTGAAGAAAAGACAAGAGTGCAATTTAATAAAAAAAACTTTCTTTCGCTTTCATGTAGATTAAACGGAATAAAAATTCTTTCACTATTCTACCATTCTTTCTTGAACTGGTCAAAAGCGGTTTTTTTTCTTTTACAACTTTACTTTTGTACTTTAATATATTCATTCATTTTTTATAAAAAAATTTTTGATTATGAAATATTTATTGAGATCTTTTAAATTGATTATTACCAAATAGGGCTAATGCATTTATTCACGCATTTCATTATAAAAGAAATTTTTAATTTTAAAATGGTAAATAATTTTTCATGTTTATCATGATAAATACAATGCCAATGTAATTCAAGTGGAGTCCAAGGCAGTTCTACCTCCTCGTGATACACTCCGGGCAACGTCTAATACGGCATAATGATCTACAAACACGGCCTTCAGTCTGGCTCTCAGTGTGAGTTTCTTCTAAAGAGTTCTGCAGTGGAAAGTAGGTGGTTTGTTCCATTATCATCGGTGGCATTGCTACTGCTTTTCTGTGGTCACGATTTTCTCCGCAAGCACCTTTACTGAATTAAACTGGCTCCTAACCCTCTCTGTCACCTGTGTGATAACTAGGAAGAATTGGATATGTCTCACCTTGCTTTCTATTTTGCACTGCTTTTAAGGAAGCGCTACTGGATTGCCAGACTTGATGGAAGTTGATAGATTAGCTGATGTCATTCGTTTCTATCTTGTTCTTTGTATTTTTGTTTTCTTTATATATCTGTTGTCCTGTAAACTTGACATTGGAAATTTAAAAAATGTAATTCAAGTATAATTATTTCAGTAAACTCATAAAATTAAAAGAGCATTAAAATGTGTAGAATGAAGTAAAAACACGCAACTTCAAACAACTATTTTTATATAAAAAAGGGAAAATTATAAGCTAAGAATGAGAAATTTTACATCAACCTACATTTTCTATTATCTATATCTGTACCACACTGCCCGAAGAATGCAACTTCATTTGAGAGAATAATATTCCTGATACTTGATCAAGTATCATTTTGGTACCAAAATATTTTTGATATGTACCCCATGTATGATAATACTTCATTCTGCTGCTGAGAAAAATGTATTATGAGGATTGCAATACATGGTATGACAATCCGCCCTATATTAGCAGAAGAATAATTAATGGAATAGATTTCTCGACAGTAGGAAAAATATTATTAAAAGAAAAGTATTTATCATAAATCTCCAGAACAAATACAATCACACTGTATTATTAACAAAAGTGAGTTAGTAAAAGAGATTTTTCATCTTACAAAATTGAAGGTTATTCAAAAGTCTATAGAGATTGATAGAAGCTTATTAATATATAATATATAGAAGCTTATAAATAAATATTCTAATTTTTATCCATTTATTGTATCAGAATTATATTTAAACTTTTATAAAATATTTTGAAACATTTTCAAAACATACAAAGAGAGCAGCGAAAATAAAACTTCTACAATGCTTTTGAATTTGTCTTTAACTTTTTCATTGATTTTAATAAAAAAAAATTTTATAAAAATCTACCATAGGGTAAATTTTCGCAGATTTTATTTGTAGAATAGGCAAATTTCATTAGACTATTGCAATTAATATGCAAGGCTTGTAATAAGATAGCATTTTATTATTTCCTCGGCAGCTATTAATCCAGGATTAACTAAAACAATTCGCTCTTTTACTTATCCTTTCTATTTTAAAAACTTTTTTTTTATATTATTGAAAAACGTCATTTATTAATTATTATTAATTATTAATTTTTATTAATTATAAATAAGATTATCTATGACCCAGTTAAACATTTCCTACTTGAAAATTGCAAGGTGATATAAATTCAACTCAATTTAATTAGTTGTTAATGACATGGGATACAATCATTGCTTCGAAAAACAAATAGATTCCGCGGCAAATTTTACAAAGAAAATTGAATCAGATTGTCAAGTGAGAATTACTACGATTTTCTTTTATGCAATAGGAAAATGTGAAGGGTGTTTTTTTTTTTTTAACTTATTTAGACGATAGTATCCTTTCCAATATAGAACAACGTTAACACACTAGTATGATATTTTCTCACTAAATTGTCCACAGCTAGCTGAATTAGAGTCGGATTTTTCAGTGATTCCTTATTAGGGAAAAAATGTAAGCGAAATTGCGAATGCCAGCCACCTTTAAAAATTATCCGAATAATATTCGAGGTAATATTCTGCTATTTCTTGCTTAAGTTACGTTTCTTGCTTGCTATTTCTTGCTTAAGTTAAGTTTCTTGCTTGCTATTTCTTGCTATTAACTTGATCAAGTTCTTACAAGCTTGAGATTCAAATATGATTTTAATGAAACAAAAAAAATTATTTCTATAATTAACTAAATATCAAAATTTGTTACAAATTATAATACTCAGGAAACCTAAAGATTTTAATATCTTTTTGTTCCCTAAAAAAATTGAAAAGATTTGATACTTTTATTATTTTGCTACAACCTATTTTTCACTTAGATATTTTCATGTTTATTTTAATAATATAATATAAAAATATTTAACAATGAAAATTTAACCTTTTGGGGCCTCAACGAATTTTTTTCTATTATGTATGATTATTTTTAAACGGTCAGTTTTATACTGATTTACTTTTTATTGATGTGCTTTCAATAGTATATTATAAATTATAACAAAAGAAAAATAACGACCATGCTACGAAGAATAGAATGCAATAGTATCACTTGTTCATAATTCCTACAATAGAGTGTTTGCCATTAAACAATTTCTGTTTGAGGTAAATTATAATTATTTCAAGTATTGTTGGTTAATTAGTTATTGAACTTATCGTTTTCTACTAGATAAAAATCCAAAAAAAAAAATAAAAAAAATACTACAACAATAATAATTTTTTATATTGGCAAATAATATTTAAATTGGGCCTAGTATGTAACGAATAGCGCACAGGCGGGCAATGTTACCTACCGGGAGAACTTTTAAGAGTAATTGTCTCGCATTTACGTGTTGTATGGAAAAAAAATTTGGAAAACTCCTACTAGGTAGTCTGGCTATCGATAATAAAATTAATTTTTTTAATTATTGTCTATGGAGGTTATCTTAATTATTGTTAAAATTCTTGTCTATAGATAATAAAAATCATGGATTAATGTTGCATAACCTTTTAAAAAAACAAATGTGATTTTTATAAAGTTATAACGAGTTTATTTATGTAAAGATAAAATAATTCGCTGGTGAGATATGTCATCATCTCCCAAATGCACCATCTAACACATTTTAGAAATTTATATGCTTCCCATTGACATACATTGTAGTAATTTCACTTGGATAATGTTAAATAATCCTTTTGATTCCATTGAAAACCACAGATCGGAAATAAAGTTCTTAGGTTCTTGATTGATCGCCAGTTCTATTGATCTTACACGCTAGGAGTAATTAGTTGAACAGTCACTCAAGCATTTCTTTATCTGGGTAAAAATATCAGGTAAAAAAGGCTTTCTCAAGTAGAATACCTCTTAGTACTTTGGGTTCCTTAATTTTAAAAATAGATTAACACAAAATTTGTATCCAATAAAAGTTTGACCTAAATCACATATTAATTTCGTAGTCTGTAAATCTGAATTGCATTGGTGTGCGTTCGTAGTATTTTTGATGTCAATATTTCAACTTAAAATTTAAAACATTCATTTGAAATGCACTTTTAGTGCATGAATGCAGTGATTGTTAGTAAGGACAAATTTTTGAAATCTTTTAAAAACTGCATATCAAGATTTTAATTTATCAAAGAATGTCATTACATCCACTTATTTGTTCAAGATTCGAAACAGGACCATTCGCCATTTTATAATAGCACAGATTAGTATTTTTATTGCGAGTTTATTCTCTGCTAGTCACAAATTATTGCACATAAATGTGAAATACTGGTAGTCTTTGACTTATTTTGAGATTCAGTTCCAAATTCTTTGAAAAAAACCTGATGTAAGTTTGGGGCATATCAAGTGTACCAAATTGTTTTTTGAATCCATAAAAAATAACACCTTTACTATCTTTAAATATGATGGCTTCCAAAAATTAAGATGCAGTTTGTTTTTGGATACCCTCATTAAAAAGAATGCATAAAAAGGTAAAAAATATGGTTTATATGAACCATCATAAATAACTTTTATAAAAGAATAAACAAGAAATAAGAACAAATAAGAAATAATTTTATAAAGAATATTATGAAAGAATAAACGCACCACCACTATTTTCTTAAAGAATTGAGCATTTACATAACCGCTGTGAGAATCTATATAAATCCCCTTTTTTTTTAATTTGTGTGTAATTTTTATTGATGATTGTTGATCATCAATTCTTAGTACGAAGACATTGATGGCAATGTATAGGAGAAATCGTATATTCGATTAGTTAAGGTACATAGGGTTATCAAAAAATGCTGTTACTAAACGTTCTTATGTGTCTCACAGTGTGATCCAATAATCTGAAATCAGGTCCAATAAGAAATTTTGGTCACCCACGCAGGACAATTTCTAAAGATAGATTTCTGGATCATCTGGCCCGAAAGAGGACGAAATCTACTGTACTTCTGCTAATTTTAGATCATTTTGTCTCAAAAGAGACGACAATATATGTTGGTGTGAAGAAGAATTCACGAAGACATTATATAAGACGACTTCTTGTATACTTCATTCTTAACTGACAATAGAGGAATGTTCGTTTATGTTGAACAGGAGAATACATTATTTGGATCAGACAGTAAAGCTTTTTGTACTTTTCACTAATGAGTCCAAATTTACTCTTAAGAGTAATTCAATTCATATACTGATATGGAAAGAGCATTGCATCAGATACCACAAATCTAACACTACTGAAAGACACATTTGTATATAAAAATCAGAGTTTCAATTTGAAACTCTCAAAATAATTGATGAATCATACGTTAGAGGCTATAGAACAATATTGAAAGACGCTATGTTGCTAAATTACGGCAAGTCTTAGATGTGTAAACAGCAATATGATACATGCACATGCTGGTAACGAAGCTAACTCCCGCTCCTCTTCATGTAGCGAGACACTATAACTGCTATAAAGTATCCGGACGAGATCCATTTCTCAGTTCTTATGCCTGGTGCTATTTATAATGAATTCATTCCAATGGGTTTTTACACTGGACCTCTTCGAGGTTAGCTTGTTATTGAATTTACTGAGGACCAAGCTATGGAGAGAATGAAATGGCCAGCTCGATTTCTGGACCTTAATCCAATAGAGCATCTTTGGGATTGATTTGGAGTACAGTCTGCTTTAAATTTCGCTGCAATGCCGTTAAACGAGCTGGAACAAAGTTTGCTCCATACATGATCATTGCTTTCACTTCAGTTATCTGACAAATTAATTAGAATGTTTAAAAATTTGATGCCGCCAATGTATTAAATTTATGGGGTGGACACATTCCTTTTTAAAAACAATTTATGTTATTTTGTCATGAAAATCTGACATTTATTTTTTTTTCTCTCACATATGAACTTTAAAAAAAATGTAAATAATGTCTGTTTCATAGATTGTAAATTTTTATTAAAAGCGTATATTTTCTATTAACGTCTTTTCAATAACTCTTGAATTATCTATCATAATCGTTGAAGCAATTTAATGCGATAATGTATATTTTCATGCTATTTCTCCATTTGCTATAACACAGACCTTGACTTAAAAAATTCTTCGACTTCTTTTTTAAGCTGGAATTTACTTGTTAGTAATATTTTATCTAATAATAAATACATGATAAAAAAAACTACAGCTGGAAAATCTGCATTTCTATTGCTGATCAGAAACAAACATTAAGGAATCATACATTAGACTGCATAGAATAATATTGAAAAACGCCATATTGCTAAGTTACTTTAAGTAAACAGCAATATGATATTTGTATGTACATTCATATAACGAAGCTAAATTAAAGAATCTTTAATGAGAATTTCCGGCCATCATAAATCGTCTTAATTGGAGAATTCACTGTTTCTATGTTATCAAAATCTGTCAGTATAAAAATGTGTGCGTGTCACCTCCAAAACTTCAGTGAATAGGGGGTCGTGAAGCCCACCAAAAAAGGTGATACGATTGATACGATACACCAAATTCAATATACGATACTACCAAATACGATACACAAAACACCGATTGATACGATACAAAATAATAATTGGTGATACGATGCACCAAGGAAGAACGAACATTTAAATATTCCAAACTCTTCAAATTTTTGATATATTAATTGAAATCTATAAATCTGAAAACAAGATTTTATTTGTGTAAGATTTTAATAAGATTTAATTGTGTAAGATTTTAATAAGATTTAATTGTTAAGATTTTAATTATGTTTCCACAACAATACAAGTAGAAAAGATTTTTCTCCTTTCTCCAAAGAAACAAAAAAAAATTTGTGGAAAATTTGTGTTCTTAAACTGCGACATTCGATCTGTTTATCAAAAGATTTGTTTATTTTCCCCCGTTTTAAAGCACAAATATTTATCTTCAAAATAATTTGGATTTGGGGACAAAAATATTCATTTTATCTCATCGAAAAATAATTTGTGAAAAGCTGTTTTAAACAGTTTTTTCACTCTATGAATGGTTTTAGGTTTTTAAACTGCATCAACAAAACTTGTTTGTGAAATTTTATCAATCTTTCACCCTCTTAAAAATTATTCGTTACTTCCCGAAAGATAACAGTATCGAAACAATTTTCAACCGTCTCGAAAAAAAATAGAAATTAAAAATCTATTTCCGGGATATTTTCAGCATAAAAAAAATTTTTGTTACAGTTCTATTTACTAACACTATCGTTTCAAAATTGTATCTTATACAAATATTTATGAGTTTTCATGGATAACAAAATTTCGTTGCTTTTAAAACTTCTATCTATTATTGCTAAACTGTGATTCTTCTATTTATATTTTCTTTAATCCTTAATAAATCTCAAAAAATAACGAAATAACGACTTTTACCAATAAATTCACAAATTTTTATGTACAACTGCTAGGTATTAATAAATGATCATTAGTCTCATATAGAAAATTAAATTAGAAATATTTAAATCTGAAAATGTTTTATATTTTTAACAAATGTATACTTTAACAGTTCACGAAATTTATTTATTCATTAACTATTTTTGAATCAGCCTTTATAATTATCACAGAAATTATTCACCTCTTTTCAATTCTCAGAACTTTACAATTTAAATAAAAAAATTCCCAAATTATAACAAAATTAGGTTTTAGCCGTTAATTTAAGAGCTGAAGAGCCTGAAATTTTCAATTTAAATTATAGTTAATTATAGAATTTGTTGCGTAAAACTAATTAGCTACAAAGAAACAAATCTAATGAGACTCTTTTCAATCCAAGTCACATTTTTATTTTAATTCCTTACCTTGCTTTGTTTTATTCAAGAGGTTCAAAACTTTTTATTGTATAAATTTTTTTGCCAGCGATGTGAAAGTCGCTGATCCGTTTTCTCAAAATGTTATTTTTTAATGATTATATTAACCCATAATAATAAAATCCAGTTAACAAATTTTTGAAAGGTTATACAGTTATACTACTGTGTCCAAAAAGTAAGACCAATTTTAAATTTAAAATACACGGGGCTTATGGAATTTCAATGTTTTTTTCTTTTTTAGGTTTCTGGCACTGTCCTTGACATTTGAGGGAAATTTTACGTCAAAATAGAGAGTTTTTGCATACCGTACGTTAGTTACCGTAGGACGTCCGTTAGCTTTTTCTCCCTAGCGCGCAAGCTCAGTTTCCTATGAGCATGCGCGCTAGGGAGAAAAAGCTAACGGACGTCCTACGGTAACTAACGTACGGTATGCAAAAACCCTCTAATATTCATTACTGTTTAAGTTACGCTTGGCTTTGTGAGACGCTAAAACTGATTCCGGTGAGTTATGGCATGTCTGAATTAATTGAACAAAGAACGTGCATTAAATTTTGTTCACGGAAACGTATAGAATGTTGCAGAATACATTCGGTGAGCATTTCTATATCAGAAAGAAATGTTTACAAGTGGTATAAACAGTTCAAAGAAGGTATAGAACGCGTTGAAGACAATGAGCCCTCTGGTCGACCATCAACCTCAACCGCAGAAGCTCACGTCCAAATAATTAAGGATTTGGTGCTTGCAAACCGTCGATTTACAATTAGAGACTTTTTTGATGATGTTGGAATTTCAAAATTCCATTTTAAAACATGTTTTGGGCCTCAAACGCTTCAAATCTGTATTGGTACCGAAAATACTGAATGCGCCAGCTCACACTGCATTGATTCTTCGTGACTTTTCCGCCAAAAATGAAACCCATATCGTTCCACAGCCCCTGTATTCACACCGTGCGACTTCTGACTATTCCCTAAACTCAAAAGACCACTCTGAGGACATCGTTTTGAGTCGATTGAAGAGATTCAATGTGAATCGCCGCCATTTTGAAGGGTTCCCTACCAATGGCTTTTTAGCATGTATTGAGGATTGGAAAAAAGTTGGCATAAGTGCATTGTGTCCGGAGGGGATTACTTTGAAGGGGATGAAATAAATTTGGAAGAATAAATAAAAAGTTTTTGAAAAAAATAATTGGTCTTACTTTTGGGGCACAGTAGTAAATACTCTTTTGAAAAAAAAAACGAAACGACTTGAAAAAAAGGTTGTTTATATTGAAATGAAATATCGGTAAAACCCATCCATACACATGTCATTAAATTATTAAAATTCCAATGCTTTTGAACTCATCTATATCCGGTAATTGTACGCTGAATATTTAAATAAGTAATTGTTGAAACTTCCTCTGGAAGCAAAGCATTCTGGTGAACATCTATGTAAGGAGTGATAAATATTCACAATCTACTCCTGTGATAAATTCTGTCATACATCTTGCAATCTTCATTTGATCACGTACATGACAAATGATCATGTATATTACAGAGTCATATGTATATTCAGAGTATTTTCTATTATGAAATGTAGAAGAACGATTCCAAGATTATTAATATTTGTAACAGACTATTTTTATTTAATTACCATCATTTTGTAAGTATATATGATTAGTATAATTTTTAATTTTTTTTATTTTTGACTGTAATATTTTTCAAACAATTGTTCTAAATTTTGAAATTTAAGCAACAAAGAATTTCTAAATATTTTTGTCAAACTTTTAAAGGTAAAAATATTACATTAATGTCTTCTACACCTTAGAGAGCAATTTATATAAGTCCTATTTTCACAGATAATATAAGATGCTCTTTTTGCATAAGAAATTTTTTGCATCGAAATGCAGTGGTTAAGCATTACACATGAAAAATTTCTTCATTGTAACACACATCACATGGGTTAAAATAACTTTTTTTAATAAATTTGTTCACAATAGTCAATTATTTACTATATTCTTTATTGTTCAATTCACTATTTTTTTTTTTTCTTGTAATGCAACTGGAAAACACTTAGACAGTTGTCTTTGATGCCTTAAGGTAAATGCCGTACCGACGTTGCTCAATTAGTACTATACAGGAATTGCGTGTAGCTTGAAGATAAGCTACGAACGAGGAGTAACAATACCAGCGCAACACTCTACGATTATGTTAGACCGGGAACTACGGTTTAAAGCGGATTCCAAACCACTTCAAACATCCATGGCACCGCCGGGACTCGAACCCCAAACCTGTGGCACTCAGCGCCAGAGCTCTAGCCACTCGGCCATTCAGGCCTGATTCAATTCACTATTGTTCAATAAATTTTCATATAGAAATTAGATAATTCGTTCAAAGTTTTTCTTAATGCTTTGACAACCATTTGTGATGCTCTTTATATAGAAAACATGGAGTTTGAGATAAAAACACATTGAGAAATTCAGATGTTCTTATATTCTTTTTATCAGCTCTATATTATATTACATGTATATTTCTCTTGGGTCTTAGTTTGGTTTTTTCTTAGTATTTTGTTCACACATTAAATTTTATCTTTTTCTTCTTGAAACTGGACAAGTGTTTTATTTTTTCATACTATTTTCTTTGATTTTCAATCTTTTTGGCTCTTTAATTAGTGTCTCACCTTTTCATGCGTTAAGATTTTATAAACTCGCTTACGAAATGCTTTTGTTTAAAACTTTAGTGTCTTCCTACGTCACTTAAAATTTAATTTTACTTTCACGAAAATGGGCTTTTATTTGAAAGTATTTAAAGTAAAAAACATTTTGTCACTATTTATTTAGTTGAAATTAAAAAGCATCAAGTTGTCTCATGCATGAAAAGCGACGGATATGGCTCACATGTCTCATACATAACCTTTAAAATTGTGGAAAAATTTTAAATAAAGTTAGTAGTATGTTTAATAGTATGTTTCTAATAAAAAGTTTTCTTAGTTTTTAATCCTTTATAACACTGAGAAATAATCATTATTCTATTTATAAATATGTTAAAGTAAATCCAAGTTCTAGTATGTGCTTGTCTGAATAACTAAATCTTATTTTTTCTTGTATCCTGTTTATAATTTAGTACTTCCTGTTGTTTCTGACAAAAGAATTCAAACTTTTATGTAATGTCTTCTCAATGAAATATTTTTTTTTTTTTTATTTAATAATAAACTAGATTGTTTTTTTAGCAATATAGGAATAAATTTATAAAGGGAAACATTAATCTTAAAAAAGATTTTTCGATTCTACAATTCGAAAACCAACTAGGATAATCCCATGCTTCTTTTTAACTTTTATCACCTTAAATTGTCAATTTCTTTTAATCAAATATATATATATTACAACACTTCACTCGATTTCATTTATCCTCTTTGATGAATGAAAGTCATTTCATCCTAATCAATGTGTCATTATATTTGTATGAAATATATATATATATATGTCTATATATATAAATAGGATTTCTATGTTTGCTAATCAGCAGGCGGCGATACATGACGGTTATGTGTCGGTGATTAAAAGTTGGGGGAGGGTATGAATGATATGGTATAATGATGTGGGGAGTATTGAATTATGAACTTTGACCCCAGGAGATGGGGACAGGTCCCCGTAGATGAGAAGACAGGAGCGAGACTGGCGGCCAACAAGATAGCTGCGTGACGCAGCGAGAGTATGAAGATGATGGAGAATAATTTTGTAAAACAGAATTAATGATTGTATAGCTAAATGATTGTAAAAAGTTTTAAATTTAATTGTAAATATTGAAAAGATTTTTTAAAAGTTGAAAATTTTTGTTTTGAATATTTTTAAGACTATATGTTACGGAAGCATTAAAATGTAAATAGACGAAAACCTGTATTGCTTGATCTGAAAAATTACAAACAATATTTCTTTTGCCGAAATATTTGTTTTCAGATTTGTTATTACTAAATTTCTTTCATCCCGCAATATAAGTGTAAATGCTTTTTTTTTTTTTAATATTTCACTTTATTATAATATATTAAATTATTTTTATCTCAATCATTTTGTCATGATACAGTTAATGAAAAGTTAATCTCAAAAAAAAAATTTAAAACATCTGTGACTATTTTTTATTTTTGAAAATATCTATTAATTGTTTTCTGATATCTTGTTAGCCATCTATTACGAATATCAATATTTTCAAACAAGCTTCAGGAAGTAAAGTAACTTTTCAAAACAACCCCAAACTGAAATACTTTATTTAAGCTCTCAAGTTTCCGTTGTTGGTACACCATCAATTTTCTTCTCCTTTAGCTACTGTTGGAGAAAAACATTTGGATTAATTAACTCGCCAGCGGAAAAGTAATATAAATATAAATTATTCTACAATGATATATTTCCCTCCCAAAACCTCTTCCTCGAAGATGTGTGAAAAAGCTCCAAATGAGGAACCAGCTTTCGCTCCAGTAAACATAAATAAAAAGTTTTACTTCTGAAGAGAGTAATGACTTTCTCCCTGAGAAGATCTTTAAAGCTCTTCACGAATGATTTGTGAGAAGGAAAAAAAGCAAAGCTTGTGTTACGAAAAGGATTCGTAACACAAGCTTTGCAAACTCTTTGAAACTTCGAGAAAAGCTATCATTCCAGCCATTTTTAGGTTTTCTCAGGTGGCATGGTGCTCCTTTAAGCATCAACTTGTATGGTATACTTAATCGGTGCTGTTTATAACTTTTACCAAGCATGGTTTGCATAATTCGTGATCGCATCTATGATTTTATAAAAATATATCACCTAAAATATAATGTTATGCATTATGCTTCAAATGTCAGAAAACAAATATCCTCTTTTCTTAAACATTTCTGTTTACGTACTACTTAGGATGCTTAATAAACAGTGACTATGTACCGAAACAGAAGAAAAATTATTTTCTATTTATGTGTAATCAATAAATAAGATAATCATTAATAAATTAGATAACATTTAGCTGTAATTATTCATATTTATTTTTATTTTATGATTTAATAGAAGTAATATTACAATGAAATGTATTTTAAAAAGAAATCTAAATTAGAAATAATTTATATGTACTCATATACTATATAGAAGCTCCATTTTATATTCGTAACTAAATCAGTTAAAACAAATTTAAGAATACACATAAAAAATCCTGCATTATATTTTGGAAAATATGTTTTTACATTTCAGTAAGAATTTTAAATTGATGCTGCAAAAAATTTAATATAAATTATCAAAGTTATAATTTAACCCCTTTTTAAAAACCCTCCTAATGAATTCATAAGCACCATCTTTCTAACAACAATTTGAAAATAAAAACTTAAATTTTTACGATTAAAAGTCAATGAAGAATATCTGCCATTAATTTAATTAATGCCATTAATTAATCATTACCATTGATTTAAGTGAGAATTAACCATTTCATCCCAACTTTTAAAGCTAAAGTTATCACGAAAGTAAGGTATAAAGGTATCAGAATCTCAAATAAAAATTTAATTTTCTTAATAAATATTTGGAATCAGTTACTTAAAAATGTACTCATAATCGAAACGATATCATTTGGAATATGAACTGCATTTGTACGCATTCTTAAACCAAGCAACACTTTTCGTGGTAAACAGTTCATTGGTATAAACAGCTCAACAGTTAGTGGTAAACAGTTCAACGATATCATTTTACGATTAAAATTCAGTGAAGAATTTTAGCCTCTATGATACCATTAATTTAAGTAAGAATTAACCGTTTCATCCCAACTTTTGAAACTAAAGGTATCATTAAAGTAAATTATAAAGGTAACAGAATCTGTAATAAAAATTTAATTTTCTTAATAAATATTTGGAATCAGTTACTTAAAAATGTACTCATAATCGAAACGATATCATTTGGCATATGAACTGCATTTGTACGCATTCTTAAACCAAGCAACACTTTTCGTGGTAAACAGTTCATTGGTATAAACAGTTCAACAGTTAGTGGTAAACAGTTCAACGATATCATTTTACGATTAAAATTCAGTGAAGAATTTTAGCCTCTATGATACCATTAATTTAAGTAAGAATTAACCGTTTCATCCCAACTTTTGAAACTAAAGGTATCATTAAAGTAAATTATAAAGGTAACAGAATCTGTAATAAAAATTTAATTTTCTTAATAAATATTTGGAATCAGTTACTTAAAAATGTACTCATAATCGAAACGATATCATTTGGCATATGAACTGCATTTGTACGCATTCTTAAACCAAGCAACACTTTTTGTGGTAAACAGTTCATTGGTATAAACAGTTCAACAGTTAGTGGTAAACAGTTCAACGATATCATTTTACGATTAAAATTCAGTGAAGAATTTTAGCCTCTATGATATCATTAATTTAAGTAAGAATTAACCGTTTCATCCGAACTTTTGAAAGTAAAGGTATCATTAAAGTAAATTATAAAGGTAACAGAATCTGTAATAAAAATTTAATTTTCTTAATAAATATTTGAAATCTGTTCTTGAAAAATATACTGTTAATCGAAATGATATCATTTGGCATATGAACTGCATATGTATGCATTCTTAAACCACGCAATATTTCTCGTGGTAAACAGTTCATTGCTTATCTCGTGGAATTAAATTTTTTCAAAACTGTAAATAAATTTTCAGTCTTCTGAAGTTGTTTTGCTTCTTGTTTCAGCGATTCTTCGAGTTGCTTTTTTGTCTTTGTGTATTTTCTTTTAAACATAGACTTTTTAATTACTCAATCGTAAACACTATTTAAATAAAACTACATCACTTTAAAATAAAACAAAATTTCTTACCATTTTTTAATAAAATCTGCAACAAATTATAAATAGCATTTAAAATTGATCCCTTGTAATTACACACTATTTTTAGTTGTTAATCTTGATGAACAAGTTTGGGTTTTTTTAATGAAGTATTTTATTATCTTTTCACAATAATCTATCATATTTTAAAAGTAATCCATCAGATAATTTACTTCCTTACAAAACTTTCTCTAATTAGGAAATTAACTAACTATTTTTTTTTTTTTGCATAAAATTAATTTAATTAATTTTTTTAATTTAATTAATTTTGTATTAAAAGCTGGAAATCATTCAAATTACACTAATATCTACATAGATTTTCATTGATTATGTTTTTCAACTTCATTTTTACCTACTTCTTAAGACTTATTTGGTTCTATTTTTAATCCCATTAAAAAAAACATTCAGATGAAGATTAATATTCTTTTTAGAAAAAGCAGCTGCAAATTATAGTAGAGTACATAAAGGAAAACAAATAGTAATTAAAATGAATATTTTGTAAAAACAACGAAATATTTTTGAATTTTTATTTAACTATAAAAAAATAATCAAAAGTAAAGAATAAAGTAGCTTTAAAATACCTTGATATCCATAGATAACACTATTATTTATTTAAGAAAATAATAATTGGTGTGTTATGTAAAACTATAAAAAATTCATTTTTCGAAACTGAAAATGTTTACAATAATTTCAAATTAACATGTTTTCCTTCCTCTCTTTCCACCAAAATATTTTCCTTTCCTTTGATAAAGCATTTCACCATATTGTCTCATTAAAATTTTTAAAAAACATTACGAACTTCAATAAAATTAATTTCACAGTTGATGGATTTGGTTTCTCAATTTGATTATCAAATTAAAGATCAATATCCAACAATTTTCTCTTTAAATAAAAAATTTCAGCTTGTTAAGCAGTTCATTATTTTAGAGCTGTAAACAACCTTCAAGCACATATTTAAATCATTAAAAATCATAATGCTATTTAATGGTTCCCTCGCTATTCTATTAATAAATAATATAGTCATTTTCTGAGAGTTTTAAAATATATTCACTATAATTTGCAAAATACATTGCTATTTTTTACTGAAATATTACATGTATTCAGTTTGCTACTACTTTTTTAAGTTATAAGCAAATATTTTAGCAACGTATTTTAATTGTAATGTACAAAAGATTTAAATATAATTAAATTAATTGAGGTTTATTGATACATCTAAAAAAATTAAACTAATTTTTATTTTATCAAACCTATAAAACTTGTTCTAAAAAATTTACTTATTTCATTTGATTTTTGTTTATTTTATTTTTTCAACAAGTCTTAGTCTTCTCTTAAACAATATTGTTGCCTCTATGAGGCAGCTATCAACTGAACGGGAGGGTTTTCTGAACTTATTTTGCTATGTTGTCGACTGGACCTACTTATAACTTTCCAAGTCAGGTGTTAATCCATGTCTTCTCGAAACATAATATTAGTTTACAGCAATTATTATTTTATTGTACTTACGCTATTCCCTTTGAAGATATATTATAGAAATACGAATTATTTGTGCTTGGGTAACAGAGATTTGAATTTAGGACTAAGCAATACTTTGCACTTTTTTAATCCCCATAAGAGCTGGAATACTCAATCACATATTAACTTTAGATTAAATATTAAATGTAATTTAACAAAACAGAGTTTTCTGTTCTGTTTTTTACTATGTCTACTTAGATTTTATCAGATTCTATTAACAAAAAAAATCATTTTTGCTTTAAAATTCATTCGCAAATTTAATCATTGATCAAATTTTAAACAGTGAACTGTTACTTTTCAACTCTCCTTCTATTTTCAAACATTTTTCTAGTGAGTACAAAAATAAGATTTTTTTTTATATAATATCAAAGTCCCTATAAACTTGAAGAAAGATAAGAATGTCCAGAACTTAAAGACTTGTGATTAATAGGTTCTACTGTCAAGCCATGATCCTTTCTAAAAGGACTGAACAACAGGGGATTTTATCCCCAAGTTAGGATAGATTAAAACTTTATTGAACATCCCTTTAAATCTAAAATAAATGTTAAATTGTTTTATTTAAGTAAACTCAAAATTTCAAGTATTCTGCTATAAAAACAAATTTGCTATTAAAATGAACCTCTTTTAGCAGAAATTTAAAAAAAAATTTGTAATATACAAGAGAAGGAAATGTTGGGGGTTTTTTTTGTTATCAAAGTGGAAGTTTTCTCTAAACAGAAAATAAGTATTAATTTATTTGATAAATATTTAATAATATTAATTTTGGAATATATTTCTAAATATTTATTACTTCATGAGAATTTCTACCTTCTCTGAGATGTCTTTATCGAATTTAACAATAAATAAACTTAGAATAAGCTTTGAAAATTGATTTTCTCTTTATCCCATAGTTTTACTAAAGAACTACGTATAAAAACTTTGCCCTTATTGTTTGTTCATTATTGCGAAGTAATATGTAGTGAAAAAATCTAAACTCTCTTGAAAAGAAAATAATTTGGTTATAAACACCGGTAATTATAACTACATATTAGACCTATTTGAAACTATTAGGCCTTTTTGAAAGATGCTTTGATTCAAAAGTCAGTAAATAAAATGTAAGTACTCATATTAAATTATCAATACTGCGATGTGCACTGTGATACAAACAACAATAAAAAAACGATGCACCTAGAAAATGTGATGAATCGTGAATGATGAAATGTGATGACATCAAAGACGATAACTGGTAGATGTATGTGTATTGAAAAGAGATAACTAAAACTGCAGAAGAACTGAATATTTTATTCGAAAGTTACAGCTAATTACAGAGAACCAATAAATAAGGTTTTGTCACCTAACCCTACTCTGACACTGTTATACATCTTGGTATTGATTCATACGTTCGGACATTCTCTTGAGGAATTTTTGGCCAAGCTCTCTCCATACATCAAGTTAGATCGGCAAGACCTTGGAACAGTCAGAGGCGTTGCTTCTCAGATCTCAAATGTACTTTAATGGGGAGAGATCTGTCAATATAGGTTTCCAAGAAAGTAATTGACAAGTATGTTGGCAACCAGCAAAAATTATCGCCGTATGCAACCGGCATTATCTTGCTGAAATTTATGCCCGGAGTGCCATGGAAAGAAAAGCAACAAAACGGAACTTAGAATGTTCGTGGCAAATCTGTGTTATAACGCTGCCAATAATAGCAATAAAAGGGATCCGGTTATCAAAGAAATGGTGTCACATGTTGTCGGCTATCAAACTGTGTGGTGTAAATAACAGTCAAGTTAGTATCCTACCGCAGTCATGGAAGGCTCCTAGCATGTCTTCGAGCAATTCCAGGCAATTAGTCATCAAGATTTAACTCGAAGCGAGAATTATCACTGAAATTAATTCTATTCCATGTGAAACGAGCTAAAATCACCATGAACGCTTTTGCCGATATGCACAGGGGAGCGATAATCAGCACAATAGACACTGCGTACTCAGACCTTGTTCCCTGAGCCATTGATAGGGCTGGGTTAGCTGATGCTGGTTGCACATTGGATCGTTGATAATGACAAATCAGGTATTGTGAGAACCACACTGACGATCATTATATCCTCACGCAATGTCATCTGTCCCTGTTGACCATTGCTTTCTTGACAATGTTCTCTGTTTTGATTCAATCATTCCTGCCAATATTGTCGAATATCCGACACAAATGTTGAATGATACTTCGATTGAGCCATACTCATTCCTTTAGTCCAACTGTATAACCTCGCTCAAATGGTGGCATTCATATGATGAGCAGACCCTTATGCGTAGCAGTTGCGCAGTAAAATTTTGTACACTTAGACGAACTCGAATTGAAGTTATGCCCTAGAACTGGAATTCCCCCTGTTTTATACTCCATCCGGAGGTTCAGTTAGATGCTCTAGACCTCCATTTATTTATTTATTGACCTTCGAAATGTAATCATTTTCCTGTTGAAACGAAATATATTTGCATTTGAAATGTCATTTCAATTAGATAACTCAATTTTAGAGTGACATTTTTTCTCTTCATCTTAACTTTTTTTTTAAACTTTCCTGTATACTAAGATTTGAAGGTGTGTAAAATCTTAAAAATTACTGAATTCCTTTAACTATTTCTATTACAAATTAAATTACTTTAATTTACTGATCTGTCAGTTACTGTAGAAAACAAAATAAGCAAAAATAATAAGCATTGTTTTAAAATAGATTTCTAATCTGATAATAAAGAAAAAAGAAGCATAACCTTCACTACTTTTATTTGCTTGAGTTTTTTAATATAAATTTCAATTATTTTAAACATATAGAACACATTTATTTTCATTAAATAAAATATCTCTAAGTAATAATGTTGAAATTTTATTTAATTCGTACTAAATGGCTGTACCATTAATTTATCACAATAAATTGCTTCCTAAAAACATATTACAGACTATGGTTAATTATTTTCATTTAAGAAATCTAACAGAAGAAATCTTTCTAAAAAATAGAAAAATCTTTCTATTAAATTTATATTATAAATCTTTCTATTAAATATAATAAAGAAAGAAAACAATTTTAGAATATATAGAACCCGATTTATAATTTGTTTAATGGATTTATTGGCTTAATATTAAATTAATTGAATTTTGTTGCTTTCAAAAGTTCACATCTGTTTAAATCATTGCTTTAAAAAAATATTGTAACATAATGCTTTATACATGTGTCAAATGTTTCAATCGTTAAGCAAAAAGAGTATGTTCAAGCCGAGCTCTTAACTATTAAACCATATCGCCGCTTTCAGTATCGTTGCCATGTTAATAGAGTTGATATGCCAAAAACCATTACAACGCCGAAAGCGAATGGATAAATTGAATTTTTTTGTAAATTATTAAATAAATACACCAGTAGTTTGCTCAACTATATTTTTACTGGGACGGGGGACTATTAATTCAATTATTTTAAATTAAGTTCTAGAAAGAATTATATAGCTCCGGTATTTTCTCCACTCGTCGGTACAGTAACAGTCGAGGAATTTAACTGAAAGTAAATTGCTAGTTTGCCTTTAAATCTGACAGGGCAATAACTCAAATTCTTTGAAGATAATTAAATGCATTCTGTAGTATCCGGCTTATGTAGACGCTCCGAATCTGATAAACTTAGTTACATTCAGTTTAGTATATATAGAAATTCCGATGATCATTCTAAGGGAAACATTTGAAAATTACAATATGTACTACTGTGCCCAAAAAAGGGAGATCAATTTTTTTTTTTTTTCAAAAACTCTTTATTTATTTTTCCAAATTTATTTCATCACCTTCAAAGTAATCCCCTCCGGACACAATGCACTTATGCCAACTTTTTTTCCAATCCTCAATGCATGCTAAAAAGTCATCGACAGGGATGGCCTTCAAAGCGCTCTGCGATTCACCTCGAATCTCTTCAATCGACTCAAAACGGTGTCCAATGAGTGGCCTTTTGAGTTTAGGGAATAGCCAGAAGTCGCACGGTGGGAATACGGTGGTTGTGGAACGATATGGGTTTCATTTTTGGCGAAAAAGTCACGAAGAATCAATGCAGCGTGAGCTGGCGCATTGAGTGTTTTCGGTACCAATCGAGATTTGAAGCGTGAGGCCCAAAATGGAATTGACCGATCCTTTTGAAATTCCAACATCATCAGCAAGGTCTCGAATCGATGGTTTGCAAGCACCAAATCTTTAATTTTTTGGACGTGAGCTTCTTCGGTTAAAGTTAGTGGTCGACCAGAGGGCTCTTCGTCTTCAACGCGTTCTCTGCCTCGTTTGAACTGTAAACATTTCTTCATTTTCTGTTTGAACTGTAAAAAACTCGTTCCTGTAAACATTTCTTTCCGATATAGGAATGCTCACCGAATGCCCTTTGCAACGTTCTATACGTTTCCGCAAACAAAATTTAGTGCAAGTTCTTTGCTCAATTAATTCAGACATTTCAATTTTAGCGTCTCACAAAGCCAAGCGTAACTCAAACACTAATGGATATTTTGACATCAAATTTCACACAGATGTCAAGAACCGTGCCAGCAACCGAAAAAAGAAACAAAAATTAAAATTCCATAAGCCCTGGGAATTTTAAATTGAAAATTAATTACTTTTCGGACTTACATTTTGGACACAGGATGCATGTATATATATATATATATATATATATATATATATATATATATATATATATATATATATATATTCTACACTCATGTCCATAAATTAAGAATAATTCAGAATCACACAGAAATTGAACTATAAAATAAAAATTTCACCTGTAGAACTATCACACACATCTTGAGGAAGAATATGCAAATTACAGGAAACCACTAGATGGCGCGGATAGTACGTCACAATGACGAGAGTGTAAGAGAGTGGTATATAAGGAATGGTGGCAAAGAAGTAGAATTGTTCACAAGCGCTTTAAAAGCCTTTCAGTGCAATAATCGCATAGTTATGGCACAAAGGAAGCATTTGGATGATTTTTTAAGTGGTAGAATTATCGGACGACTGGAGTGTGGACGTACCCAGCTGGAAGTATCCGAGGAACTTGGAATCGCCCAGAGTGTCATTTCCAGGCTTTGGCAACGATTCCAAGATGATGGTAATGTGAGTAGATGTTACAGCACAAGTCGCCCCCGAGTTACAACGCCGAATGAGGACCGGTATTTAGCAGTTACTACCAAAAGAAACAGACGGAGCACAGCATCAGACCTGTCTCGTCAGCTCTCTTCAGCTACCGGTACGAAAGTTTCAAGGCAGACCGTGTACAGACGCTTAAAGCACATTGGTCTATATGCTCGTAGGCCTGTCAGATGTGTTCCACTTACCGCAACTCACTGTCGCCTGCGATTAACCTGGAGTAGAGAGCATGCATTGTGGACACCGCAACAGTGGCATAGTGTGATGTTTTCCGACGAGTCCAGGTTTAGTTTGCAGTCTGATTCTCGTCGGACTTTCATATGGAGAGCGCTAGGTACCCGTTACTACCAAGAGAACACCATTGAACGACACCGTTACGGTGGTGCAGGATGGCTCGTTTGGGGAGGAATTATTCTTGGTTTCAGAACTGACCTGCATGTTCAGAGTGTAACGATGACAGGCCACGTCTATCGGGATGTCATTCTGGAACAACATGTACGTTTGTTTCGGGGCGCCATGGGTGCTGAATTTCTGTTTATGGATGACAACGCCCGTCCTCACCGTGCAAACATTGTAGACGAATGCCTTCAATTGGAGGACATCACCCGTATGGATTGGCCAGCATACTCACCGGACTTTAATCCAATAGAGCATGTGTGGGATACGCTTGGCCGACGAATTGCAGCCCGTCAATCCCCTCCCACCTGTCAACCGGAACTTCGGAGGGCATTGCTTGATGAGTGGTGTAATATTCCCCAAGATCAGATTGATAATTTGATACTCAGCATGCCTAGGCGTTGTAAGGCCTGTATTGCATCGTCCGGGAGACATACTCCATATTAACCATCATACTAACCATGTTATACCGTTTTTTGTAAATAGGTTCTCTTTTGAAATTTGCTCCAGGGAGTAAAAATCGCAATTTTTATTAATTAAGTCAAAGCTATAGCATCTTTTTTGCTCTTTACCTTTTGTTTAATAAATAGACTTTAGAAATAAGTCAAATTTGTTTTGCTTCTGTCTCTTTCTTTGCCTGAACTTCATTATCCTTAATTTATGGACATGAGTGTGAATGTATAGTTAGCACATTAGTTTTTAATGTATATAAAATTCCCTTTAATTATAATTTTTAACCATAATTTTTACCCCAACAATTTTTTTCCTCATGCTTTGATATGTAAATGCATCTTTTGATGTGTTCTAACTAAGCGACAAGTAACATGCTGGCAAGGCATGCATGATAATTTTATTTACTTTTCGGAAAATTAACAAGCTCAGAACACTGACATAAATGAAATTGCTATTTTTAGATTTTAATTAAAATGTGCATAGATATCACAACATTAGGCAAAGATCTTTGTTCTGCAGAGAACCTGATTAATAAAATATTCGTACCTTCAGTTACAGAATTAAGAATTTAAAATTTAAAAATTTCTTACAAAAGGAATTTACATTTAAATGAATTTTAAAGGAATAATTAAGACGGAGTTACTTGAGCACAGGAAAAAAAATTTTAAACTATCAAAATTAAAATTAATAAACCATAAAAAAATTAAGTTAGTAAATTATAAAAATTTAAATTTAATAAGTATGTGGATAAAAATTAAGATAGAAATTAATTTAATTTGGAAATAAAATTAACATTTGCTCTTTCTAGAGAAATTAACTCAGAAAGAAGTCTCTTCTCTAAGAAACAACACATCTGTTTATTGATTTCCGTATCAATTACTTTTGTTTTCGATGAGTAGCCTAAAAAAAGTTGTCTTTATTGTACTACAATATCTGTACCTGCTGTGCCTATTTATTACTGTAGACATGGTGTCAACAAATTTCGCTTCAATGGAGGGTAAATAAATATTAATTTTTAACTAGTCAAATTTATAATACAAAAAAAATAATATATAGAAAATGCAAAATAACTTCCTATCTATTACAATAAAAAAGTAATTTTTCAAGTAACTATTAGTTATGTGTTTCTAACAAATAAAAAAACATGATTTTATTTATTATATATTTAAGATATAGTTTTAACAATATAAATAAATCTAATTAAAACAATTTAAATATCACCAGTACAATTGTACCAACTAAAAAATATATTTGCTTAAAATGTTTCATAGATTAAATGTTTAAATATGGAATTTTATGTAAAAACTTTTATTTTTAAAACTCTAAGAGCTATATTTAAATGAATAATCCATATAAAAGAGTTATATTTAAATAAAACCTCTTATAGTCTGTATGAAATAGCATTCAATTTTACTACATTTATCATTCTTTTTTCTCCACTAATGCACATTGTTAACTTCGTAAGTATATTTAAGAATTATGAAATTATGAATTTTTAAGCTTTGTTAAGATTCCTGAAAATACATAAATATTGCATTACTATGCATTTGATTTCCAAAAGTTAATACAATTTTTTCTCTGTATAAAATGTACATTACATCATTTCTATCCTTTTCACTTTTCAATAAATGGAATAGAAAAATTCCTTGATTTTTCCAACAAATATTGAAAGCCAAATATCTTCAGCAAATTCTCGGAATATTGTAAACACAGAAGTACGGATAATTCAAAATATTGCCTTCGCTTTTTAGACTCTGAGACAAATTGAAGCACAGAGAACAGTTGAAAATGTTCTAGGAATCTGCTTCATTCAAGCGTTCAAGAAAGTTAAATACGTGAAGATTGATGGTGTAGAAGCATAAATAACCATTTGATATAGACATTTCAAATCTTGACAGATAGATTGATGATGAATGCGGCGGGGAAAGTTGTTTCATCGCGTTGAAGGAAAATTTTCCGGGAGATATAAGATTGTGAAGCTTATATATGAGTTTCCAACACTGTATAGAAATAAAAATGACAAATTGAATTCCCCTAAATGTTTTAAAGTTTTCAAATGGGCATTTTTTCCAAGTTATTTTTAAATATTTCTCCAAAAAAATTTTCCTTATATCATATCACAATTTCATTTACATCTAATATAAAATCTTTATATATATTTTTTTTTTAATTTTAAGAAGTGCATCAAAATTTCCTTTTGTTAAGTTTAGTTAATTCTCTTTTCTGCAATATAAATTTTTTGTTCGATAATTAATCTTCAGACCATAGATGCGCATACCAAAGCTCTTCGTTATTTTCTAGTGACAAATTCATTGTTTGCTAATTTTATTTTAAAAATCACAAAAGTGGACTCTTTTTAAGATGTTCATATTTTTGAAAAAGTTTTAAACATAGAACATATTCCGACTCTACTTTAAAAAAAAATTGAAGTCTTAAATATTAGAAATTTTTATTTAATGAATTCAAATTTATAACAAACTAAGAGATAAAAATTATATATATAATGACATACACAAATAGCTTAACAAAAGATCTATCGACAAGAATTTTTATCTCTTAGTTTGTCTTAGTCTTATATATATATATATATATATATATACACTGAAGTGACAAAAGTCATGGGATAGCAATATGCAAATTTTCAGATGTCAGTAGCATCGCGTAGAACAGGTATAAATGCGCAGTGCTTTCGCAGAGCTTTCATTTCTGTTCAAGTTATTCATGTGAAGAGCTTTTGACGTGATGATGACCGCACGACGGGAATTAACAGACTTTGAACGCGGAATGTTGGTTGGAGCTAGACGCATGGGTCATGCCATTTCGGAAATCGTTAGGGAACTCAACATTCCCAGATCCACTGTGTCAAGAGTGTGCCGAGAGTATGAAATTTCAGGCATAACATCCCACCATGGACAGCGCAGTGGTCGACCGCCTGCACTTAACGACCGAGACCGGCGACGTCTGCAAAGAGTCGTAAATTCTAACAGACAAGCAACACTGCGTCAAATAACCGCCGAAATCAATGTGGGACGTACAAGGGACTTGTCTGTTAGAACTGTGCGGAGAAATTTGGCTTTCTTGGGCTATTCCAGCAGAAGACCGACTCGAGTGCCTTTACTGACAGAACGACATCGCTTGCAGCGACTCTCGTGGGCACGTGAGCATATCGGTTGATCCCTAGATGAATGGAAAACCATGGCCTGGTCCGATGAGTCACGATTTCAGTTGGTAAGAGCTGATGGGTAGGGTTCGAGTGTGCCGCAGACCCTACGAAGCCATGGACCCAAACTGTCAGCAAGGCACTGCTCAAGCTGGTGGTGGCTCCGTAATGGTGTGGGCTGTTTTTTCATGGCATGGACTTGGTCCTCTGGTGCGACTGGACCGAACATTGACTGGAAATGCTTATGTTCAGCTACTTGGAGATCACTTGCAGCCATTCATGGACTTCATGTACCCAAACAACGATGGGATTTTATGGATGACAATGCGCCATGTCACCGGGCCACAACTGTTCGCGATTGGTTTGAAGAACATTCTGGACAATTCCAACGAATGATCTGGCCACCTAGATCACCCGACATGAATCCCATCGAGCATTGATGAGACATCATCGAGAGGTCTGTTCGTGCCCAAAATCCTGCACCATCAACGCTTTCACAATTATGGACGTCTATCGAGACAGCATGGCTCAATATTCCTGCAGAAGACTTCCAACGACTTGTTGAGTCCATGCCACGTCGAGTTGCTGCACTTCGCCGGGCGAAAGGAGGGCCGACACGATATTAAGAGGTATCCCATGACTTTTGTCACTTCAGTGTATATGAGGCTAATTTGAAGGCATTTCTAAATTTCTAACGATGTATCTTTCTTAGTATTTGTATGATGAGACCACAATTGCCTCCTCAGAGTTTTATAAATAGCAGAGTGCCTTATAATGTTCTTTTTGACATGCATGAGGCAATCGTCTGAATCGTTCGAGCACTCAATTGCTCAATAGCATGTCCTCAAGTACATTACATTCATAGCCAAAATTAGCCTGTCACATCAGTAACTCGGGTTTCTCTACAATTTCTATAATGGTTAATTGTGATGATGTATTTTTAGTTAGATTATAATTTAGACACAATTTTCAACATTTCAAAAATTGAACTGTTTCAGAAATACAGATTTTCACTACTAATTCATCTTTTTGTAAATCAAATTCTCATTTTTGCATTTCGGATTCTCACCTTTTTGCATTTTAAATTCAGATTTTTGCAAATCAAATTAAAAATTAGGCGAATTAAGGTTATCTATATTTATTTTTCCCTCATAATTTAGAAGTTAACGGATTGTAAATATTATGAAGAACAATGTATCTTCAATAAAAAAACACTACACAATAATAAATCACTATATAGCATTGAGAAATGTTTAGCTGTGCATACATACTTACCAAGTATAAAGATCATTATGACTGAGATGGCAATATATAAGTACAAATTTCTATAACACAAATTTATACGTACATAATACAAGCGGATAATTATTTATTCAGAAACATGAGTGTGGGTAAATTGAAATTAACTTTTTAATCAGTTTTACTTATGCTTAATATGATAAAATAAAAAATCCCTTTTAGTACCTAAACTTTAAGAAAATTATGCAGTTGATTAAGAATGTTGCGTTGAAGGGCTTTTGTCTAGATTCTTAATAGTTTCTAATTTTTCACCTTTTCGTTTTAAATCAAAAATTACTTTTTAAATAAATCAATCCAAGAACTTTTCAATTTGTTAATATTAGGCTGATAAGAAAGTTATGTTGTTTCTCTGTTGCTCCAATTAAAATTGTCATTATTTCGATGTTCTTTTTACGATTTAGATGCTATTTTTGGCATTAATCAAAAGTTAGCATTTTTACGATTTCATTTTTGATATTACATGTGTTTTTTAATCAATAAATTTTGAGAAATAGGGGTATATGATGGATAAAGAAAAACTTCATTTTAGGCATTTTATGCTTTATGAGTTCGAACTTGGTCATAATGTGACGGAAGCGCATAAAAATTTGTGTTTCGTCTTTGAATCTTCTAAAATTAAAGTACGTACGGTCCAAAGACGAAACACAAATTAATAATAAATAAAAAATAAAAAATAAATCAAAACGTAGAAATTCTAGCTTTCGATTAATACCAAAATTGTCTTACCAAATACCAATTACCAAAATCGCATAAAGAACAACGAAATTATGAACATTTCAATTGGAGCAACAGAAAAATGACATAACTTTTTTATCAACCTAACATCTAAGCAAAATAATAAAACTCATAGTATAGTTTAAAAAACTACATTTATAAAAATGGAGCAGGGCAGCACAATTAAACAGCAAAGCTAATCCAAAGGCAAATAGTTTTACGATTCCTTTACTTATATCAATAAGAAATTGGAAGCAGGGGACATCGAATCGAAAGATCACTTTTTACAATTTATTTGATTCTATTTGAAGTTAAAACAAATAAACGTCATAGGTAACTTACGGGAAAGTTCTATTTCGAAATATTCGCATTGGCTATTAAGTTTTCTTCTTATAATATAAGAATTCTTAGACGTCCATATAAGAATTCTTAGGAGGAGAATTAGATTTTTGATATTGATGAGGCATATTACTTCCCTTAACTGCAATGGTTATTTGGTACCATCTCTTCATACTCAGTATCAAATTATCCAACAGTTGTAGAGGTAAAAATGTCTATTCCTCAATGAGCATCTGTTTCAGTTGCTGGTGTTCTCCTGTGGATATATTTGTGCCAAAAAGCGTCTCCCAAATGCATCAACCACATATTATATGTATGAGATTTAAATCAAAGGAGTATGCTAGTCAACTTATTGTGTTATCTTTATTTTATAAAAACTCTTCAGCAACAGGAGTTCAATGTGCCCTGCCATTAAAGCCTATCGAAACAAAGTCTGTGGTAATATCTCATCGGAACAGAAGCACTTAGAGGAGAATCACTTGCTGACTATGATTATCTCCAGTAGCAGTAATCCAGTCAAAAATGTGAAGCTCAATCCACCTGTTCCTACATAGATGAGCATACCACGATCACCGTAATGGTCTATTTCCCTGATTTTTATTGGGATAAAACAGTGTCCCAATTTTCGCAATATCAATTTGAGTTGAGAATCGCTTGTGACACTGAAACGAGTCTCATCTGTAAAGAAGACATAACTTCGTGGATGAAATATCTATTGTATTTCTTACACCATAAATACAATAGACAACAGGATTCAGGAGGGAGGCTAAATATTCCGCCTTTATAAAGACGTCAGGCCGAAGTGCGACACATGTTCGAGGACGCTGGACAACGTTGGCCACAGACTACTAGCGATCTCTTTTCGACTGCTGGATGATATAACCGTCTTTCTTGTTCGATCACCACCAACCTTGTAGGCAGTACCTGAAGTTTGGGATTCGAAATTCTTAAGCTATACTTGTCATACTACTGTTCCTCCTCAAGTTTGCCTATCATTTTACTACGCGTAAAGTCGTAAAAATAGTTTCTTCAAGCCATATTGCACAAACGAACTCACTTGAAGAGACGAAGACTAGACTAGAGAGATAAGGCACAAGCTTCTGCTCCACAAGTAGATCTTTCGACAAATTCTATTGTATAATTGTCCTAAATGGACTTTCTTTTCAACGCAAAACCATTGGAGGTTGAAAGTTTTACAGAGCAGGCAGATACCAGGATTTTTAATGCTCCATAGTTCGCTTGTAGGAAGCAGATCCACAAAGACCTTGATCTAGATCTCATTATGGATTACATTTTCAAAATATCTAAACATTTTATGTAAAATGCCCTCAAATTCGTTACAAATCTATTCAAAATATACAATTCTGGGGTCGCTAGCTTCAAAAGGAGGCCACTATTGATAATTTTATGATATAGCCTACGAGCCTTTTCCACTTCTCAAAACAGTATGTGGACTCTATAGGAAACCGAATTACTAATTTGGGAAAATTTCTTTTAGCTCCCTACTTTATTTTTCTCTTCTTGCCACGATGTGTTCGAAAAAAAATTTTAATTGCTGGCTGTCATTTTTTTATTTATTTATCAACAGCTTTAACTACTTAATTTCTTTTAAATTTTCAAACTGAATTGTGACGCCATCTAATGGTCACTTTCACTAACAGAAGTACAAATCAAAGACTTCAGGGGGACTTTATACCTGCTCAACTTTTCAAGAATCGTGAAAATGTGCTGATTGTACCAGCTGTTCTTTATAGCTTTTATTTTATCTTTTTGAAGCATTGTAGTTTTTATTTTATTACATAATTTTCTTTCCCTCACTGACACACCTACATTTTGATAATTTTAATTCAGTAATGCTGATGTGGAGGTTTGACGGGCTAATTTTACCGCACAAGAGCTCCGTAACTGGTACGTCGGTTTAAAATAAAAGTTTGTTTCTGCGTTACATAAAATTCGAAACCATAAGATTTTGACACAATATTAAATTCTTCAAAAAAATTTTCTTATGATAACTTCTCTCCGTTTAAATCTAACTTATATAGCCACCCATTACTCTACTTAAAGGAAGACAAACCATTTGCGTTTTTGTATGGAAAAAAGGTAAAGGCTTAGCTTTTTCTCAACCCTGAACTCGTTAACCCTGAAAGAGATTTTCACAGTGATCGCTGAACCAAAAACCCTTTGAATGCAGCCTTGACCAGTTATTTATTTTCTGCCTTCTACAGTTTTTTCAGCCCATGGGGCCTGATGGCCGAGTAGCTAGCGCTCTAGCACTCGGTACGACAGGTTTCGAGTTCGAATCCCGCAGAGCCACGGACGCGGAGTAACAGTAACAATACCCCCGCAACGCTCTACGATCCTGTTAGACCGGGACATACAGTTTAAAGTGGATCCCGAACCATTACAAACATCCATAGCACCGGATGGGATGGGACTCGAACCCGAAACCTGTGTTACCGAGAGCCGGAGCGCTAACCACTTGGCCATTCAGGTCCCGGAATAACGGAATATTACGGAATCCCCATATACGGAAGAACATTCTGGCCTACATAGATTCGGAAGGTTTCGGTTCGGCACCATTTTTCGAACCATGCATCCTTGGCTCAGAAACCTAACACGATATTCACCAAGTTATTTTGATCGCTTGGTACCACATGTTTCGGGTTCGAGTCCCGGCGGTGGCATGGATGTTTGTAGTGGTTCGGAATCCACTTTAAGTCATGGGTTCCGGCCTCATAGGACCGTAGAGCGTCACAGAATCCAATCAGACTCTTCACCCATATCATTCCCAAACTGTAAAGGGGCAACTTAGCTCTAGGCACAGTGATGTAGTGTGGAGTAGTAATAGTAGTTTTTTTTTACTCAGTTCTAAGCACAGTGATGTGGTGTAGTGTAGTAGTAATAGTTTTTTGACGAACTCCGATCTTTACTCTCTAGAGCAGACACAAAGTTTAAAGTTGAAGGCCTGTTTTGTTTAATATCCGAAATTAGTGCTGTTCCCATGCTATACACCTCAACTAACTGTTTACCAGTTCACTTCTTTGTCTAAATGATGAATAATTTTAATTTTTTCTGTCAACTGTAAAACTACACTTTTCTTTTAGAAGACGTACTGCACAGTAAGTAAAATAAAAAAGAAAGAATATAGCAGTAAAGTCTCGTTCACACCGAGGCGTTGAAGCGTGAAGCGCTGACCAATCACTAGCCTCACAGCGTTCGACGGAAACCGGTTGAAATCCACCACTTCGAGTTGCCCAACTTTCAACTCTCAAATGCTTGCCGCGTCATGTGACTTGGATTGAGCCAATAGTAGATCTGTCATCTAGTAGAAGTAACTGGAACTTCACTAGGTGTAAAGCGATTTCTGAAGTTTCGGTGTGAACGGGTCGAAAAAATTTTCTTCCCTGCCGCGTGACGCGTCGCCGCCTCACGCCTCGGTGGGAATGATCCTTAACAAATTCACACAGCATCTAAATTTACACTGATAGTGAAAGCCGTAACCACACAGAGCATAAAACATTGGCCTCCCCCTTTTTATTTGTGACGTCTTCATATATGAAGCGCAACTCGACCTATTTACTACCACTTCTATTCATCATAACACTTTTACGACCTCGTGACTGTTTGTTTTACTCGCATTGAATTATTATCGATTTGTGTATTTTTTATTTAAAAAGTACTATGCGAACACTTGTGTTTTTAAAGGTCGTAGAAACTATAAAGCACGTGTAACAATTTTTCGAATTTCAACAATATGGATACTGCATTACAGAGGAAAGATTTTATTCCCTTGAAAAATATTCGGATAAGTTTTTAATTGCTTTTTATAATTAGATTTTTTCTCCTTTCAACTAATATAGTTATATTATGAAAATATTCGTTATAATATTATAGATTTATCAGTATATATTTTAAGTATGTGAAGGTATATAATGCCCCTCACTATCTCATGAATATTGATTTCTGATTTCAAATAATAGATAGTAGATTAAATGGCAGTCGTAAAACTCTCAAAACATAATACAAAATACAATTCTAATTATATGAATGCATATATATTATTTATTTAAAAATATTATTTATTTATTTCAACTTGTAAAAATGAAATAAAATAAAATAAATTTTAATTTATATGTTTTATTAAAAAAATATATTTATCTTTTAAATCTTTCGCATTAAATTATGTAATATAATGTCTTAATCTTATTAGTAAATACTTTGAATAAATATTTTTATATAAATAACTAGACAATAATTATTAAATGAATAAACAATAAGTTCTTGTTTATTTCTTAGTATTTCATTTTAAGAGAAATGTAAAAATTTAAAAGAAGATTATCAAATTTATTTTACAATCCAAGAATAAGAAATCTTGAAATGTTTATTTTTATTAACTCGGAATTCTCATGACATGAAAGGAATTGGTGAATAATTTATTTTGTGATTTAAATAAAAAATTATTTTAATTTATTTTGAATTTTTTTATCAAGAAAATTAAAATATCTCGCATCACATGAATATGTCTTGAATATCGAAATTACTGGTATTAAAAAAAAAGCAAAATTAGATGGAAAAAATTTATTTCTTAGTATACCTTTTTTTACTGGAATATGAAAATTTAAAAGTAATCACAAAATTGATTTTTAAATTCCAATGAAAATTAAAAATTTGTCTTTTATTTCTTAATTTTAGCGTTTGTTTTTCTTAAATTAACACTTTCAGAATTTGGGTAACATTAAAGGGACACAATAATAATTTATTTTGTGATTTGAATAACAATATTTTTACAAACAGGTATTAAAGAATCTAATTAGATCAATATTCTTGAATATTTTTATGCATTGCATTATCACACGAAAAAAATTATTGGAATATGTTATTGAATTTCAAAAGTATTTTAAACCAAACTACTTCTATTAATTATAAAATACAGTGATGTATAGTTATTAAGCTATAATGAATTGGAGGAGTAAAAACTTTGCTTATAACAATGAATTTAAATACATTTTTTACTCACTGGTATTAAAAAAACACAATTAGATAGAAAAATTTTATTTATTTCTTACTAATCCTTTTTAGAGGAATATAAAAATTTGAAAAAGTCAAATTTATTTCAAAATCCAGACAAAAAAAAATATCTTTTATATCTTAATTTTATCTAATTAAACACTTTCAGAGTTAGAAACATTACAGGGACTGAAGAATGATTTATTTTTGTGATTTGGATAAAAATTAATTTTAGAAATATGCCACATACGATCAACATTTATTAAATATTTTTATGCCCTGTATTAATACATTAAAAAAAATTCTTCTATAATACTACTGAGTTTAAAACCACTTTTAAATCAAATTATTTCTATTAATTATAATCTATCGTGATATATCAAATTATTAAATTATGGCGAATTTAGGGTTGTTATAGCACTTAAGTTTAAATACAGAGAACATTATACTATTACATTAGTATTGTCAAATATTTTGGACTAAATGATATAAAAAAGTAACTTCAATTTAATTAGTCGATTAACAGGTAAGCCTACAAAAAAGCAAGATTCTTAAAAGGATAAACAGTGTAGTTAGCTAGTATTTTTTATATATATAGTAAATGCCTCTTAGTTTTTTAGAAATAAACTTATCCATGGAGATTTAGATGTTATAAGCTTTAGGAAGAGACCTTGAATGGTATTTGATACTGCATTCGAGTCTTTTCCCTATCTTAAAACGATACGAGGTTTCAATAATCGAGGATTAATTCATTGCGAATCTGGGCTGATTTATTTGACTTTATTTTTGGATTGTTTCCATTAGATTTAATTCTGTTTTATTCTTCTAAAGGTAATTAAAAAATTAAAAATTTCTTGTTTAATTTTAATTGATAGGAACGTATAAAAATATTGTGACGTGATTTTTAATAAAAAAAAAAAAACTGTATTTTGTCTTATAAAATTTTGAATAAATAAATGTTGAATAAGTAAAATAACAATTTGCAAATTTAAATTTTACTTGTAATACAATCATTTGCCATCGTAAAGGTAAGGGGGATGACGTTCCGCTGATATCATCTCAGTGATCAATTCTACTGGAATAGAACCTATATAAGGGTTCAAAGTTCTACTTAATCTCATACTAGTTTTTATTGAACACTGAGAAGGACGTGGATCGATTTTCGGTGATTCAAGTGGATCGCGGAGTTGATTTGATTCTTTCGCACATATGTTCTTGTTGTGTTCTGATGGAATTTGGATGTAAAGAAGACCCTGGTCTGGCTAATGCTTTTCGTGTAATGGCGGATTATACTAATCAGTTTGCCCCTCTGCTGCAATCACGCCCGTCAATGGAGATTGATCCTACACCGGATTGTACAATGAAGGTAATTCCCAGTGAAGAACCCTCGGCGGCTACTACCTCCAAGATGGATCCTGCTCCTCTTCTCACAGAAGCAGATGTTTGTCGGAAAATTACTGCTGCCACGCAGCTTCTCACCGAACGAAGGAAACTCCATGATCTTGCAACTCAAGCTATAACGAAGCAGCAGATCCTGATGGATGCTGGTCTTGTGACCGCAAAGACAATAAAGGCCTCAGCTGCTACTATAAAGAAAGCTGCAGAAGTTGTATCAGACGCGGAAAACCAGGTAAGTGGGCTTGGTCAATGTCCTATTGTTAATTGTGCACGGCATAGTGGCGCCAAGGTTACTCTAAAAACTAAAAAACCCAAGAGGCCAGCTACCGCTGCAAGTAATGACGATGGTTTTCTACAACCTGCTAAGAAGCATACTGCTAAAGCTGCTACTGCTACTTCTACTACCACCTCAATTGACACTTCAAATAAATACGCCAACCTCGATGTTGACGAAAACCCTGATGATGAACCTCAAGTGCCTAGGGAGCCGAAACTACCACCAATTATGGTCAAGTACTCGGACAGTTTAAAAGATCTGATTGCTGAAATCAGCAAGAAATTCAGGACGACGTCAGGATAAAGCTAGCAGGTGAACACCTAAAAATTTTTCCCAGTAATCCGGATCACCACCGGCTTATCACCACTTTCTTGAAAAACTCCCAGACGGAGTTTTTGTAATCACACCAAAGAATCTAAGACCGCTAAAAGCCGTCCTGAAAGGACTCCCCGTCAGTTACACTGCCGAGGAGATATCTGCTGGACTATCCGAACTTGGACTTATTATTGAACAAGTGCGCCAACTTACCAACCTCAAGACCAAGGCACTAATTCCCGTGTGGCAGTTGGTGTATAAAAAGTGTCCTGAAAATTCAAAAATTTTTCAAGTTGATAGATTGCTCCACCTCTCGGTGCGAGTGGAAAAATTCAACAGGAAGCCGGGTGCTTCCCAATGTTTTGCTTGCAATCTTTTCCATCATTCGGCAAAGAACTGCCATTACAAGAAACGTTGTCTGAAATGTGGTGGCGAGCACTACCTGAAGGATTGCACAATTCAGGACAGGATTGAAAATCCTACCTGCATTAACTGCCACCAGATGGGGCACCTTGCCGCATGGCGCGGTTGCCCGAAATTCCCGAAGCCACGCCTTCCACCCAATCGCAACGTCGAGCCGCCGAAGACAACTTTCAACAGTCGACCAGTCACGCCTGGTGTCTCCTACGCAAGTTTCTTGCGTGGGCCGCCGCCAGCTGCTCCATCAGTGATTCCCGATCGCCAAAACATCTGGCAAGATTTTGATCATGATACGGCTGCCAAAACAGTGTGTATCCTACAGGAAGTTTCCAGCATTTTCAACATGCTTGGTGGTATCGACAACTTCTATGCACAATTAAAAAATGCTAATTCACCTTTTGAAAAATTTCAAATCATCGCTAAATGTTTTAAATTAAATATTTAATTGCTTTTCCAAATTTTAATTGTACCATGCTTTCTTCGGTTTTTCCGTTTCTTTTTTCACAAATGTCTAATGTTTCTTTTTATTTTTTTGCCGTGTGGACATGACCAATGCTCACTGCCTTCATTTTTATAGTAATGTACTGTTTTTCCAATGTCTTTTACTGTAACAGATTAGGAGTTTTTCAGGCCCTAAATGGCCATGGTACTCCGTGAACCAGAATGATGATGATCTCATACTAGTCAGGGCGAATCAAATTCTGGCTATCGATATTTTTTGGTAATTTATTTATTTAAATTAAAATCTTCGGCCTATCTCAAATTCCCGGGATGATTCTTTTTGTATACACATTCGGGTTATTAGCCCTAAACGTACCAATTGCCCTTTGGCTATTAATTAAAACTTTTTTTCTTCTTCTCTAAATTTTTTAACTTTTGGTTAAATTTATTTTTCATTCTTAATTTCTTTTATTCTTCTAGCGAATAAGCTTTCTTGTTTTAATTTTATTTTGATCTCTTTAAATTTTAAAATGTGGAGTATTGTAGCCTTTTAGCCACATAGGAACTCCTTAATTGGTACGATTGTTTCATACTTACAGGCAACAGCAAGGAATCCGTCACTAATATATGAATAATAATCGTTATAAAAGAGTATAATTAGATTACAAATTTTTGTTGGTTTGATTTGATATTTGTCGCTCTACGGTCATCTTGTGCACACTTTAGGCTAAATAGACCGGGACCTACAGTTTAACGTGGTTTCCGAACCACAAATAAACATCCATGCCACAGCCAGGATTCGAACCTGAAGCCTTCGGTATCAATGGCTAGAGCGCTAGCCAGTTGGCCATCAGGGCACTCATTTTTTGTTGGAGTTAACTAAAACAAATCCAAATATTTTACCTTTCATGTCAAAGAAACATATATATATTATATCCTTTTGAGGAAATTCAATAGGAATTTTTAATTATAATAAAAAAGATATTTCTGATTTTATGTGTTCATTGGGGCAAATAATTGTGTTTATTATATCTTTCTTCGATGTGTTCCCCTTCTTCTATTATTGTGTCATTTCGACATTTATCGATCATGGAATAACTATGTAAAGCAAGTATTGAATATTGTATGTGTGTGTTTGATTAAAAACATATTGTTTTTTTAAATAATTGACTGTAAGGTTTTTTTACCATTATTGTCCTGCTAGACGTTTTTTTTTTGTATATAATTTACTAACAGGAAAATTCAAAGTGAAGACGTATTTCTTACAAAAAAATTCAAATAAGTATTAGCAAAAAATAAAGGTATAGACAATTTTATTTTATGAATATAATCCTTAATTATCATTTAAAATTCTTAATCGTTTTTGTCGCAAAGTTATAAAAAAAATGCTTCTAGTAAAAAAAAAAAAAATAGGCATTCTTAAGGAACATGAGATTTGAAGCATTTAAAATCATCAGCAATGTATTTATTTGAGAGGAATATTTGTACTTTGAAATTTAATGTCATATTTGAAAATGTAGTTTTTTTTAATGAATTCTAGTAATACATTTGGATTAACTTAAGCAAAGGTAGTCTAACTTATGGAATTTTGGGGGAAAAGAATCACTTTGCCTTCAGTTTATAATTTAATTTAAAATTACAACGAATTTTAATTAATTGTTGAATAAGAAAGGGAAAAAAAAGTAGAAAAAATTTTTTGTTCTCAGAGAATTTAAAATGAAAACTTTCAACCTGAGAAATTGGAAAATGTAAATTTTTCATAGAAAATAAATGTCAGCTCAGCACTTACAGATCCGTTGCATCAATATTCCAAGGAAGCAATCATCAGACTTTTTGGCATCTTTTTCTCTCATAAAATGGCTTTCAAATAACACTTCGTAGTTATATCTAAAAAAGAAACTATTAAAAAGTTAAATGCAATCAAAGTAATAGCAACTAATTCCTGGGGTTATCGATCCTTGGCATCACAATCAAATAACAAATATCAGAAGCCCACATGAATATGCGTCACCTTTTCTAGGCCCCGGTCAATCAAAAACGGTGTACCCCAAGAATCCTATTTGATCCTCGCCTATTTCTAATCTCTGTAAAGGACATCCCTACACTAGGTGAAAGCCAGTTAACAATATTTTCAGATGAAACACTGAAAATTAGTGAGCCCAGAACACCAAATTTCGTCATTGTTCAGCCAAATTTTACCTCACCAAAACAATCCTCCAAAATAAAACTAGAAAGGTTCATATAAACTTTTTCTTACCATTCCAGTTCCAGGATTATTGAAGGGAGATATCCAAAGAGGCGGGAAGCAGCCAATTCATTCCAATATTCTTATTTAAATACTTTATTTCAGCATATTAATGACGAGAAGATACAAAAATTTACAGACAGACATACAGACAGAGAAAGCGCATATTAGCGCGGCTAACTACTAACAAGGAAGTACAGTTCTTAAACCGAAGTACGGTTGGTTACAGTTAAGAGAGGAAAAGTGTTCACGTGACATACAAATCAAAAAGTTCTTGTTCGGCATCATTTTCGACATAAATCAATAGCTACATACCGAAATTTGAAAAATGGTTAACCACCCGAAGACCAAAGTAAATCCTGCCAAAAGCACGTAGCTTCTGTTTACGCAGAAACGCAATATTGGAAATTTCGATAATGTCACCATATTTGGTATCTTGTTCTCTGGTTTAAGTACGAGTACCTAGGTTTAGTTTTTGATGCAAAATTTACTTTTACTCCCCCACCTATTTTTGAAGTAGTTTCTAAAGCAACTGCTACAAATGCTAAATTCATAAGACTAATTTCTTGTAATAGCAGGCTAGTGGTCATATACAAGCTTTTGCTCTACAAGTTGATTCTTCTACCAATTCTTTTATATAGTTGTTCAATTTGGGCTTTTACCTCGGTGCAAAATCTTAGAAAATTGAAAATAGAAATTTTTTCAGAACAAACACATAGCTGGTATAGTTAATGAATGGCCGAGTGGCTAGCGCTCTGGCGCTCGATCCCACAGGTTTCGGGTTCGAGTCCTGGCGGTGCCATGGATATTTGTAGTGGTTCGGAATCCACTTTAAACTGTAGGTCCCGGTCTGTTCAGCCTAAAGTGTGCACAAGATGACCGTAGAGCGACAAACCAAAACCAAATAGTTAATGCGGCTTGGTTTGTTCAAAGGAAATAACTCCACAAAGATTTGGGCCTTATAATTTATATTTTCAAATTTGAAATATTTCACTCGAAATGCCCTCCGATTCGTAATGAAGTCATTCATTGAATCCCTGTATACTACGACCATGTGCATTATATGACTCGCCTACAAATTTTATTCAGCTCCCAAATGAGTATGTGAACTTCATTCATAACCGAAAATCTAAATTGCGAATCTGAGCAGCTATTTTTGGCTCAACTTTCTAAAATTGTTACTGGCTTTCGTAACAATTAATTACAAAAGTTTTGTTATTTTTTAATTTGTATTATTTTAATTCTCTTACTCTTTTCGTTTAATTTTTGTTCAATAGCTTTCAATAGTTTATTTTTCCAATAGATTAACTTAATAGCACCAGAGTAATCATGGCGCCATCTAGTGCCATTGTATCTGAATACCTTTAATTATTTCTTACTATCGCAAAAAATTTCATAGAGTCTTGGCTTTCTTGATTATCTCACTTACTTTGCAGACATCGAGTACCGGACAATTTTAGTTGTGCTATTTATTTTTATTTTAGAAAATGTATTAATTTTTTTTAGATTTTTTATGATTATCATAATTTGATTAATTATGATTATCATAATTCATTTTTTATATAAATTTATCAAATTTTCTTCATAAATTTATTTTTATTATTATTTTAAGAAAAAAAATTTTTTGGTTGATCATTTTAATAATGAATATATTTCTTAACGCATTTTCCCTTTTTAAAGGGAAATAATTTTTTTATACAACGTACAGCTTCGAGTTTTTTAAATATTTAACACTGAGTATTTTTATCAAAAAAATAGTGATAAATTATTTAATTCCTTAATAGAAAAAATATTATAATTTTCTCTGTATTTTATTTTGGTATTATACATTAAGTATAATTTTATTTGAATTGCGATTTCTTTAAAATATATCATAGGAAGAAATAACTGAGTCATTTATGTTTAAAAATATCGAATGATAAATCAGATTTGATCGATTAAGAAAAAAAATTAAAAATTGGATAATACAATGTTTAATTAATGTAATAATTATGTAGTATTTTAAAGTTCATAATTACAATGTTATTTCTATTTCCTGAAGCAGCAATAGTTTTTTTTTATTTTAAAAATAAACCTGAAATTAAATGTATTGAATTTTTGGAGAAAGAAAAATTGTTACTTAGCATAAAAAAAACCATGTAATGCATAAGGAGAATGATCAATTACATATAAGTAAATGATATCAATTTTAAATAAATATTACTTTGTATATCATATTGCTGAAAATTTTATTATTTTTAAGCATGTAAAGATGCATTCTGTGGGGAAGGCGTAAAATCAAGCGGGAACAATTGTAGCTTATGAAATGCGGTTTCAGCATTAAATCTGAAAGGAAAGATCGCTTCAATTCTTCTCACAAATGAAAACGAATCACAGACTACTATAAACTTGTAAATTTTTATCAGAAACATATGAAATTATTTTGAAACCTGCCATTTTATAGAATAACAAATAAAGGCTGAGAAATCAAATATACATTAGTTGGTGAGAAAAATCTAGTAATTTTTAGCAATTAATAACATTTAGCGGAAAAATGTAAAAAATAAGAATGTTGGTGAATAACTTACAAATCGTAAATATTAATAAAATTTTAATTAATTTAACGCATTTATGTAAAATACTTTTTACGGGAAACCTCTGGTTGTATTTGTTCAATATGTTTTAGTAAAAATGTTAAATATTATTCTATTAGTTTCTTTTACTGATTATACATGGCGGCACGACAAAGAAAATTTCATGTTGGGGGGATCATTCGAAGTGAATCGTTTTTTAAATTTATTCGAACAGAACAAACCATAAAAATTACAATGAACAAACTGCACGAACCATAAAAATTAGTTGAAAGTGGTTAAATTCATAGTTGAATAAGTTGAATAGTTAAATTGTATCACATTCGTCCGGAATATCGGGATAGGTTTAGGTTAATCGGGATAGTTATAATAGGTTGTGTTTGTTGCATCATAGTGCCCCCATTCACAACTCACTTGTTCAGATTTTTGGGGGAAAATCTCTCTCCAGGGTAAAACAGGGTAATCAGACTTCTGTTCGTTATCCCACATATATTTGTGCCGCAAGGTGATTAAGATCTCATAGGTACATGGACTTGGTCAAGATCAAGGGTGGCCAACCCGCGGCCGACCTTGAACATTTTTTCGGGCCTGGGAGATTTATCACACTTTTACAATATATATTTATTTTATAATGGCCAAAGTAGTGAAAACCAATGTACTGTATTAAAAAAATGAATTATTTGTGCATCCATATATTCAAAAATTAACAGTCGAAATGATGAGAAAAAATTAACTTTGATATTAAAATATTCTTGCGAATATAGGTCAGATATTGTCTCTTTTATTTATGAATTTGAAGAATAATTATATTATATTCTGCGAACTCATGATGTGCGCGCATCTTGGAACGTCTAATATTACAGGTTCTTTGTTTCACTTTAAGTGACCGCAGACGCAGTGACCATCCCTAGATATTTGAGAAATCTGGCACAGAAAGTTGTTAACGCTTTTAGTTCAACTTACACCTGCGAATCGGTTTCTTATAAAATGAAACTGACCAAACACAAAACACGTTCAAACATAACGGATTCTAACCTGCAATACCCATTACGATATGTAAATACCCAAATTTAGATCGATTTGCAAAAGCTAAGTGAAAGAGTAGAGAAACAAATATTTAAATAATGTAAATATTTTTTAATGATTTTATTTTTTATTTCATATTTACATATTTTTTATATTTCATATTTATATATTTTTTATATTTCCTATTTATATATTTTTTATATTTCATTTTTAGTGTTATATATATCTTTACAATGTGCGTTTAGTATCATTATTATATTGTCTATGCTTACATGTAAGAATAATAGTAAACACAAAAATAATTACTCTTTATGTTTCAATTTTTCACTACAAAAAAATGTCTGTAGTGGATCTAAACCTAATGTGGGGATATATAATTTTATATGTGGCCCGCAAGATCATTTGGGTTGGCGACCCCTGGTCTAGATGTTGCTGTTCATCAAGTAGGATAACAAACAACACAACGTTCGTCGTGCTTTTCTTATCGTCTTCATATTAATGATGGGCAATGTTTCGAGCTGATCGAAAAAATTTTTTTTAATTATTTAATGCCCTACTTTCGTTCTGTATCGTGCTGCCATCTATATTTCTTTATAGGAATAAATAGGGCAAATAATTTATTTGTGAACATAGTTATTGCAGAAACAGTTGATAATATATTTCAAATAAATGTATTAAGTTTAAATAAATTTCAAATTTTATTACTGTACATTATTCACCACAATGCATAATTTTTCCACTTCTTCCTATATAGATATTTTTTTACTTTCTAAAAATTGCTGAACTTTTATCTACAATTAATGTTTTATTTGCTCCTTTTTTATTTATTATCTAGTTAAATATCGAAATTTTAAAATAACTTTATTTTTAATAAAAATTTGCAAATTAGTGGTAATCTATCATTTGAAGAATTGAAGCAATTCTTTATTTCCCATTATTATTACTTGAACTGAATTTCGTAAGCGCATTTCTTTTTCCACAGAAAATCTACCATTATGTTATATCTAGAAATAATAGAATTCTCGAAAACAATATTAAATAATATTTAAAAATATATTTATGACATTTATCCCTATACTTAAACTTATACTTAATTTTAACCTATACTTAATTGTTCATTCTCCTTATGCATGAAATAATGGATTTTTTTTCCCCTCCCAATATTTTGTATTTTTTTAAAAGTTATATACATTTTATATTTAATTTTAAAATTAAAAAACACTTGCTTATACAAATAACTTATAGTAAACATATAAGCATTTTTTTCTACACCGCGAGTTTCATTTGTGAAATATCTATTGACAAATATAAATGCTTTAGAAAATGATGTCTGATAATGCATGATTAAGAGGCAAGGGATATTTGTTTTTAGGCAAATAATTTTCATAAAGAAACTTTATTAAATAATAATGTTACTATACATTACTGCGGAATAAATCCTTTAAACATAGTGAGTATTTTTTAAACTATTAACTTTTATAACGGTTTCTTGCGTCAATTTGTTTAATACTACAACTACATCACCACACCACACGACTATGCCTAGAGCTGAGTTGCCCCTTTACAGTTTGGGAACGATGTGGGTGAGAAGAAGTCTGATTGGACTCCATGACGCTCTAAGGTCATATGAGACCGGGGCCTACTGCTTAAAGTGGATTCCGAACCACTACAAACATCCATGGCACTGCCAAGATTCGAACCCGAAACCTGTGATACCGAGCGCTAGCCACTCGGCCTTTAGGTCTCCGTTAATTTGTTTAACAAAAAGGATTAAGCACCCCGAAAATTTTAAGGAAAAAAATATGCATAAAAATCTCAATGAATCTTAAAGAACACAATTTTGTGTTGGGCCGCATTCATCGCAGAAATAGGCCGCGGATTAGACAATCCTAAAATAGATAGCCATAAACCATTTATTTGACAAGGGAAACCCAATGCGGTTTTCAGTTTTATGTCATCTGCTGTTAATCGATCCGAAGGTCATATCAATCCCAATTTTTCAAAAATGGCACCGATCATTTCCAATTTTAATTAAAACTGTGTACTTCCAGAACTTTTGACACTGACATCGGAAATTATAAGTCTTTAAACATTTGCCTAGATTAGGAGTGTCGAACCCGTGGCCCGTCTTGAATATTTTTGCCGCCTGTGAGATTTATCACACTTTTACAAAATATATTTATTTTATAATGGTCAAAGTAGTGAAAGCCAGTGTATTAAAAAATACATTATGTGTGCATTCATATATTCAAAAATTAACTGTCGAAACTATGAAAAAACATTGACTTTGATTTTAAAATAATATTTTTGCGAATATATGACAGGTATTGCCTGTTTTATTTATGAGTTTACAAATTATGAGTTCGCAGAATAATTCAATTATATTCTGCGAACTCGTGATGTGCGCGGTTGGAACATCTAATATAACATGTTCTATGTTTCACTTTAAGTGACCTCAGTGACCATCCCTATATGCGCACAGTGGATTGTTGATAGCAGAACAAACAAGACTCTTAGTTGAAATTGTTAGCACTTTTGGTTCAATTTACACCTGCGAATCGTTTTTTTCGAAAATGAAATTGACCAAACACAAAACTCGCTCAAACATTACGGGCGCAATACCAATTCATCATCATGATTGGCGGAACAGCCCCATGGTGGATCAAGGCCGTCTGCCTACTAGTAGATTTCGAAACACGAGATGTCTTCTTTTTACGGGGTAGGGTTGTCAACCCTACGCCTAACGCTCTACAGTCATGTTAGACTGGGACCTACAGTTTAAAGGGGATTCTGGACCACTACAAATATCCATGGCACCGCCAGGACTCGAACCCGAAACCTGTGGTACCGAGCACCAGAGCAACACCAATTACGATGTGCAAATACCCAAATTGAGATCGATTGCGAAAGCTAAGTGAAAGAGTGGGGAAACAAATATCGCACTAGTAAAATAAATATTTTTTAATGCTTTCATTTTTTTAATTTCTTTTATATTTATATATTTTTTATATTTCATTTTTAGTATTATATATTTCTTTACAATGCGGGTTTAGTATCATCATTATTATATTATCTATGTTTACATGTAAGTATAATAGTAAATGTTCGGGCCTACGCGCAAGGATACCCCTAGCGGCGAAAAAAGTGTGTGTGCACACAAGTGCCTGAGTTAGCATAAGTCCGACTCTCAGTCAGTGTAGTGCCAGATCTTCAAGAGAACAGCACGGCTGCGAGTGGCTGTGACTGTCATGTAAATAAAAAGGTTAAGTTTTTCATTGTGAGTATTTATTGTGTTAGTGTGAGAGTGATACAGTCCAATAGATGAGTGAATGAGTGCTAATGACGAGTGTTACGTCGAAACCCAGGTCCCCTTGCTTAGGGGAGGTCAAACAAACTGTTATCACTCAAATTATACCTATTAAATATTAGTAATATTATATTTGTTCATTTAATGTATAATTTCTTAGTACTATTATAAAAATAATTTTCTTCATCATTTATACTTACTATGATATGTTAAATACTTTTTTAAATTAGTTTTATTCTGTTTGTACATATTTTATTAACATTTTTCTGACACATCATCTTAACAGATAACTTTTCTATAGTACACTTCTCCATTACTAGAATGTATTCCCCATTATTTGAAATTTGATTCATATAAATAAAATATTTTTCAATTTTAAATATTTTAATGATTTTAAATTGTCGTTTTAATTAATAGTATTTATGATTTCTTTGATTTGAAAGTCATTGAAATTTGAATTAATTCTTCTGTTATTACTGGTTTAGAGAGTACTTTTAATAAACTCAATAATATATACTGAAATTTTTACACTTAATTTTATTTATATGGTTATATATATATATATATATATATACACACACTGAAGTGACAAAGGTCATGAGATAGCAATATGCAAATTTTCAGATGGCAGTAGCATTGCGTAGAACAGGTATAAATGCGCAGTGCTTTCGCAGAACTTTCATTTCTGTTCAAGTTATTCATGTGAAGAGCTTTTGACGTGATGATGACCGCACGACGGGAATTAAATGACTTTGAACGCAGAATGTTAGTTGGAGCTAGACGCATGGGTCATGCCATTTCGGAAATCGTTAGGGAATTCAACATTCCCAGATCCAATGTGTCAAGAGTGGGCCGAGAGTATGAAATTTCAGGCATAACATCCCACCATGGACAGCGCAGTGGTCGACAGCCTGCACTTAACGACCGAGACCGGCGACGTATGCAAAGAGTCGTAAATTCTAACAGACAAGCAACACTGCGTCAAATAACCGCAGAAATCAATGTGGGACGTACAAGGGACTTGTCAGTTAGAACTGTGCGGAGAAATTTGGCTTTCTTGGGCTATTCCAGCAGAAGACCGACTCGAGTGCCTTTACTGACAGAACGACATCGTTTGCAGCGACTCTCGTGGGCACGTGAGCATATCGGTTGGTCCCTAGATGAATGGAAAACCGTGGCATGATCCGATGAGTCACGATTTCAGTTGGTAAGAGCTGATGGTAGGGTTCGAGTGTGGCGCAGACCCCACGAAGCCATGGACCCAAACTGTCAGCAAGGCACTGTTCAAGCTGGTGGTGGCTCCGTAATGGTGTGGGCTGTTTTTTCATGGCATGGACTTGGTCCTCTGGTGCGACTGGACCGAACATTGACTGGAAATGCTTATGTTCAGCAACTTGGAGATCACTTGCAGCCATTCATGGACTACATGTACCCAAACAACGATGGGATTTTTATGGATGACAATGCGCCATGTCACCGGGCCACAATTGTTCGCGATTGGTTTGAAGAACATTCTGGACAATTCCAACGAATGATCTGGCCACCTAGATCCCCCGACATGAATCCCATAGAGCATTTATGGGACATCATCGAGAGGTCTGTTTGTTCCCAAAATCCTGCACCATCAACGCTTTCACAATTATGGACGTCTATCGAGACAGCATGGCTCAATATTCCTTCAGAAGACTTCCAGTGAATGTTCGATTGACAATGTTGGTAATTGAAGAAACCTTTATTATCCCATTGAGTTTCTTAAATAAGTTTTTATTTTAATCCTGTCAATGAAAATTCAGTAATAGTAGTAGTGTCGAGAATTGTCAAAAATAACATTAAAGCAAAACATAATTCAAAACAGCTTTATTGCAGATAATAAATCTTTATTATTAATAAATCTGCAAGTTCCCTTCTGAAGTCAATTTTTTGTATTGTGATTAAAAACTGACCGATAACTAAGAACTTCCTTTTCCAAGTGTAACAGATATATCTTTTTTTTTTTTTTTTTATAAAAGTAAAAAAAAAATTCTATAACTCCATCCAATTAAACTGAGTCAATTACATTTTTTAAATATACAAGATATAAAACCTTGAAATCGGAAACTATTTAAATGACAAGTAATTTATGATAATACCAATTATGATAAAATACATTCACCAGGAATAAATTTTCGGCATCTTCCAGACATTTATTTTTACTAATTTCGTTAAAATGGCATTTCACCTCCTTTTGAAGAATTTTAGAAAAATTTATGTTATTCGACTTTTAAGATTGCGCTGGCTGTCAATAATATTTTGCAGTAGAAATTCGATAGAATAGTCTACACTCAAGAGCCAAAACATTATGACCACCTGTTAATAACGAGTTGGTCCACCTTTGGCGCACAACACAGCTTCAACCCGCCTTGGCATGGATGCCACAAGTCCTTGGTAGATTGGCCGGAGACAGATTGTACCAGATGTTTAAGCAACGGTTATGCAAATCCAAGATATTGCGAATTGGTGGTCTCTGAACTCTGAGCTGCCGTCCCAGGACATCCCGAATGTGTTCTATCGGATTGAGATCTGGTGAGTTAGGCGGCCAGGACATTAACTGGAATTCAGCATCATGTTCCTTGAACCACTCCAACACAATTTTAGCCTTGTGACAAGGGGCGTTGTCCTGTTGGAACATTCCATTTCCATCTGGAAAAACAGAGGCCCTGTAAGGGTGCAACTGGTCCGCAATGATGTTCAGATACCCTGTAGCATTCATGGTCTGCTCTATCACAACCACGGGTCCCAGAGACGTCCAAGAGAACGTCCCCCAAAGCATAATACCGCCACCACCGGCCTGTGTATGACCTACCGTTCATTGAGGGAGCAACTGTGTGCCTGGAAGACGGCGTATTATGACACGGCCATTGGCGTGATGAATGACAAACCGTGATTCATCTGACCAGGCAACTTTCTCCCACTGATCCATGGACCAGTCACGATGTTCCCGGGCCCAGCGCAGACGCAGTTGGCGATGACGCTTGGTCAGCAAAAGCACACGAGTGGGACGTTTGCTGCGTGTCCGCTGAACAGTGTGCTCCGATACTATTCTACTTGGCCCTGCATTGTATTGGGCTGTCAGCTGAGCCACTGTATGGATCCGGTTTTGCTTCACCATGCGAGACAGTCTCCGACGACCTTTTTCTTTGATAGCGTGTGGACGTCCAACACCATGTCGTCTACTGCTGGTTTCACCGTCATTCATCCACTTTGCATAAGCACTAACAACTGTAGATCGCGAACAATCCACGAGTCGTGCAGTTTCGGAAATACTTGTTCAGAGCCTTCGAGCCATTACAAGCTGCTCTCTATCAAAGTCGCTTAGATCCGCAGCCTTTCCCATCACACACAGAAGTAAGGGAAAGAATGATTCTTCAGACTCTCCAGCAGCAGTTAAATACCATTTCTACCTGATCACGTGCCTTCCACGTCATCCAGGCGAGTTCATTGCAAAATGTAGAGGTGGTCATAATGTTTTGGCTCTTGAGTGTATATTAACACTTTCTTAAAGCAAAAAACATCACGTTGTCCATCCTATCGTGTTAAATTTAAAAATTTGTAAAGTCACGACGACTGAAGACACATCCTGCACATAAGGAATATTATTTGATCAAATATTCTACCTTTGATGTTACGCCCTAATAAAACTTGGTCAACGGTTTCGAAAAACCATTTAACCTCTGTCACTTCTATTACAGCATCATTAACTGCTATATTTAAATTGCGAGCAGCACCATGCACATCCACTGAATTTTGCTCAATATCTTTTATTAAGAATTGATATCTATCATAAATACTTTTCATTGAATTAACTCTATTATTTTTTTATCCATGACATTTACTGAAGGAAATATTTTTTTTCTTTATATATTTTATAATTTGTTTTGATATTTCTAAAGCAAATTATCCATAATTGGAGAGAAATAAAAAAATAACTAATAATGAAAGATTTTGGTGTTTTATTTTCCTCTTTTTCATTCACATTTTAATGATATGATCTGTTTTTGATATATACTGGCCTTTCTTATCTATTATTTCCTTTCTTATATTTTATATATAAGTTAAGGAACAACATGTTTTTCGAAGCTCATCATAAAAAAATGACAGTAACAATAAAGTTTATAATTTATATAAAAGATAAAAACGAACTTTATGCAAAATTATACAAAAACGATAGCCACCACTTCTTTTTTATACAAAAGGACGGGTATATATGAGTGAGAGGAAAATATGCAATTATCAGGCTTTCGTAATTACGCATGTAACTTTTGTTAGCAGATTCGTTGACAATAGACAGTGGGGTCCCGCAATGTCTGAGAGAAGCCGTTTGCCCGAATTCGTTAAGGTGGCGGTCGGTTGGATAGATGGAAATGGGGTTGTCCCATGCTGATGCTGCTAGGCATCTTAATATGTCTCGCAGTGTGGAATCAATGTGTTTCTCGCAGTGTCGTCTCTGGAATCAATCTCAAACCGAAGCTTCTGTGTCTAGACGACATGTTCCAGGTCGACCACCAGCTACAACACCTGCAGAAGACAATTTTATAGCTCTTTCGGCCCGAAGAAGAAGAAGCATTTCTGTGAAGCAACTTGTTGCAGACCACTCTGTAGCCTCATGGAGAAGAATATCTGCTGGTACGGTCTGAAGGCGTCTTCACAACTCAAGTCTTTATCCAAGGCGACCAGTTGTGCGTGTCTCCCTACACGGACGACAGAGGAGGGCCCGCTTATCTTGGGCAAGAGAATACGTTTTCTGGACCAGAATGCTATGGGATCCTGTACTCTTTCCAGACGAGTCCAGATTTACACTGGAGAGCGATTCAGGACGTCTGCTGATCTGAAAGGCGCAAAGCACCAGATAACATCAATCCAACACAGTTGAAAGACACAGTTACCGAGGTGGTGGAATAATGGTTTGGGCAGGGATCTCCCTCGGTGGTCACACTGACCTGCATGTATTCTAGGGAGGAACTGTGACTGGTTTGAGATATCGCGATGAGATCCTTGATCCATATGTCCGCCCATATGCTGGCGCCATTGGCAATTTTTTCATTCTGATGGATGATAATGCACGACTTCCCTAAGCTATAGTTGTTGAGGAATATCTTGAGGGCCTTGGTTTGGAACGAATGGAATGATCAGCTCTATCTCCAGACCTGAATATGATAGAGAATCTTTGGGACTATCTTGATTGACAGGTTGCTGTTTTAAGTCCTTCTCCAAGGTCTTTAGGAGAGCTAGCACAAAGCTTACTCCATGTGTGGTCTTTGCTTCCCATTTCGGTAACCGACAACTTAATTGACAGCATGGAAAGTCGATGCCGCCAATACATTCAAGCTAGGGGTGGGCATATCCCTTATTAAACCTCATTTTTGTTATGTTTCTATGACATTTTACCACATAAAACTGTGATTATTATTTTTTCCAAGAATGGACTTTTCCAGCGAGATTGCTTTTTTTTTGTTGTAAATCATTTTTGTGTTTTTCTTATGTAAACTTCTATGTTGCAGTCAATACATAACTGTTCTGTGCACATGTCATCCAAATTTGGTGTTTCTATATTCATTCATTTGCAAATTAAGGGCAAAAAATCAGTTGCTCCTTAACTTTTGGAGGGCAGTGTACGCTGATAAAAAATGAATTCCTAACACCAAGAAGAAATTAGTTTAGAGGAATGAAATTCAGGAAAAGTATTTATCTATTTAACCTATTTATTTGATTAAAGTTTCAAGGTCACTAGTTTAAAAATGATAGTACATAATAGCCGCTGCAGTCCGCCCGAATTTGAACTCAAACATGTAAACGCGCATGCATTGAACTATACAAGTACCAGTCTTTTGGAGGGATGGAGTTTCATACTTGTTGCTCATTGTCTATCAAATCAGCAACGATCCGTGTTGGTATTATAGCGATACAAAAAGGTGTATTTTTTCCGCAAGTTTCCAGAAAGCCGTACCATGAACATATCCACTATACATGACTGTTAGCAAATCACGAAGTACAAAGAAGATCAGGGTCCGGTCACACACCGGCCACTACTGACAGAGACGACAGTCGTATTCGCCACATGGTTGTACCGCATCTTCAGCATAAAGTGAACTTCTATTTCGGAGAGATGAATTAAGCAGAATCACAATCCTAATAAAGAACATTCAAAATAGTTCTACTATCTCCTCACACGGGCTAACTTGGATCTGTACGGATTTTATTGTGAGTTAAAAGCAGAGAACGTCAACATTCACTGCGAGGGTTTACGAGCTTCCGAGATTACGGCGTACGAGCTTCTTTTGACACCAGAGATATACAACTAACGATAACAAATCTATCACATGAGAGAACTCACTACCATCTATGACTTCATTGGTGGCAAGCTGCAGCTCATTGAAGGGTCTTATGAATATCTGCTATGTTCTCAGCTTTTTCTGTCTTAATGTCAATGTTGGCTATATGTTGGATAGAAAGAGGTTAGGTGAGCACTTTGAGCTAATCTCTCTGCGTCGTAGACTCACTGGACATACACTAGGAGTTATGGTCTGGTGAGATATTTTTTATGACAGCAAGAGTACTCTCATCGATATCCCATGCATCGTGACAGAAAATCCGATGGACTAAAAAAGGGTGACTGAACCGGTTGTGCTGCTATTTTTATACCATTCAGATGTAGTTTTTTATGTTATCCAACGTATTTTATAAAGAGTCTACATGTTGCCTTGACCCGATCTTTCTCTCGTCAAGCGTTATTGGACTACGAATCCGACGACTACGAATACGACTTATTAATGTGACACCAATCATTTTTCAGAAGATAGTAAGTTCTTTGATTCGTGATCAAAAACAGATACTATCTGAAGAGGAAACTTTGGTTTTTCCAAGATTTGGCAATTTTTTTCTCATGCTTTGAGTTATACTCAACTGATGAAGTGTTCAAAATTCACGAATTTAAACTGAATGGATTTAATAGGATTTTACACATTTTGCCATATAATACTAATCCCTTTACACTTTAACCAACTGTTTCATCCTGGACACTAATCGGGGATGAAACTTTTCTTAAAAATGTGTTCAAGTGCTTGATACGATGAATTTTTGGTAAAAACTGCTCATTTAATAACTGCGAACATTTGAGCTAACAAATCAGGATTCAGTAAATCATATGTTGTTGCAGAATAAATTTAAGAAGCCGAAATCACTGTTCGTCAAAGATTTAATTGACAGTGCTTATGGACAGTGTAAAATTGCGTCCATTATGATATGTAAGAATAGTAATGTAGCAAAATTCATTAATAGCATCAATAGATTTAAATGAGTAAATGCATAATAAAATATGATATTTTTTAATTTGGCATGTAAATGAATGCATTTGCATTGAGTGATGATAACAAAGTACAAAATATGCTTTAATGTTTACAGAAATTTTAATTTAGTACTCTATTTAATGATAATTTTCATATTGATGAAAAGTTATTTGTAATTTAATACTTGAAAGTTGAAAATATTTATGCTAAAAGTTTCTTATTAGTATAAATATATTTTAGCATTACTCTATAAGTCAAGCATACCATTATAATTTGCCTCTAACTATACATAGAGGGTTGTATTGTATCTACTACTGAAATACATGTATTATTATATCTAAATTATTAGAATTTTCTAACTTTTTAGGCAATTGTGACCCGCATATTATTATTCCCATAAATTAAGTTGAAACTTTCATAGGACCTCCGTGCATCTAACTATTCTATATATAAAAACGTTGGTCCGAAGTATTGGTGATACTGCCATTGAATTACTAAAATCCAGTTCCTATTGTTATCCTTTGATGCCTTCTTATCCATAACTCCATTAGTCATATTTCTCTTCCTACTGCATATCTTAATGTTGGTCATGTCACTTTGTGTACTTTTAATTTATCTAATTTTCCTTCCCTTATTATTCGTTCAATCTAAATTTCAAATCAAATTCACAGAATTAATTTTGATCATGATTTAAAAATACTTCTTTCTACAATTTATGTTATGATTTTAACACACGAAAGCTCTTTTGTGAATGTAAAAATAGAAACGGAACTGGTATATTTTTGGATAATATTGCAAATAAGCTAGTACTTGATGTTTGCGTGACACAATAATCCTACGCTATTTGGACATAATAGTGCTACGATTATCAACTTGGTTTTAGCTAACAATTTCTCTTGTGAATACTCTATTAATCCTACCGCATATAATTTAAAAAGAAATAGAACTCATATGGGCACCATTATTGATCAAAATTCTATTTCTACTTTTTCTAATATCAGTACAGCAAATATTATTGATGATAGTCTCTAGAGACAAATTGTTCAAAATCTTTAATCTCTAATCTTGCTACTACTATAATTGCTAATAATAATAGTAGCAATTTTTATAAGAGAAATGATCATTCTAAAATTTCTCACACTAAAGCTAACCCTATCATTACGTATATCACCTTCTTGAAAAATATAATCAATCAATCTAGCTTGAATAATATAATCAATAATTTTTTTTTTTTTTTTTTTTACTTACCATTTAAAATTTTTCTTAATATTTGTAACATCATTGATACTATTATTAATCTTGAACATTATCCTACTTCCTGGGAAATAGCTAGAGTATTTCCAATTCTTAAATAGACCAAGATCCAACCAAGTTAGACAGCTACAGAGCCATCTCACTATTCTCCTCTCTAAGCAAAGTGACAGAAAAGATTATTTTAAATTGCAACAACAAACATATGAAACGTAGAAAAATTCTAATTCCATAACAATTTGGCTTTTCAGAAAAACTTTCAACTCACTTTTCAACTTCAAACTCACAAACTTCTTAAAACTTCTAATTTCTTTAACCTAAAATGTCTCCTCTCGTTTTCCACTGCTGTTATCCTTTTAGATGCTGCTAAAGCTTTTGACAGAGTTTGAATAAAGGGTCATAAGCTCTTTTTTTTTAATTTATCCTCCTTTTCTTGATTAAAATCCTGCATTCCTATCTTACAGATAAAAAATTTGTTGTTTATTTAATTTTATTTCAGACAAAATATTTATTAAAACTATTTTGTCTGGAGTATCTCTGAATTTTTTTCCTGGCCCCCTTTTTGTTGTTGATATTTATATTAATGATATTCTACAAAATTTAGACATTAAGGTACAGTGTCTATGCTGACGATACTACCTTGCTCTGTTAAAATAAGAACTTTTATTATATTAATCATTTAGTGCAGAACTACTTTTTTGATTAAGAGAAACAGTTGGTTTGTTAGAAGATTCAATTAAATGTCAAAAAAAAAAATTTCGCTATTCTTTTTACGTATGAAATTAAATACTAATCCTAACATTACTATCTTTAATAGCCTTATTTATTGTCTCATCATCATCATCATCAGTGGCGCAACTGTCCCATGGTGGGCAAACGCCGTCTGCCTTCTGGCAGATTTCAAGAGAAGAGATGTTTTGTTTTTTTAGCAGTATCATGAGTTGTCAGCCCTACGCCCAACGCTTTACAGTAATATTACACCCGGACCTACTGTTTAAAGTGGATTCTGAACCACTACAAACATCCATGGCACTACTACAAACATCCATGGCAGGCCATATCCCAATAAAATCAGCTAGATAACTTCCTCATATGGAGGGGATCAGTACAGGGACAGAACTAAACCTGTGAAACAGTGGGAGGGTGAATTTAGGGGAATTCAGGTGGACACTTTCCATATGGAGAGCAATTAAATAAAAGGCGAACTACTTCTCCATGAGTGCAAATTGAATTTTTGCGACTAAACTGAGAAGGATTAGAAATTTTTAAAGAACACTATTGCATCTTTGAAATGTATTGTATATATTATCAGTTCCTTCAAGGAAGTTAATATAAAAATAATTTTTTTTAGTAGGAACATGGCTTTACTGGAGAGTTCATGTGAGAAATTATCTGAAGAAGATGCGAATTGAAGTGTGGCAGGGGGAACTTGTCCTCTGGTGACGTTGCAAAAGATGGATAGGGAATGACTATTTCTGAGAAGGGTTTCTCAAATGTTTTGGACCTAAGCCTCTTCTAAAAATTTAAGGGAATTTTGGGCAGCTATTCCAGGCTGCAAGATTAAAGCAGTTAGGATTTTCTATTTTAATTTGCTTGGGGCAGTCTCATAGGAGATAGGGTTTTCCGCATTTGGGACATTTGATGTTGAAGTTGCAATTACTCCTTGGGTTGCCCCAGGGTGTTACCCCTTTTCGATCCTAACTATCAGGTAAAGTAACTTGGTGGTGTTGAAAATTCTATAGTTCTCAGGTTTGCGGGAGGATGTAATCCGCTAAATAATGAGGGGGTGCTTGGACTTGTTCTTAAATTGGATGACTCATTGGTAAATCCAGCATCTATCAGTGCAGTTTTAATTTCAGATTCTGTTAATTCAGTTCTGTCTATAGACAACCCATTAAGTGCCTTCGTCGGGGGAGGGGGAGGTAGTCTTTTTGGAGTGATTACGAAGAATTATATTTCTTGATCTCTGAGAAAATTAGATAATTTTTTGTGTTATCCCTCATCTTTCAGGATGTATTTTAAGTTAAGAGCCTGAAAGCTACATTTTACTTTGCCATTAATTTTAACTTCCCTAGTTGCTAGGAATTCCATTAGATTTTCTTTTGACTTAACTATTACAAGGGGGAGTTAACAAGGACAAATGGAGTGCCATTTTTACAATTATCATGTTTACATCAGTGTCAAGGCCTTGGAACTTATTTTTGGTGAAGATCTTCCTTCGCTATTTTCATCAAGTCAGGGAGAAGGTGGATAACGTACAGTAAAGCATTCTCTGAGTGCAGCAGTCCTGGATTTTAATGAGATCAGCTTTTCTAATCTCTTGTGTACTACTAAATTGAATAAAGATGTCGAGTGCCTTAACGCGAAGCGTTCATCTACTCAATGGTATTCGATAGCAGTAGGAAACAAAAGTCATGATAAATAGATAATAGTAATCGTATGAATTTAGAGAAAAAAAGAAGAAAGTAAGAAAAATATAAATCATCGGTGATGAAAACGTAACAAAAAATTTCTGATCAGTAAAGAGCACAGATAAATGGAGCAAAAAGCAGAAAAATATAAATCAAACAGCAAGGGTGTATATAAAAAAAATTAATCTGCAATGACCGAAGAACTCAAAAAAAGATAGGGAGAAAAAAAATACAAATTGGATTAAAGTGAAATAAATTATAACGATCAAAAGGCTCATTAAGAAGCCAAGGTCAAACGGGATAAAGTACGTTGAAAAACAACTAACTGTTACTGTCAGTTTGTTTAGGTAATAAAACTTACAGAGCATGAAAGAATATGCGTTAAAGTAAAATATCTAAAAAGCGATAAATCAGCAGGAAATTTTGACGGTTTGAGGCTTCGATTCCATTTAGAAGTAGAGAAAGGATACTTGTATTTTCCATTCAATCGCGTAAATATAGTTTGTGCCTTAATGAGAGGGTTTTCGTGAGTAGTAATGGTATTGAAGAAATTTCTAGAAAGTTCTGTAATATAGTTGTCAATAGAATCAATTTTTAAATCTTGATGAATATTAGAGTTGCTGACAAACCAAGGTGCACCAGTGATGATACGAAAAAGTTTGTTTTGAATAATTTGTACAGATTTATTGTTAGATTGTGCAGCTAGACCCCAGATTGGGGCAGCATAGGTAAGGATAGGCCTAAGAACTTGTTTGTAGAGAAGAAGTTTGTTTGACAAAGTTAATTTAGAAAATTTATTAAGGAGTGGTAGAGGGAGATAAAAATTTTTCCAACATTTTTCTTTGATTTTTTGAATATGAGCTCGAAACGTAAGTTTATTGTCTATAATTAAACCAAGATATTTAATCTAAGTTGCCCATTTAATTTGTTGATCAAAAACTGAGAGATTAATATATGGTTGTCTGGCGTGTCCTTTTCTGAAAATGATGGCTTGAAATTTAGAGACATTAATTGCTATGCGCCATTTAGTTCGCCAATCCTTATAGAATATTTAGAAAATTTTGAAGAGTATTGAAGACATAAAGAATAGAAGCATCTTGGGCAAGAGCAGCAGAATTGTCAGCAAATAGGCAAGTGGGAATGTTAGTGTATTGAGGAAAGTCGTAGGTAAAGATATTGTAGAGAATAGGACTGAGCACGCTTCCTTGAGGTGTACCAGCACTAATATGACCGATTGTGGAAAATTCATTATGAAGTCGAACTTGAAAGGTTCTATTTTTAAGATAATTTGTAATGATAAGTGTGATCCAAGTTGGAAATTGAAGTTTGATCATTTTGTAGATCAGTCCATCTTGCCACAGTCGATCGAAAGCTTTTTTGACATCTTGAAAGACACCTCCTGTAAAAAATTTATATTTATATACTTCAGTGATGATATTGGTGACACGTAGAAATGGATGACAAGTTGAGTGATGTTGACGAAATCCAAATTGTTCTGCTGGAATTAGGGAATTTTTATCTCAAAAAGAAGTAATATCTATCACTAAGAGTTTTTCGTAAAGTTTTTCTACAACTAAGCAGACTGATGGGCCGATATTTTGAAGAAATTTCCTATCTTGGCCAAGTTTAGGGAACATGATGATATTTGCTTTCTTCCAGATAGGAGGGAAGTAGTGATATTTAGTACAGCTGTTATAGATTTTTGAAAGATGAGTAATGGCATTAAGGGGGAGACACATTAAGGCTTTATTTGGAATGTTGTCAGGTCCAGAAGATTTCCGGATATTGAGATTCTTGATTATGTTAATGATGTCAGATGGACAAAAGAAATATTTTTTTGATAATTTTGATGATCAGCTAGAAAGGAAGTTACCGTAAAGGAATTAGGAGAGACTTCAACTAGCACAGGGTTATGATTACTGGAAAGATCGTTGATAGAAGAAGCAGGCATGGCGTTTAAATTTTTAAGAAGTGCGATGCCAAGAGTACTATTGCAGGGATTGTGAAGGCAGAAATATGTGGAATCATTAGGAGCAATAACTTTGAATGCATTAAGATTTGTCCATTCAAAGAGAATAGAACCATTTATGTTACTGCTTACATTATTACATGCAGGATGCTTGGAATTGCAATTAGAAGTACTTGTTGGTTGGAGTTCATTATTGTATCAAGTTCTTGTGTGAAGAATCTAGCAATTGGAGGGCGATAAATGTTAGCAACAATAATTTTTAGGTTATTTTTGAGATTAATAAAGATAGCAGAGCTTTTAAAGCTGGTTGTAGTAAAAATGAGTTTGATGATTAATATTTTTATGAATGCAGATAGTCGTGCCTCCTCCTCTGTGGGTAAGACGATCGGAGCGATATATGATATAATTTGGAATTTTGAAGGAATCACCTGGCCGAAGATGTATTTCTGGGAGAGCAATTACATGAGGTTTATTTTCAGATATAAAATTTTGTAGTTCATTAATTTTCCTTTAAGACTAACATGGACCACCATAATTTCCTGCTCACTTATAGCTTTTTAGATATTTTACTTCAACGCATATTTACTGATCATAAATTTCTTGTTACGTTTCCATCACCGATGATTTACATTTTCCTTACTTTCTTCTTTTTTTTTTCTCTCTCAAATCATACGATTACTATTATCTATTTATCATGACTTTTCTTTCCTACTGCCTTCACATACCATTGAGTAGATGAACGTTTCGCGTTCAGGCACTCGACATCTTTATTCAACAATGCATTCTCGAAACGATGACTCGATGAAAAACTAAAATTCTTTTAACAGTAATTTGTGGCAACGGTCGTAACATTGTTATACTTTTCTGCGGTTCCTTCGATTGTAAGTTTTTTATAATTAAATTTATGTTAAAACTTATTTTATGTCGTATTTTATTGTTCAGAAAATGAATACACTTAAAAAGTTAATTTTGTCAAGCTTTAATTCTGTATCTTTTAGAAACACTTTTTATTGTAAAAATATTAAATGAAGTAAATGCCTTTAAATAAAATCAAAATAAACATTTTAAATTAAAAATATGTATTTATTTTTACAAAAAATAAATAAATATGTTAACAAAAATGTTCACAAAACTTTATATAATATTAACATAACACAACATTAAAAATATTGGCAAAACTACAATTAATAACTTATGTTAAGTAATAACATCTAAATTATAATATGCTTATATTATTTTATTTATATAGTTGATCTTAATATTTATATATTTGTTGGTTTCTGTAAATAACAAAATAAATCATAAAGTAAATTTACTGAAAGAAACACAACAATTGTATATTTATTTTTATTATATAAATGGTAAACTTGTGTAATTTTTATTTTAGGTCATAAGTGTGTTTTAAAAAGTTTCATAACTGATATACTAGGCTACTTATATTACTGTAATTGTTTGTGAAATGGAATCTACAATAAAAGGCATGTATTTTATGTCATTATATTTTTAAGGTTTAAAAAAATAAGCCTAAATACATTTATCCTTTAGATTTAGCACAGCCTAAATGCAATTATTTTTTTATAAAGACTGATATTTGCATTTTATTAATTCATAAATAATAAAAATTTGTTGTTTACATACAATTTTTATTTTTTTTTCTTACTCTATGTTTCATACTTAATTTTTAAATTTTAAATGCATTTAATTAATCAGATTTTTTTTTAAATTTAACCAAAATTTAAAATTAATTAAATTAATTAAAATTCTTTAATTTATTACTAAGAAATATTGTTCATACATTTATTTATGCACCTTAAGATAACACAGATTGTTTGAGATACAATTAAACAAATTTTGAGGTGTATTAAAGTTTGCTTATTTTACATTTTCAAAAGTCTGTGCTGTTTTAAAGTTTCCATTTTTTTTATAGATTTTTTAATGTAAATATTATAAATAAATAAAAGTATTTAAAGGAAGAAAAAAAACATTTATTTATATAAAGCAGGTTCTTTTTACAGGTTTCTTTCTTTCATTTTTTTTTTAAACTGTTTCTAAATATGTAACATTTTATGTTTAACTAATATTTTTATTTATTTTCAAATATTAAATAATAAACTTGTAAAAATAGCATAATCAGATACATGATTGTAATCATCAATGTAAATATCCAAATTTATAATTTTTTAATGTAAAGTTGCTCATACTGAAACTAATATCCTTAATTATCATAGTAAAAACCCATCTAATGAATTAATAACTTTATTTAACAAAAAATCCATTGAAAATTACAAAGAATTTTTAATTTAAAAATAGTTTTACTCATGCTTAAGAATAAATTCAAATGCATTATTATTATTTTTTTTTTTAAATTTTTAATATGGATGCCTTGTTAGGAAATTCATCTTTTTTTTTTTTTTTAATGTATAAAAAATATGTATATTATGGGACCATATAAGAAATTGGGTCATTCCATGTCAGTTTAACCAGGTCATGGCACCCATTTTTGCAGTTTTTAATAAAGCATGGAATATTGAATATCATAATATTGGGTACTATCCATTCAAAATATTTTCTCTTTAAATGACTTAGTTTCATTTTTACAGCTTATCATACTTTCACCAAGTTATCATTTTATATATATTATATATATATATATATATATATTTGAAATATTAACAGAAACTGAGCTATCAATCTAAGGTAAAGGTATAATGCCATCATCCATGAATTTTACATAAACTTAAAGATCTCATCTATCATTGCTAAGAAAAAAATTTTTTTTTTTTTTTCTTAAATAGATAATATGACATTTATACATATTTACTGTGATTTCTCGAAAAACACTGCCAGTACATTATAATTTCAATTTCTCCCAAAATCTAAAATTCTCTTCATAAAAAAATATTGCACAACCTAAAACATTACTAAAGTGTGTGCATAAATTATCTGAGCAGGGAAGAATATACTAGAAGATAATAATGTGAATTCAAATAGAAATTGCTGATTTTTTATCTTTATTGTAAATTTAATTGATAATACTTCTTCCTTTGTCATTGTTAACGTAAAAAAAAAAAAAGAAATAATAATAACTTGCAAATTGTGTAATCTATGAATTAACCTTTTCAACCAGTGAACAACTGGTTGAAAAGTCGCATGACAATATTCAGCCAAATCAGAACTAGTACTAAAACAGAAATATCTTTAGAATTTACATTATGATATGTAAGAAAAATTTAGGAAATAAAGCTACAATTAAAATTCATTCCGAAGAAAACAAATTTTAATAACCATATTCTGTCTCTAGTAAGAGATATTCTAGGAGTGTATGAGTAGTGTTCTAATATTATTTTCTCTGTATGTTTTGAGAAAATGGAAGACAAGAAGTGTTGCAAATGTACTTATATCCAAAAGAAAAATCTTTAAAAAGTAGCATATCTATTTAAAGATGACAGAGATATTTTTTAATTTTCAAACAGGATCTACTGTAGGTTTGAAAACTATTTTTCTACTTCATAAAAGTGCACATTTAAAGAAGTTAAGAGTTTCTTGAAAGAGTATGCTGTGATCCCCTTAGAAAACAAGAAAATTTCTACATGTGATTATTGTCTATAATTATAAATATCTATTAATGATGAATATTAAAGTAAAAGCAAAATAAAAAATGTGTACTCATTGCAGAGCTATAAAATAGTTCTGCAGTGAGTACAGACGATGATTGAGATAAGTACAATGAGATTATGAAAATGACAGCATTGTTGATTCTCATCATCATAACTGGCTTGACAGCACATTGTGGGCCTTGGCCTTCTTTAAAAGATCCAACCAATCTGTTTTCCTCTTTGCCGTGGACCTCCAGTTTTATTGTTGATTCTAATGACAATAATTACCTGCACAACCAATGCCTTACAATGTCCCGGTCTGTTTAGCATAGAGTGTACACAAGATGACCGTAGAGTGACAAATCAAACCAAACCAAACCCAAAATAAAATACTTGGATTTTATAGTCTAGATCCTAAAGGTATGATGGTAATGACTCAATTGAATTGTATCAATGGGTCTCAACAGATAGGATACAGCTGATGAAAAGTTCAACAATTTATTATTAATTTCACCTATAAAACTGAAAAGCTTTTTCTCATTCTTTCATTGCTAAATTACGATTATCATTCTTAAAAAAAAATCTAAAGAAAATTTACTGTCTAATAAGGCTGTCATTTTAATGGATGAAAATATTCATTTTTTTATAAGGGATAAAGCTCAGGGATATAACTGAACATCTGAATCATGCACTGTTCACCCTCTGATTATACATTGTAGGAATGAGGAAGAAGATAAATTCATCTCTCTGAGCCATGTCTGATGATCTCAAACATGTTGTAAATAGGGTTTACAAAACCAATAAATAATTGCAATATTTCTATAAAAAAATTCTCCATACATTACTAAAATAAACTACTTTACTGGTAGGAGTATTGTACAATGTAGAGCACGTACAGCTTCCTTTATATGTGCCTAAATGAAGAATTTCAGCTGAAAGCCCAGGTCCCCCCCCCTCCCTCCTGTTAGCCATGGAAAATCAGAATGTGATGGAATTGGCAGAACAGCTAAGCATTTAGTTAGAAAGGAGAGTCTCTTTAGACTGGTAAATTATAATTGCAATTGCATTTTACAATTTTTGTAAAGCAAACATATCAAAAGTCAATTTTTATTCTATTGGCAAAGATGGAGTAGAAATAATTTGTACTTTGCTTTAAAACAGATTTCAAAATGTGCAGACACTTCAAAATGATTTTTAAAAAAGACTTCCACATTTCAAACCCATAAATCCCACAGACGCTGTTGAAGAAAGAAGAATTGGTGCTGATGAAGAACTTTCCCTTGCATTTAATTGTAAAAACAAACATACTGTACACCATATGTGACAATAGATGATTTACATCCTGGGTGCATATAAATATAATACCTGTTGTATTTTAGACTGGTATTTGCTCTGAATAAAGATGGAAATTTTTTTGGAATATTTCTTCACTCTAATGAACCTTCACCATCAATTTGGTGAAGTCATGAAGATTACTGAAATATACCTATTTTAGTGTTCTTGGTGTTGTGGATAATTCACAGAAAATATATTTTAGAACCCACTATTTCTCATTGGAATGTATGAAATCAGGGAAAGAAAAAAATGGTACATTCAGAAATTGTGCTACCCAAACTCAAATAAGTTATATATAAAGTTGCTTAATTTATTACCAGTTCTTATGTCTTTCTCAAAAATTATGAAATTTATTCTATAATTATTTTTCAAAAATTTTCATTTGAAATAAGCATATAGATAAAGATATAATTGGTGAAATTTTTGGTAAAATTAAAAAAATAATGGTAGCTACTATTTCAGCTATCTCCATTATTTTATGGCATATTTAGCCAGGAGGCAGAAAGTTTTTAATTAATTACCCATTTTTTATTATTTGGATGAAATATTCAATTTTTATCACTTTTGAACAACTATGAACAATCTGTAGCTGATTCTTTAAATCATTATCATTGATTTCTAATTTCTGGAAAGTTTTAAAATATTGGTAAATTTAGATTGATTTAATTTGCTGTGATAAAAGCCAAATGTTTATTTCTTCTTGCTACTATACAAGTCTACTACTTTACATGTTTCATAGTGCTTCACAAATTAATAATTTTTAACTCTTTGTTTTGTGTATGCTACATTTGGAGCCTACAAATTTTGTCATCCTAGATAAATAAATCATAAATATAAATTCAAAGGTTATTCAAAAGTCAAAATCTTTTAATTTTTCAAAGTTGAAGTATACATGTTTCATTTTGAGTACCTGCATTTCTTATTAAATTCTTCCTTGAATCTGATTTTTTATGTATCCATGAGATCATGTACAAGATGTAATAAACTTTGTTCTTTGCTCATGTAATTCTACAATCAATATTTTAACATGATATTAAAATTAAAATATAATTTGAAAATTAACAAAATTTAGTTTTACAATTCATTTTAGAGGGTAAAAACATGTGAGACAGATTATAAATGTTTTTATTATTTAAAAAAAATTTTTTTTTTATTTGCATGAATATAAAATACTTTATGAGCTAAAAATATATCGTGAAGAAACCATTGTTGATACCTGAGAAAAAAATATTTTTCTTTCTACTACTACTTATTTGTTAATGCTACCGTATTTGGTACTTACGTATTAACGCCACCGCAGCAGAAGTTGCGCTAATGCACCAATAAAAAGCTACCAATGCCCCAAAACAGAGACAGTTTTGAATCTATATTAAACTCTATATCGGCCCATTTTCCACTGAAATCCGGTTGACTACTTTATTTTTAAATAAAGTGTTTTATATATTTTATGATTTGTCACAAATACGTAAGTACCCTGTATTTTTATATAATTTTTTTCTGTAGGTCTATAGAGTTTTATAATAATATAAAGATGAATGATCTACTTGATATTAATAATTGCTGATTATATTACCTTATTAGATGGAACTGATCCGGATTTTGTCTGGCAAGATTATCTTGAAGATACAAATTCAGCATCAGCACCACCAACTGCTTTTTCACATGTATGTCATGTTTTTTCTTTATTAATATTATTATTCAATATATTTCTTTAAAAATTAATGAGTGAAAACTGTTTTTTAATAATTATAATTTTTTTTACCATTCTTCTTTCTTCCTAAGTTCGTTAAGAACTTCTAATCAATTGCATCTAACGAAATATCTGTGAAAATAATTATATTTGTATTATCCTAAATAATTTATTGGAAATAAAAAAAATTACATAGTCAAATTATTTATCTTACTTGTAATATATTCTTTTCTATTTAATTTGCAGTCAATGAAGGCTAAAATATTATCATTCAATATATTTTACAAATGTATTTAAAATTATGAATTGTAATATTTTAAATTTATTAAGAATGTTCTATGATAATAATTGAACCATCTTTTATTATCAACAATCTGTAAATATTATTGAAATCAATTCAATTTGATTTCATCAAGTAAACTTTAAAGTGTTCTAATATTTTAGATGTATTAAAATTTCTTAACATCTAATTAAAGTTATGTATAACTAAGACAAAAAATATATAGAGATAATAATTCAATTTGAATATGATGGATAAACAACTTAATAAATTTATAAACTCGGAGACTAAAATACGACTTTAAAGCAGTATTTTGGGTAAAAGGTAGCATTAAAAATCATAAATTGTCAAGTTGTTGTATTAAAAATTATAAATTTTTCAGAAGACCATATTCTTAATATTTTCCCGTTTTTAATATTAGGGCATTTAAAAGCACGAAGAAACAATTTATTTTAGGTATATTAAGTTCAAATTTTTTCCCTCCATAAAGTATTTTATTATCTATCATTTTTATAAAAAGTTTAGAAAATAGCATGTTTTTTATAAAAAAAATAAGTAAAGTTTTTAAGTATATTGTTTTGTTTTAGTTGTAATATTTGTTATAAAATGCTATCATTTATTTCTTCAAAAAATTTTCCATTTATATTTTGATTATTTATTCATGATTGAAAGTGTAAATGCTGTATTAATTATTTTTATGTAAATAAAATTTTTCATTTTGTTAGTGCTGTGAAATAATGATAAAATTCAAAAAAATGTTTCAATTCTGTTTTATGTTTATCTAAAGCTTAAGGTTGTTTCTATTTTCCCAAAATTGAATAATGTTGGATTTAAGCATTTTACATATTTTACATCATTCAAAATGTTTGTGTTCATAAAAAGCATAATGTTTTCATATGTCATGATACAATTTCAATTTTACAAAATGATGTAGTATTTTATGATATAATAGAAAGTAATATAATATTATTGATCGACAATTCAAGTTTATTGCATTGCAAATTTTTATTGAATTTATTTTTTTATTAATTATTTTTCCTAATTTGTGTAAATGTTTTGATTTCTTATTTTTATTGAATTTTTTTTTTTTTGATATAACCACATTAATGCTTTGAACTTTTTAAAATAATAAAAGAATATTATTTATTAAGGTGGAATATAGTTTAGAAAGTGGATTTAAAGTTGGAATGAAGTTAGAAGTTCCAAATCCTGAGGATTCAGCAATGTATTGGCCTGCATCTGTTATAATGACTTGTGGAGATTTGTTAACTCTCCGTTACTTAGGATATGGTGATGATAGATCGGCTGATTTTTGGTTCAATATCAAAACAGGAGAATTTCATCCAATTGGTTGGTGTGCTTCTAATTTTAAGAAGTTAAAACCACCTGCAGGTAAAGTTTTTTTGTTTACTTTATTAATTTATTTCGTTTTAGTTTTTCGTTTTTATTTTTTATTTGGCTTCCCCAATCAGTAATATTTGAGAAATGTAAAGACTAAAAATTATTGATATTAATGTATAATATTTATTCCTTAAAATGAAAAATTGTTTTAGAAATTATTAATGTCGATACATAAAAAAACTATAATATTATTTTGCAAATTATGTTCATCTGTTTTTATTGCTTCTTAATTTTTATAGGTATACTAAATAAATGTCCAGATATAAATGCCTTATTATCAAAGGAATTGAAAAGTTGCGAGAGTATACCTTCATCCCTTTCTGAAAATGTAAGAAAATAACTTGTATTACAGTTTAATTTGTTTTTTAATAAATTATTTATTAATTTACTTAAATTTTTATTTATATTTTCAATGTATCAATGAGTTTAAAAAGATATATGCATCATTTTAATAATATAAGTTTTTATTGATACATCTAATTTCCTTTTTTTTCCTAGATTGATGCTGGATTTATTCCTATTGACCAAATTAAAAGTGGAATGAAGTTAGAATTATTAGATGAAAATAATGCTGAAAATTTTTGGATTGTAACTGTATGTAAAAAAATTTTTTATTCACTTTACAATTATTATTATATTTTGTTTTGTTCAACTATGAAATTTATATCTTCATCTCCTAAACAATTTTGATATCTTTCAATGGGACTTTTCTTGAAAATAATGCATGTTGTAGTTAAAATTATTATTTCCCTTCAAAATATCATCTGTTATTTATTTATTAAGTCTTAACAATAAATCTACTTTCTGCCATGTGATTGTGTGCAACTTGTGTTAAATTATAAATTATATTAAACTGTGTATGAATTATTGTAGCAATTATTATATTAACTACAGTTGTAAATTTTCTTATTAATGTATATTTATTATTTCTATTAATGAAAACTTCATCACTGAAAATTGATTTAAATAAACTTGTTGCTGATTAATGTGCTCCCATAAAATTGTGCACCACATAAAAAGTCCTGGGATATGTAATCAAATTGAATTTAACAGCACTGGTTTAATTCCATCAAGTTTTTTATAGTCTTCCAGAGTTTATTTAAGTTCTATCAAAACATATGATCAAGACACTAGCACTCATTTTATAAGTTAACTTTAGTATGAAAAAAAGTTAAGCAGACAAAAGTAGCTAGCATTGCCATGGTTATAAATAGTTTCTAATGGTAAACAGTTAGCATTACAATTAGTTATAAATATTTTCTTTAAAAAAATTATTTCATTTTTTTTTTAAATTTTAATGTATGTTAGATAAATTTCTTTGAAAAATGTTTTTGATTGTGAATAATTTTTATTAATATTTATTCTGTTTTTTTGGATTCAGATAATACAAAATATTGGTGGTCGTTTGCTGTTGAGGTATGATGGATGTAAAGGGATTTCAAATCATGATGTTTGGCTTTTCTATCTTTCTGATAGATTATATCCAATAGGTTATGCAAGATCAAATAGTTCATTATACCATCCTCCTAAAGGTATTTTTATTATAATATTTTGTGGGATGTAAATTAAAATATTTTTTATTATGCATTATTGATCATTCAAAATCTAGAAAATTATTAAATTGATAAACTTTGTTCTCCTTCTCCCATCTGAAATAAAATCTGTGAAAGTTCTTCTGGCTTTGCTACAAATTAAAAACTTTTTTCTTCTTAATGACACTAATTTTAAAAAAAAAATTTCCATTGTGAGCTTAAGAGCTGTATGAATTATATTATGATATAGCAAGGGAAATAAAAAAAATTAATGAAATCATTATCACTATGTTAAATCATGATTGTATTAGCAGAAAAAAAAATCTGAATAACAAGGGCAATAATAATCGTATTTTAATTTTCCTGAATTGTGCTATTTTTAATTAAGAATATTTATATTTTATGCACCTACTCCAAAAAAATTTATATATATAATTTATAATTGAAAAAAAAAATGTTTTAGAAATTAAAATATTTATTTTAAGGATTCTTCTTTAAAGACAGTGAATTGAAACAATTAATAAAAAGTGTAGTTTTTCCCCTCATATAATCAAATAGAATAGGGAACAAAGTATAAAATGGCTGATAATATTAGTACTGCTAACTAAGAAGAACATGGCATTCAATAAATAGTTCACACAAACTCACAAAATACAGTATTATGCATTTATTGAATTAATAGCTACTTATTTAAATTGATTCAAGCCTTATTTACAATGTTATTGTGCCAACAAAAAAAATTAGAATTTTTTTTTTTTTATCTTAACTAATCTTGAAAACATTTTTTATTTATTACTTATTAACTTGTTTCATATGATAGTGGGATGTGTTTTTCATTACAATATGCCTATTGTAACAATACCTTTATCTTTCCATGAAATTTATTTGATAATTTTTCATTTTTCATACTATATTTTACAATAGATTTAAAAAGTATGCATAGTGATGAAGAATGGAAAATAATCTTAAGCAACTCATTTGAAGAATCTGAGAAATTACCTTTTCCATCTCATATATTTGAAGTAAGTTTAGTAGTTATATATAATAATAAATAATAATAGTTATATATAATAATATAATACAATAAATTAAAAATTTATTGTTGTTGCTCTTTTGTTCCTCAATTTCATAAAATATTTATATTTTTATAGCCAAAAATTCCTTTAGAAAAACATGAATTTGAAGAAGGCATGAAACTTGAAGCAGTTAATACTCAGAATTATACTGAAATGAGCCCAGCAACTGTCACTAAAATTATAGATGATTATCATTTCCTAGTGACTATAGATGCTTATCAAGATGAATTGAAATCAAAATGTGTTTTATGTTGTAATTCAAATACTCCATTCATTTTTCCTATTAAATGGGCTGAAGATCATGAACTGGAATTAAAAATTCCTAAGGGTAAGTGTATTTAAGGATACATTTTAATAAAATTTCCAATTTCTTAATTAATTAGTTTTTATTATTTTAATTTTAAATAAATGTTTTTGGTAAGTCAAAAATAACATAGCATTCTACTTGTCATGAGATAATTACATATTATAACCAGTGCTATACTTTAAAAAAATTTATTAATCAATATAAAAATTAAATAATTCAAAATTTAGCAAACTGAGAAACTTTTCATGTTCAACAGTTTATTTATTTATTATTATTATTGTTTAAATTGATTCCTTCAAAATCAAAAAAAAAAAAGAGTGAACTCCAAGTATATAATAATGAACTCCATATGTATATATATATAACCAAAGTTTTGGAAAAAAATTTGCATCATTTATTTGTGTTCATATTTTTGCAGTATGTAAATGTATTTTTTTATTTTAAAAATCCGTTTTTCGATTTTTGCTTATTTTGTTTAGATGTATACGATCCTTGGTGATACAGTGATTTTTACATTCAAATTTTTATCCTATTCTTGTAAAATAGTTTAATATGAATCAAAGATAACATTCTGTTTTTGATGTTATCATTCATTTTTTCAAGAACATGATTGAACTGTTGCTATATTTACAATTAAAACTTAATATTGGAAAAAAGGATGTGTGGCCAACGAATATCACAAATATATAAATACAACTCCTTTTCATCTTTAAGATTCCAGACTTCATAATTTTCATAACAGCTTGTTGCTATTCATTATCTTCTTTTGTATTATATACTGATTTGATTCTTTTGCTTTCTTATCTGTAGTTTGTTATGTTGCTAATAATTTTTTGTAATTTTCTTAACTCTCTTGATTTGATTGACTAACACTATCAGTATTCTGATCCACGTGTTTGTTAAGCTTGCTGACCCCTGTTGCAATAAAGAGAAATCCTGGCGATTGAGTTCAGACTTAGTCGGCACTTTTATCATCTTGATAAGTATGATACATCTCAGTGTCTGGGTGTATCAATCCACTGGCAGGTATCAGCCTGACTTGCCAGAATCACTTTAGATTCTATCAATGGGTCACTTCCTTTACATCTTGCTAAGGGTGAGTGTCATTCAAGGAGTGGCACTGACTGTACAAGGCATGTTTAGCATAAAACAGAGAATTGATTACTGTTGGAGGGCTCCGTAGGGAGAAGTGCATTCCAGGATTTAATTTTTCGAAATTTTTGTGTCTTTAAAAAATCTTAACACCCCAGCAGAAGCCTAAATCCATCAAATTCATTTGTAGGTACAATGTGCTATTGTCTTTGTTTAGAAGAATCAAAAAAATAAAATTGAATGGGTATCAAAATTTACAGAATTTATTGTTGTGTTGTCACCTGGAAATAACTTTAGTATTTTACTTTTCAGTTAAGATATCAATAGACAAAGATTTTGAATATGTAAGAAAAATCAGATCTAGTTACTTATTGAGAGGAAAATATGGACCATCTCTGACAAAACTCTTTTATTAGCCTAGAAATTACTGAATCTTAATATAAAAGTCCAGCCATATAACATACTTAATTACTCTCAAAGTATTATATCTGTTCCTGATTTAATGTCTGTTAAAGAGTGCAAAATATCTTGGGAATTATAAGATCAAGATATTGATGCAGTTCACAGGATCACAAAAAAAAGTTTATATTTAATACTCAGAAAAAATTTTATATAAGAATTTTTGTAATATACTTTCAGTATTCAGTTTATTTTCAATTGATTGCATTTTGGATTTCATTTTCATAAGGGCCCATAAAGGTATTTCAAAACTAGGGAAAATTGTGATGCATGGTATCTTGCCTTTATTGTAACTTTTTCTTTTAAAAAATAATAATTACGTTACTATTTGCCTTTTTTAATCATGCATTGAAGTGTAATTATAATGTATAGCATTATAAGTATTATTAGGCTCATTTAAAATTATTTAATTGCTTATAATATGTCTGAAAATCACATTAGAATTATATTAAACTAGAGTTCTTTACTTATGTACATTCTTAATTTTTAAAGGATATCAAACCATTGGTCACAAATTTCTGTGGGATGACTATTTGCAGTTTTGTAAGGCTAAAGCAGCTCCACCAGATTTTTTCCCAATGGTAAATATTTTCCAGAACTCGATACATTTTATGTATTAGGCTTTTTCTAAAAATAATAATAATAATATTTCTTCTCTGCAGTGTTTTATGAACATGGGTTTTGAGAATGGCATGAAACTTGAAGTTGCTGATCCTATCAATCATAATAATGTAAGTGTTTTCAAAATGTAGATCTGATAGAAAAATAATTTAATGATTTAAAATTAGTTTTAATTAAAGATTTAAATTGAATATTGTTTGAAGATAGCTGAAATATTTCATTTGTAATTTATTTGATTTCTTACTTTTTGTTTTAACATTTTAACAACTGAATAAAATTTGTAAAGGATAATTCTTTTGTTGAAATTATTTTCAGCATTTTATAATGTATTAAAAAAAATTTTTACTTATTACCTTAAATTTTGATATACTCTTTTGTAATAATTTTCAGATCTATGCAGCTACAATTATCAAAGTTATTGAACCTTTAATGTGGGTGAATTTTGACAATGAAATACCTGAACAGAAGAATCTGATATACTCTATCAATTCCTTAGATATTTATCCTGTAGGATGGTGTGATAGTAATGGTTATCCTTTACAAACTCCTACAACTTATAAACCAAAGGCAAAATTAAATCTTGTTTCAAAAGAAAAAGAAAATTTAGAAAAGTAAGTCATTTTAAATTAGCTAAAAGTTGTCATTTTAAATTATTAGTATTTTTTTATACTATTTTTATTATTAAAAGCTTTTTTCCCTTTCTTTTAATAAATAAAATTTTATTTTGTGGCCATTTTAATCTTGAAATAATAAACATTTAATGTCATTGCCATAATTTTCCTTTTAAAAATTATTTTTTTGGTTTTAATATTTCTGCCATTTTTAAATTTTTTGACTTTTTAAAATTTTTTTTTTTAATTAAAGTTTTTTTTTTTATCAAGTAATTAACTTTAATTTTGTATCTAACAATTCAACAATTTTATTCATTTTTCATAGGTCTTCTCAGGATGCTTCAATTTTGCCACCTATTGGTAAATTTATATTTTATTTTACAATATTAATATTTTTATTATAAAATTAGCTGTACTTCTTTGCCTTCATTTAGATAAAAAAAATTAGATATTTCCATAAAATTAACATACATTATTATATTATACATACTCTTAAAATTATTGTTTATTAGTTTCATTGTATTGAAAATCATATAATTTTAATAGTTCTATTATATACTTCTATATACTTTCTATTATGATTGTGGTCTTTTAAATTCTTGTTTCTTAAATACATAAATTATAAAGATTTTATGGTTTGGATTGAAATCTGTGCATAAAAAAATTGTGTTAACTGATTTATAAATTTTAGTAAGATAAAAAAAAAAAAAAAAATTTAAATATTTTATTCACGATATTTTTGGATAAACAAGTTCATATCACAAAAATGATGCAAATGAAAAAAAATCTAATATAATCTTATAATTCTTGTACCATGTTAGGTGCTAAATTACATGTGATTTCTCAGATAAAAAATGAGTTTAAAAAAAAAAAATGGATTCTTCTTACCATAATAAATATTATATACCTATGGTTCATGGAACTGGAGAGAGTGGAATATTCTCTCCTATTTTCATAGAAAAAAGATTATCTACTAATAGTTCATAACATATAAGGAATGATCAAAAAGTTTCCATTCAAACACTGTACAGTTTAGATTTGGTATGCCAGTCATGCAAAATCACATTGAGCATTTATGCAATCTTCCCACTGCTTCATCAAGTTGAATATAATCCTTTGGTAAGATTCTTCTTTCTTCTGCTTTTAGAAGTTCGAAATGTCTGCTGCACTTCTGTGTCTGACAGGAACTGTTGACCTTTTAAGGGGCTGAAGGGGGAAAATCTCATGAGTAGAGATCAGGATTTGTAAGGTGGATGCTCGAACGTGTCCCACTTCAATGAGTGGGACTTCAGTGTTACGACATTTGTGGTATGGGGACGTATGTTATCATGAAGTAGAATCACCCCATTTTGCAGTTTTCCATTTCATTTCGCCTTAGTTGCACGGCGAATCCCTCTATCTTTTCGTAGTACTGTTTCCCAGTGATGGAGACACTTGCATCCTTAAGCAAGGGGCCCTGATATTCAAAAAAACAGAATAAAAAACACTTTTCCAGCAGATGACTGGCTCTTGAACTTCTTTTGACCAGGGGACACCGAAGGATGGCACCACTACAGGGTGGATGCTTTCGATTGAGGTTCCCATTGGTGGCATCAACTTTCGTCGCCTGCAATAATGCGCTCAAGAGATGTGTTACTTTCACCATATCAGGTGCTTTAGGCAAACAGCCATACGGTTTTATTTTTGTTCAGAATTCAACTCCCAAAATATTCACTGTTTGCGGACCTTACTCTACCCTAATGTCTAATGTCTCCTAATGTCTAACGATTTTCGTCCTTCAGCAGCCAAAAAAGAATAACAGTATGGTGATCCTGTTTGAACCCATTTGGTACTACCGTCGCCATTATTGATGCTTCAGCATTTTTCACACCCATCTTGGAAATAACGAATGCCACAATAATCTCATGCTTAACCCCCATCGGCGACGTGCTAATTTGCATTTACTCTGCAGCCACGTCTTCAAATAGAAACGTTTTTTATCGTTCTAGAATATCGTAAACATGTTTGATTGAGTTCTTTTCTGGGAAATTTGTTGTTCTTTCTTCAAAAACAAATTCTCAAATTAGCCAAACAAAATATGGCTTGGCTAGAATTTATCCCTGGCTGTATAAGTTATCACAATATGTCTGCAGATCTCATCCCTATATTACGGAACCGTCAGTGATCCATTCCTAATTATGTACAGGTTTGTACAGCCATTGATAAAAATACAAGACCACCTCTCCCAAATTGGACAATTTCACTTTTATTGTATGTCTCTACAGACTGTAAAAATTTAGGAGAAATAGAACCTTTACTGTGCCTTTCTTATTACTGGCTCATGCCATTAATCGGCAGACCTCTAGATCATTTGACAGAAAGGAATTCTTGCTGTATATAAGCATTTAAAATTTCCTGACTTGATTTTTCTAAATTTTTCTAATTTCTGTTCTGGTGAATAACCTAGTATTACAGTTTGCCTATAATAATTATGAATTTGTAACAAAAATTATAGATGAAGACAAAAAATTGTGAATAATCATATATATATATATATATATATTCTAATTTTCTTGTGCATGTGTGTAATAAAAGTATATGGCCAGCATAGAAAAGTTAAAATAAATGTTTTGCACTGTATTGAAGAATAAAGAAAATTTTTGTCAAAAATTTGTTAGTTTTAATAGTTAGTCCAGGACTTATTTAACTATGTGTTAGCATATATATAGTATAATATATGTCTAGTATGCTATCTAGTGTATATTTTATTTCTGTTAGTAAAGAATAATAAATGTACCATTAAAATAAAAGGCTATTTCCTATAGAGTTTAATCTTGTGTTATATTTTATTTTACATATAAACAATAAATAATTTGATCATAATAATATTTTATTTTTATTAAGTTAAATTATTTTCAATTAAATAGTATAAAAAGTGAATATAATATATATAATAAATAAAAAAAAAATTTTTTTTCAAATTCATTCTTTCTAAAGAATAACAATTCAGTTAAATTTTTTACATTTAGTTTAAAATTTTCAGGACAGCATTGCAAATCATGGTGTCCCAAAATATATTTTAATCATCGTTGTTTTACTGGACCATTACTTAGCAAAAGTCGCTTAGCAGAATTACCTCAGGCTATTGGCCCTGGACCCTTACATTTAGTTATTCAAGAGGTTATTTCCAGAATTGTGAATATTGCTTATAAATCTATTCGAGTTCTTCAAATTTTGCAAATTAGCGGGAAGCCTACTCCAGGAATGGAACAGCAAATAATTAAAGCCAAGTAAGTTGCAATTAAAAATTGTCATGAAAAATATTTTCAATGTATTTTTTATGTTTTCATTACAAGATAAAATTAATTTAATAGTTAATATTTTAATATTCTTTCTGTATGCATCAAAATATTTAACTACTAAATAATATACACTGAAATGCTCTGCATATAATAAATGGATTATACATATAAAAACAAAACAGAATTTATCTGTTTAGATTGTTGGCCACTATGTACAATATGTTGTGCTTTTTTTTCTTTTTCTTTTAGTAATTTCAATAAAAATTAATTCCTGAAATTATTCTCTAACAGTTATTTTCTTACAAAATAATAATAATATATATATATTTTTTAAAGATACAAAGGTAAAACAAATCGAGCTACTATAGAAATAATTAGCAACAGTGAGCAAGTAGAAGAATTTTGTGAAAACATTTGTAAGAAGCTTGAGTGTTGCACTAATCTGTTTGGACCAATACATGTAGGAGAAATTTGTCCAAGTAATTGCCATACACAAACGAAGACCAAATTTGGTATGTACCTTTTATTTGTTTTATTTTATCTATTAGCAACTAAATGAATGAAGTCAAACAAACAACATTAATACTTTAAAGTTACCCTTTTTTTTAAATATGATTTCTGCAAAAAGTTATTTAGTTCTAATTAGGAGTCAATTTGATTTATTATTTTGTGATTCATTCAATGTCATTTTTTTATTAACAAAATGAAAATTCAACTTTTTTTTATGTACTTAATAAACTGCATATTTTTTCAGCATTAAAAAAATATCAAATGCATTTTATTTTAATTTATATATATATAGATCGAATTTGATTTCCAGTTACAAAAATGTTTCAAATGAGTTAAACATTCATGTTATGGCATTTCCATTTTTAAAAAAATCAATATTGGAGAATAGAAATCTTAACTTTTTATGGGGTCCTTCAGTCCCTGTAGTTATGTTGATAATCTTAACAAACATAATACAAAAAAAGTTTCAATTGGGTATGACAAAAAATTAACCCAGGTATTTAATTTCAAATTAAAGGATTTTTTTCAGGTTTCATTAAAATGTCAGTTATAAAATTAATTAAATCAATTCAAAATTGAAGTCCTAGTACAATATCGAAAGTCAGGAAAGTTTAATTCGGAAATGAAGTAAGATAGATGAACATTGGCTATTATAAAGTTATAAGATCTTCATAGAATTTTAAAGAATAAATACTCTGAAAATTAAAAGTGTTCAAGTTAGGACACACATTCGTAAATTAGAGGAAACATATTCATTTTCCTACTTATAAGTAGCAGACATACCCACAGTACAAACAATACATAATGTGCTGCTCAAAATATTCCCCATGCGCAATTGAATGTGTGACAGCAGAGAGCCATGTATGCGTTTCAGCATAACTTGTGTAGCTTTGCGACAAGCAACACCGATACACTTTTCAGATCTTCTAGAGAAGTAGAAGTAAGCTTAAAGACTTGTTTCTTGGTGTAATCCCAGAAGTAAAAATTCATGGAAATCAAATCCGGCGAACGCGGTAGTCATTCTTTCCAACCACCATATCCGATGAGCTGTTAGGCAAATTTGGTAATTAGATACGCACGAACGTCTATTACTCTATGAGCAGGGTTCTATTATGTTGGAATACTATACTCCAGGCATCCCATAGGGGCAGAAATATAATTTGCTTAATTATCTCATATAGGAAATAAAGTTTTAAATAATATACATGTAATCAGTGGACGAATAAATAATCTGTAGTGTTTCAGCATTTTATTCAAATCTTCTTGAGCATTTTTCAGTTCCAAAATGTCGATTCTACAACTTTCTAATTGTCTTATATATATATATATATATATATATATATATATATACACTGGTGTCCAAAAGTTAAGCATAAATTGATAATTATGTGAATATAGAAGGAACTGTAAATCAGAATGGCGGGAAACGTGATATGCGAGTGTAAAATGGTTATAAAATAAGAAAGCAAATCAAAAGCACGATAATAATTAATTTTATTATCCAAAGTAGAAGTTTGAAAGAAAACTGAGCATAGCAAGGGTTCACACTTTAAAGAAAAAATGAAAGAAAACATTAAATAAAATACTGCTGCTGCAGTTTAATAAGGCGTGTGGTCACCTCTGACAGCCAGGCACGCTGCAGAGCGATTTACCATACTTGCTATAAGATGAATGAGTTGCGGGCTCAAACGGTTCCAAGCTTCTTGGAGAACTCTCTTCAGCTCTGTAACGGAGCTTGATGGGTGCGAAAGGGCTGCAATTTGTCTCCCGTGCATATCCCGTACATGCTCGTTAGGATTTAAATCAGGGGAGATCGCAGGCCACGACATGCGCTGGATGTTTTCCGTTTCAAGGAAGTCATCAACCTGCACCGATCGGTGACATGGCGCATTATCATCCATGAATATGAAGTCAGGACCGACAGCACCTCGAAACAAGCGAACATAAGGCTCAAGAACTTCGTATCTGTATCTTTGACCAGTCACAGACCCCGTGTCAAAGAAATGGAGGTCTGTGCGGCCGTTCATCATGATGCCCTGATGGAAAATGATGTCTTTCCGTTATGTTTCTTGGTTCAAAACGTGTTCCACGTTCTCTCCATATCGTTACCCGACGAGAATCACTACTCAGACTAAACCGGGACTCGTCACTGAACATCACATTGGCCCACTCTCCCACACTCCAATGTTGATGTTTCAAACTCCAGTTCAAACGAGCGCGTTTATGCGCAGACGTGAGGGGAATGCAAACTGCTGGTCTTCTGGCATACAGGCTAGCATGATTGAGTCTCCTGTAAACAGTTTGTCTCGAAATTCGTATTCCTGTGGCGACTGTGAGCGCCGAACCCAGTGCTCTGGCAGTACTGCCCCTCTGACGTCGCGCACTTATTACCAGATATCGGTCTTGGCTAGGGGTTGTGACTCTTGATCGACCTGATACTGGTAGTCGGGTAACATCTCCCGTTCTTTGAAACTTCTGTCACAGTCTTGAGATCACAGACTGGTCCACATTCAAAATTCGAGACACTTCGGTTTGTGATCGTCCGGATTCCAGCATTCCAACGATTCTTCCTTTCGCAAACATGTCCAATTGGCGTCTTTGTGCCATCATTCACCTTGTTTGATGGTTAACAACGTTCCTTCGCACAACAGTTACACGAAACTTGTTTGAACTGCCTGTGCTGCGTAAATCGGTTTCTCTGCGTTCCGACATGCGCTGGACGTAGTCGTCTGAAAAGTTTTGCATAAACCCAATGTTTCTTCTTCACCCAATTAATATCCGCAAGAAATTTGGAATAATTTTACGAATATTTACTCCATGTTCTTCGCATTTTACGATTTATGCTTAACTTTTTTGGACACCAGTGTATATATATATTGTCCAAATTTTTATTTCAAAGAAGTGAAATTTTTTTTGTGTTACATTTATTTAGATGAGTGTAAATCTTTACTAAGTATAACTATTGAGAACGAAGGACGATATAAAAAGTTAAATTTTATATTTTCTCCAACATTGATTTTTTTTGTATATATAAAAATGTCAGGACATGGATGTTTACTTGATTTGAAGAGTATTTGTTTACAACTAACAATTGCTGAAATAATTCGTAAGCATTAAAATGTAATCTTAGCTACCATTTTTTTTTTTATATAAAAAGTATATATCATATTAGTATGAGGTAGTTTTCGTGAAATTGCAGACATCTTGTAATTTTGTCAAAAGCTTAAATGTCGGACCTCACACTCGAGCAAGACGAGCTCGGCAAAGAAAATAGTGGACGGAAGTAGAAGCTGAGTGAATGAGATCTCTAGGTGGACCCCATTGTAGCGTCTAAGAAGAAAATAACTGAAGCCAAAGTAACCGTAGAGCTCAATCAACATCTGGATTCTCCAGTGTCAATAATTACATTCAAGTGGCATCTTCATAAACAGGACATTTACTGCAGATCAGTAATTCCCAAGCCATTTGTCACATCTGTTAATGCCAAACGTCGTCTACAATGGGGCCACAACTATGAAACCTGGCCGAATGATAAGTGGAAGGCAGTTAGTCAGGCGAATCATCTTTCACACTTTTCCCCACAATAGGACGAGTATTGTAGGACATCTGTATAAGCGTATGATCGTGATTGTCTCCTTCCAACTTTATGCATAGAGGTGGATCTGTCACGGTATGAGCAGCCATGTCATGGTTTTCTGCTGGCTCAATCATAATCCTGAAAGGAAAGATCATTGGGGAAAAGTATAGAGAAGCTTTAGCTGACAGGTCCGTCCTATGATGCAAACTTTGCTTCCTACAGGAGATGGAACTTTCCAGGATGATAATGCTCCTATTCATGCAGCGGCACCAATTCAATCAGTGTTTGATGAACACGAGGGTGAAGTGAAACATCTACCTTGATCTGCATTGTCCCCCGACCTCAATATCATCGAACTGTTATGATCTATTTTAGAGCGAACAATCCGGAATCGATATTCTTCACCGCATTTCTCCCTGAACTTAACTGTATCCAAGCTGTATTGCATGCCAAAGGCCGCACTACTCCTTTTTAGTAAAGGATTCCTTATAAATCTAGGGTGTTTCCATTATTTTAATAACCACCTGTATATATGCATACACATTTTATGTATGATATGGGCTTTTTATATACTATATAACTATGAGACTCATGTATATCAAATGTTGTTTTGGCTTTATTTTACATATTGGTTGCTTCTAAAATGTCCCTTGTCTGTTTTGTTTTCGATTTCCTCCACCCCACCCCCTTTTTTCTGCTGTAATTTTTGTCCTATATTTAAATTAAAAGTGTGCGCGTGCGCAAGTAAAGAAATACGAGGGTAAGGTGAAAATGGCTCGGTGTGACAATGAAAGACTGAGACTTTCAGTTACAAAATGATTTTATTTTCTGCATAATCTTCCTTAACTTCTACACACTTGGTCCAACGTTTCTCCAACATCAGTGTTTCTTCCCGGGAGTGAGAGTCTGGATGGTTGTGAAAATATTCATCTACGCCCTCTCAACTTCTTCATTGGATGCGAAACGCTCCCCAGAAACAAATTTCTTCAAGTTTGGGAACAAATGAAAGTCTGAGGGTGCCAAATCAGGAGAATAGGAGGGATGGCCTAGCAAATCGTACCCCAAATCCCGCAGCTTTCCCATCGCCAACGCACCCTTGTGCACAGGTGCGTTGTCCTGGTGAAAGATGGCTTTTTTCTTTTTCAATCCAGGCCTCTTCTCGCGAATTTTGGCATTTAGCTGGTCAAGAAGGTTGGAGCAATATTCGCCTGTAATTGTTTTGCCTTTTGCAAGGTAATCATTTAACAGGATCCCTTTCGCATCCCAAAACACGCTGGCCATGGCCTTTCCGGCAGATGCGATCAGTTTCGCTTTCTTTGGCGCTGGACCACCGTCTTCCACCCACTTCTTGGACTGCTGTTTTGTTTCTGGCGTATAGTGGTGGACCCGTGTCTCATCCATGGTGACAAATCGCAACACAAAATCGGTCGCATCCCTAATTCTTCGTGCAAGATGTTTCGTACCCTTTCTTCCAATATCTCCACAGCCTTACTTATCTCACTCGTCTATCGTCCAACACAATATCATGCACTTTTCCGATGGTTTCCGGTGTGGTTGCTGTTTTTGGCCGTCCTTCACGTGGGTCATCTTCGAGGCATGCGCGACCACGTTTAAATTCAGCTGCCCACTTTTTAACGGTTGACATGGAAGGAGCAGAGTCCCTGTAAACTTTTGTCAACTTCAGGTGAATTTCCTTTGGGGTTAATCCATTCAAAACAAAGAATTTTTATGACCGCACGATATTCAAGTTTATCCATTTTAACGCAAAACACGCAAGACGTCAAATGCAAAAATTCGTGTAAACAACTAATTGATAGAACAATTTGAAACTTGTCATACAAACTAATGACACGTGCACCCAGGCAGGAAACATAAATTTTTGCTGATTGGAGCGCTATCTCTGTGACAGGCCAAGAACCTTTCACCTTACCCTCGTATGTATATTTTAGGCAAAGTATATTGTTTTAATATCATTTATTATAGCTTTGTAGATTACATTTTGTTAAAGCAATATTTACTGGCACAATTTTTAATTACTTTTCCACTTATTTTACATCTGACATACTTACTAGCCTGGATAAGCTATTTATTTATGTTATGTTATTTCTGTTTCCCATTAGGGGAAATAATAATTCTTCTGTTTAATTCATACTTTCCTTTAATAAAAATGATTATCTAATATTGATAATTAGTTTGAATTTTAAAACTTCTAATGTGTACTCTTATTTTTTATTGTAAGCTCTATGAATAAGTATTCAATAAAATGATGTTTAAAAATTAAAGCTTATTATAATTTTTTTCAGGTTACAATTTTGTAAAGAAAAAGAAAGTGGGAAGACCTCCTCTTCACTCTCATACTTTTTCATTGGATAATGGAGGAGTCATTAAAAAAAGTGGTCCTGGTAGAAAAAAGAAAAGAAAACACTGGACGCATCTACATGCAGAAGAAAATGAACCACTATCCAAAAAAAGTAAATCTAGGGACTCAAGTGAAACTGATGAAGGACCCAAATTTGATTTAAAAGAAAAGGAATCTATTCCACAAGAAACTAAAACTGACCTAAATGGACAGAAAAGTGCAAGTTCTAATATTGTAACACGGGGAGCTAAACTCCCAAATTTTGGACTTTGGCATCATGTTTCGTCTTTTCATAATCGCAGAGGTAGACCTAGAACGAGACCTATTCGACCATTTCCTCCGAGAAAAGTTGGCAGACCAGTAGGCAGTACTAAGAAAAATATTGCTGCTCAGCTGAAGGCTAAGAGGTTATTAGAAGATTTTAGTCCACAATCTTCAAACCATACAGATGATATTTCACACTTTGAAGTTAGTTTGATTTTTTTTTTTCTCTGATTGCTATACTTTATTTTTATTTTATTTATTTATTTTGAACTTTTTCCACTATTTATTAAATAAAATTTGAATTTTTGAGTTATTATTAATTTTGTATGTAATGTTTTTTAGTTTCAAAAGAAATCCTTAGATTTTTTTTTTAATATTCTTTTATTATAATTTTAGAAACCACCAATTCTGCCAAAACCAACTTTATTAGAAAGCAATCCACTTGATTGGTCTGTTGAAGATGTTGTACAATATTTACAAAAGACAGATTATGCCCCCTTAGCTCCATTAATAAAAGAACAAGTAAGGTTTAATTCCTCTGAAGATTTTAATATATGTTTTGCCTTCTTATTTTAATACATATTCAATTCTTATAAATTTCTTTTGTCTTTGAATCATACAGTTATTGAATAAATTTAAGAATTATTATAATTAGATATCTATGTGCTTATTTTATATTGCTTAAAAAAACATTAACTTAATTAGAAGTTAAGTAATAAACGAGCATAATCGTCATACAATAAAAATATCAGAAAACGTTTGCCATGCAATAATTAATTGTTGATATAGTTTTGAGTATTTAACATTAAAAGACTGTAGGTATACTTAAAGATAAAAAGATAAAAGGCTATGTTAAAGTAAAGTCTTAGAAGAAACGTATTTAACCAATTGTGAATGAATCATAAAAATTCTTGCTTTCCAGAAATGGTGATGCAACATACGATAGAATAAAAATGCAAAAAACTTTCAATATTTCATAGTATATGGATGCATTCTTCAGGCTTCAAAATGTTACCAACTACTTTCAATGATTTTAAAATATCATAATCCTAAGGTTCATAACAAAAAAATACATGATTATATGTATATATATATATTGCATATGAAATGCAGCTGAGTGAAAAAAAAATCGTCTCTTCGATTGCCAAAATCTAAAAGAATTTATAGTATATCTACTGAACTGCATAAGCAAATCTTACATCCCTTTCACCTATGTGTTTAAATAACAAGTCCATATTGTGACCAATTTAAACCTCATAATATCTCAATCTGGGTTATTTGATACACAATTTTTCTCTCTCTCGTAATCATGGAATAGGACAGCAGTAATTCAAGGTTGAATTTCTGAGATCATTTAATAATTATGAGAAAAATTTTTTTTATTCAATCCATTGCTTAAATAAATTTAAATAATTTTCAAATTCCACTATTCTGCAATATATAAGAAAAAAATTTTTTTAATATAATACTGAAATAGATTTTTAAAAATGTTTTTGTGAATAATTTTTTTGATTAATTCTCTTTAATAATAATAAAATTATTTCAATTATATTTCTAATTGATTTTTAAAATTATTCTATACTTTACAGGAAATTGACGGACAAGCACTGCTTATGTTAAATCTTTTTAATGTTCAAGAATATCTCCATTTAAAACCAGAACCAGCTGAAAAATTTTGTTATTTAATAAAGAACTTAAAAATTGAATTTTTTACACATTATGTTTCCTAAAATGAACAGTATTATTTATAAAAAAATAATGTAAACTATTAATGAAAAATAATTGTACTGTGGAAAAATGTTACTTTTGTTTTCCTTTTGATTTAATTTAAAATGTCTTAATATTGTGACAAGTTATTTTTCCATCTCTCATCATTACTTCTTTGTCAACTAATTGTTTTATGTTTCAAAAGCATGCTTTTAGTTTAAGGGAAAGTAAGGCAAAATGATCCCCTTTTATAAATTTATTGATATTATTATTTAGATTTAAAAAATTGCAATTTTTACTCATGTATGAAATATTTATGTAAATGTTTTTGTTAAGTGGATTTGCCTTTTCTAGGACGTCTTGCAGTGGTCTATATCTCGGTTTAATCTTTGTAGACTTTTAATATGCATTTAAATCCAATTAATATATTGCAGTTATCATAATTCTAGTATTAAATTAGATTTAATTTATGCATATTTTTTTTTTATATAAGTAAAGATATATCAATCAAAAGTTGCAATACAAGAATTAGTTAATATGAAGTTTTGAAAATATATTTTGACGAAAAGCACTTCTTTGTGATTTATTTAAGAACAGAAGAAATCATGACAGTGTACTTGATATCGACAAGCGATTCATCTATCAGTTCCTAAAAAGTAAATTGATCTTTGCTCATTTTTTTTTTTTTATCATAAATATTTTGGCCTTTATTTGAAAAGTTTGATTTATGTATTGACAGAAGACTGTTGTGGGTACTAGTGATCTTTTTTAATATTCTGTTTTAATTTTTTTTTTTTTTATATTGTTTCAACTATATTATCCTTATGCTTTTCCAGGCATTTCTTAACGATTTCATTTCATTTCTCCATGTCTCAAAAGTCATTAATTTTTAGATTGCTCATGGAAAATCCTTTCGACTTTTATAGCTTAGTTTTAACCTTTTCTTACTGTCTTATAAAAGAAATTCATATACTTCTAAAAAACTAAGGCTTGTATGAAATTTATCATTGCTCACAGTGACCATTTTTAAAGTGGAAGATAATTATTATTTATTAATGCTTATACATTATTTAAAAAAAAATTGACAAGAATAACAAAAACCTATTTTTATATAGTTATTCATAATGAAAAAAGATTAAAAATTTGATACTTTAATATTTTATTATTAGTAGTATAAAGGGGCTGTTTCATCTTTTGTCATAAAAGTTATCACTTTTATGTTTATATTTTCTAGGATTTATTAAGTGGAGCTTTAAAAAAAGTAAATTAATAAGCAAGTAATTCATTGTGTCTTACTTTCCCCTATACATATGTGTAACTATCATTCAAGTTTGTTAAGTGAATTAAGTATAAAATAATGTATATATATGTATATCAAAATTTTATTTGTGAAACGTATTTCATTTTAAAAACAATTTTGATGCTAAACAATGTACATGCATTTTAGTGCAATAAATTTTTCATGTCAGTGTTGCCAATTTATTACCTATACATTTTAATATTTTTTTTATGTTAAAATATATCTTTGCTTCTTTTAAAAATAAAAATTACTCATTTTCAATGAACTATTTAAAATAATTCTAAAAATAGCAGTTATTGTAAAGAAATCAGTTTTACTTGGAAAATATGCCAGTGCCAAAATTATACCTTAATTTGTAATACTCAATTTTACTATATTTGGGAAAACTAAGATTTTGTTGCACTATTTAAAAATTGATATTTTTTGGAATATTAAGATAAATTTCTACCAATGATTGTCAAAACATTCAAATAAAAATAAGCTGACAAGCAGTTTTTTTTTTCATTATAGTATAGTCAAAAAATTACTTGACATTAATAAATACTGGAATAGAATACTTTGAGGGAAGTAGTACTTAATTATACATTTATTTGGATTTTAAAATAGATTAAAAACATACCAATTGACTATGAGTTGTTTAATTAAATTTTCTTTGTTATTACACTAGAATGTTATGAAATGTTTTAAATCAGATAAATATTTTTAAAAATTTTTGGTTAGATCATAAGATTTATCATTTTAATAACAATATTAAATTTGCTTGTCAAATATATCAACCTAATTTGAATTATAAATTAAGTGAACTAGGTTATTTAAGTTATATAATAGAGTTACCATGTTTTGTTTGATTGTGGTGTTATTCAGTGTATTACTGGCAATGTTAAAAGTATTACTAAATCTATTAACATTAAAAAATTGTTAATGAAATTATTTAATAAAACACCCAGTATTAGATAAAAATTATCTTAACGATTCAATTTCAAATTCTCATAATGCAAATTTAATCCTTACAAGTTAAACAAACTGACCTCCAAATGTTAAGGTACAAGGTGAGGGGTTTTTTTTTTTCCTTTCCCATCCCTAAACAAATGAACATAAAAACATGAAATTTCGAAAAATTGTACATTAAATAGTTGTTTATTGAATTAATATAATTTTTAAATCAAGCATTAATTAAATAAATAATTATGCATGAGAAAAACAGGGTTTTGTGAAAAAAATAATTGTTTTAATAAGAAAGTTTTCCCATGGATATATTTCTTATTTGGATATAGAATTTATATATTTTTGATTATTTCTTCATAAATTTAATTTGATATTTGACAATTTATCATCAAATTAATATATTTAATGCTAAGACAAAACATGTTTTATTATTTTAGTTTGTCTTGGTACACCTGATATGCTGGATACTATTCTAATAAATACAATACAATTACTGCAAAAAATTTTCTGTTCAAAGAAAAGTTCTGACAAGAGAAATATTAACTGTATATTTTTTCTACAAATAATATGGTCAGATCTATTGAATATCTGAACAAAAGCTTTATTCAGTCGTCCCACAAACATTATATTGGCAAAGATCTTTATCAAAAGAAGACTTCAGGACTATGAGAATATTTAATAAAAGTTCATGCTGATAAAAACAGCATTAAAAAAAAATGTTTTGAACAACTTAGATTGGCAAAATTCTTTTCAACAGCATTCAGATGAGATGACAATGGGTTACATGCTTCTTGCCATTTTGTTATAAATTGAAAAACCATATATCATGGATAACTAATTCTACCAACTATAAAAGATAATATGCACATTGTTGCATACATCTAATATTGTCAATAAAATTTTTATCAGCAATAGAAATTTTATTGACAGTGTAAAGAATTAATGAAATGGCTAAAGCTGTTGAAATCCTATATGTATTTAGATACGACCCAGTTCTCTATACATTTTAACAAGTCAACTTTACCTTTTTACCATAAGAATAACTCAAAAAACAGCTTTTCAAATGATATTAAAGGAGACTTTATATTTAATATATTGGAAGTTTTTAAAGAAAAGAAATATCTTGCAAGTTGCTACTGATAGTGCTTCAATGCACTATACAAAGTTTCTGCATATTTAAAAAAGCAATTGCTATACATTTTATAATATGCATTTAGTAGAGATGGGTTATAAGATTATATTATTAAAGCAATCAACAAAATCAGAATCTATTAACAGATTATTTAAATAACTTTGTATTTAAAATGAATTCAATTTCTGCTTCATATAGATGTTTGCTGGCTGTCAAAAAGAACCTATTTGGTTTATATTCTCTTTACCTCGACGCTTTATTATCAACTTGATGAATTCCAAAAAGTCTGCCAATATACAACATTAAGGCAATGAGCTTGATTTAATAAAAGAAAAGCTGCATAATAAAATCTTCTATCTAAACAAAATTTTAGACAACAGTAGGGTCTCTTTATCATTGTCCTAAAAATGTAATGAAGATTTACCTAGTTAACACTCGATTGCTCTCCATTCAGACTTTTTTTTTTAATATTTTCAAATCCTTGGTTTAACATAATCAATTTGGTTCTAAGTTTATTTTTTTAAAAATTAATATATATAATAACAAATGAATTTAAATTTAAATTAAAAGGTGGCTACCGACAATATTTTGTTTATCCCAGATTATTTGCTATAATTCAAAAGTATCTAATTGCACTTCCTTCATCACATTTAAGTTTACTGTGGTCACAAATTAAAAAAAACTACAAATAGAGAATTGCATTGATTCAAGAATACTGCTAACAAAAATATAATCAATAATTAATTTATTGATAGCAGCACGAATTGACCAGGTTTAACTTTCTCATTATTTTTAATATTTTATCATTCATTTTAATTTTTTATGTGCATTGTGAATGTTACAATGCTTGATTTTAACAAAAAAAATTTAAGCTTCATGTCTTTTCTTTACTATTTTTTTAAGATGCAAGATAGATAAAAACACAAACTTTTTATTATATCTATTTATTTGTTAAAGGATGGCAAATTTACAGGGGGACACTTGAATAATTTTTTGTTCTAAGGAATCTGTAGGACAAATAAGTTTGAAAACCTCTGATATAAACCATATTTTCATTTATTTACATAGTGAGCATCAAAAAACAGGTTGCACATTAAGTTTTAGAGACAATGTATTTCTGTTAATAATAAAAAAAGTGTTAAAATACAAAAGTTTCTTGAAATGAAACAGACACAGTACTTTAATAAATCAAAAAATATTTTGAAATATGTAAAATATTTATCAACTGCTACAAAATTTTTCTTTATTTCTACTAAAAAGAATTTGATTATCCTATGATTGTGCATCTCCAAATAATAACAATTAGCTTAATGAAAATTTTCTTGGTTCATCTATAGAAATTAATTTTACAATTATGTAATACCAGTTAAAACCCTTAAGGAAGACGATCTTTTACTTTCACAACTGGAAAGTACTATTTAATTGGGCAACAGATGATACACAAATTCATATAGAAATAAAATATTATATTCTTAATTTAAAGAAAAATCAAATATTAAAACAAATTATTATGTTTATACTTTAAGTGTTATACAAAATTATTTATTGTAGTTTCTTTCTCAGTTTTTCACATGTACAGAAAATTATATATATATATGTCAACAAAGATAGTGGTTAAACAATTGTCATTTATAAAATATATCTTTTTATAATAATTATTATCATCATTGTCATTGTCACCTTTATATATGTCATCACTTGAGAGTATATCGTTAAGCTAATTAGTTTAAAGATGATACTTGAAAATTTTAAAATTAAATTATTTACATATTCCATCCAGTAAGTGTTAAATCAATACATGTATAAAGTTTTTAAAACAATAGTTGGTCGTCCACAAAGATATTAATTATTTAATTCCAAAAAGTATTGTTAATATTTAAATGTGACAGAAACGGTACATTTTAATATTTTTATCTTAACTGTTACTGTTATAAAAAAATTCAGTATAACAGAGTAGTATTTATGTGAAAGAAAACACTCTTTTATAAATGTTTAACTGAATGATCAGGAACAATTTATTTTTTTACAAAAAAATCTTATTAATTTTATCTGCTTTTAAATCTATGTAATTATAACAATTTATAAATGCATAGATTTAAAAACAGATTAACACATTAAAGTATTCTTTTAATGCAAAAATTTTCCATTTTATGAAATTAAATTAAATGGCTAATTTAAAAAATGTTTACTATAAACAAATTTAATATAAATGTTCATACAATTGATTAAATTAAGTTTACTACATAACAGAAGTTAAAGATTTTATATTTATTTTCCATTTACAAGTTATAAAAACCTTTAATATTTAAGATCTTACCACAATGTTCAGAATTATCTTAAATATATATCAATTAAAATTGAGAACATATAAGTTAGAACTAAAGAGGGTTAAATACTATATTAAAATCATTCACATAATTTGTACAATTTTCTTTAAAAATACCCAAATCAATATTTTACATACACATATCAATAGCACAATTAAAATCTTATAAATTTAAGTAGTACAAAGTAAAATTTATTCACACAAATATCACAATAAAAACAAAATAAAATAAGGTGTTTTTCCATAGAAATAACAAAACATACATAATTTATTAACAACAATATCTACAAGATAAATAAACAAAATGGCAATATAAAAGCTTCAGCATAAATGTGACAAGCATTAAAAAATGCCTATGACTATATATATTCTGAAAGATGAAACCATGGAGCATTTTTACAGGTTAAATGGTCAAAATGCAGGTTGAAAATGAAAGTTTTAAAACATCTAAAGGAAGAAGCCTCAAAACTCAAGAATATTTTTACAAATGAGAAGACAGAGAATTTACATGTTATCATCCACAGTAGGGACCCAAAAAGCCTGAAAATAAAAACAAAAATACATTAATAATAATATAGCATAATTTACACTGCAAACAACACAACAAAATCTCTAAAAATGATAATCAACAGATGTAAACATATCAAATTTGATATGTAATCAAACTCAGAATCATTAATTTCTTTTCAAAATTAAATTTATTAAATGGTTAAACAAAATAAGGTCTTAGTTGTTGATTAAAATAAGAATTTTTGCTTTTAACAATCTTTCAAACTACTTAACAGTTATCTTTAATTTTCTTTTAATTATTTTAAATTATCTTTAGTAGTCAGTGAAAATATTGCTTTATCAAAAGAAAATATTCACAAATAGCATTATATCTGCTTAAATAAAAAATAAGCATGAAAAGAAATTGATGGAGTTATTTAATTTTTTAAGAGGATCAAAAGAAAATAAAAACAGCTTTCTGATTAAATCAGAAAATTTCAAATTAAAGATGCTCAAAATACTGCAACATGGAGTTATTTTCTTATTAAAAATAATTTAATTTCCAAAATGGCACATAGTATTTCAAATACATTAAAACCAAGGTATATAATAATATCTTGCAATTTAAATGCTTCTGTGAAGGCCTTTATTTTTATATTTCGATTTAATTATTCTAAAGAAAATTTAGAATGAGAATTTTCAAATAGCACAAAAAAGAAATTAATTAATAATATCAAATGAAAACTATTGTTTGCATAAAACTATCATAAAAAAAATTTATTTAAAAAGATGGAATTCTTCCATTAAAAATGCCTTTTTTATAACTTTAATTAACTAATACATAAATATTTTATTATTTGATATGGACTTCTAAAGATTAAACAATTAATAATTGCATAAGATAAATTACCATATTTGTACATGCAGAAGCAAGTAACATGTATTTTGGATTAAACTGAACACACTGCACAGGGCCAGTATGATCACAGAATAATTCTGCTGTTTTTGTACCAAATTCTGCAGACCACACATGAATCCGTCCATCGGTAGACCCTAAGACAAGAAAATTAAATCAGTTACAAAAATGTATTCTTAACATTAAATATTTTTTTAAATCTTGTTCTTTTAACATAAATACCATAACAGAAGCATGAAAATTTAAAATCAATGAATATGAAATATTTCTTTTATATTATTTTAAAAAGGTACCTATTAGTCAAAATCTACTTAAAATTTTTCTGGTATAAATTGAAATGATAATGTATATTAAAATGCTTTATAGTAGAGGGAACAGAAAAATAAACAAGAAATACCTATATACTTACCACTAAATACAAATTGGGAATCTGGACTGAATGATGCTTCTAATGGCATTCCTTTATTATTAACATGACTCTAAAAGAAAACATAAAAAAGTAGTTTAACAATGTAACTTAAACAACACAAAACATTAAAAATAAAATTAACGTAAAAAGGTACTTTTCAGTTAATGGGATGCCATTTGATGCCTTATACTAGGCAGAACAATAAAAGTGTCCACAACTCTACCCCAAAATTAGATATGGTATAGAACGAAATAGTTGATTAAATAAGATAGATTATCACATTTGGCAATCTGGGAACAAGGCATCCTCCTAACCAAGAAGCACCACAAAAAGGTTCAATTAAAATTTAAAATAAAATTAAGAGGCAGGGGTAGAGAATCTGTGAACAGAATTTTCGACTTCTGATACTTTTCTGTAATTCCATGTGCTACAATTATTTTACAAATGGATTAAGAAAAATTTGTGAAATAAATTCAAATGACTTTTATTGAACTCATATGCATAAAAACAGTTTTTTTTTATAACAAAACATTTTTTGGAATTTTGAAGGTATAGTAACTGAACACACTTATAATACATTCTTCTATTATACATTAGCTTACAAAAAATGCATGCTATTTTATATCTTATTAAAATAACAGTATTAAAAGTACTACATAACAACTTAAGACAAGCAAACGGAAATCACATATTTTAAGCACAAAGATGCTATATAATACATGAAATTTTTTTTTTTTTTTTAATTATAAAATAACTTTTATAATATCTTTTTCAGTGTTGATCCAAGATGGCTTTTTATGAGTGCCAGTGCTGTGAAAAAAATCTCTCAAAATTTAGTTTGCTGCCTTTGTAAGTGGTTGTATTATTGAAGGATAATACAACTACCAATTAATCAATGATTGAATCAAACACAAACAATTGAACCTTAAAACTTTAATTTTCACATCAATTCCTAGAAGTTTGAAAAAATAAAGATTTTTGCAAGAGTCAGTAATCGAATTTTTAAATTGGCTCCTTCAAAAATGTTTTGACTCCCGATTTCCCACCTCTGTTGAAAGGTTAAAAAACTTTTCAAAAGTATCAACAAATAAAAATCAGTTAAATAGTTTATATGAGTAGAATTGTTAAAATGAATTTCACAACTCAAATGAATAAAACTTTTTTTAATTTATAAAAATTACAGCAATACAACGTTATTTATTTTAGAATGGGCTAATTAGAATCATGAGCATTTTAGTCATATTTATACATTAATCCTTTTTTACAGCAGTTCAAAAACATTTTTTTTATACACTGAAGTGCTCAATACTTTTACTCTCACCTCTAATCAATACCTTACAAAGCCTTTTAGAAAATGACTTAATTTAAGCAATGCAATGAGCTTGATCTGTGTGTTACTACCATAATTTGAAAATTTGAATATTCGATTCATTGCTAGTTGTGAATGAATTTGATGTCATGTTAAAAAAACTGCAATTATACATATAAATGGAGGACCTCATCATTATTAAATATGTAAGCTAAATATTTTGATACTTGGGTGTGCAGATAAAAATGTTTAAAGCGAAAATTTGTGCATTATTAATTATCAAGAAAAATTGCACACAATTAATTACTGAATAAATTTTCTAAGATTTATACATTTAGTTCTACTAAAAAAAACGTCTTTTCCTGAATTTACCTTTTGTTCTTTTATTATCTAGAAGCATAATTAAATAAATTGCTAACCTGAAGGAGGACCAAGAACATTTTTTGAAATATTACTTTTTTTACAACTGGAATGCAAAAATTTTGCTATATATAAAAAATTACAATGTAAAAGATTATATGTATTTTATACATGTATTTTTAAATTGCAATGTAAAAGATTATTTATATATAAAATGTAAGACCACATCGAGTGAAATTTTTTCTTTCTATGAAATAATACACATACCGTAAATTCCTGCAATGGGGTACCCTGAAAAGCATCGATAAGATGAATGACTGGTCCATTAGTAGAAATGAGGATTGTCTTGCCATCAGGACTGAACTTTAAATTTGTCCAATCGCATCCTTTATCCTGAGGGAGTTTGAAAGTGTTGAAGGGGCCCTACATAAATAAAGATGAAAGTTATAATGATAATTTTTTTAATAGTCTAATCAATTCAAGTTAATTCAAATAAATAGCCCCCCTTCAGTTAACAAAGTTAACAAAGCCCCCTTCAGTGATTTTATTATTTTTTTAGATATTTTATTTTCAGGATCTTAGAAGTCTAATTTACATAAAATGGTAGCTTTTGTGTTTAACATAAATTTTAGAAGCTACCACCTTTTTTTTCATCCAACTAACCTATTTCTCTATCCATGAACATTTAAGTGGAACTTAAAAAGTAAAAATTAATTTTAAAAAATTGAATAATCTACTCTGCATTTAATTATAATTTTAATTGATCACTTTGATCATATAATAATACTTTTTTGAAAATTACAAATCCTGATTTTTAAAATACTTCAATGAAAGAAGTGGTATCAAGCAGATTGTTATCCAAACTCTAAATTTATAACCTAATTTTTTTTAAATTATAATTGAGTTGTGAGATTTAAATGAAAATTCCCAATTTATATATATATATATATATATATATATATATATATAAAATAATATACAACATTTAGTCAAAGAACACAAATTATATTAATAGCAACTCAATTTATATATTGACAACTTACTTTATCAAAGGATTTCAAATCATATAATTTGATCAATTCTGAATTTAACCCCACAGCAAATATTAATCCTTCAGGATCAAAATTCACCACAGACCTCATTCCAGGTAGATGCATCACACCCTACAGAAGAAAAAAAAAATGCCTTTTAATATAATTTGTAGAATAACATGAAAGAGCACAGGAAGATAACATAACGTATTTGTGCGTTAATATTTTTTAATAGGCAAAATTATCATAGAAATATATGAATTTTTTCCTCAAAAATTTAGTGTTTATACACAATTGACATTAAAAAATAATTTAAATATCAATAAAAATAAATTCATTTTAATTTACTTTTATCATTTAGATTACACTTAGAAATTCACATCTTTTAATACACATACATAATAGTCAAGAATGTTTCTCATTCTCAAAAGCTAAGTGAATGACCCTTATAAATGACCTTAAAAACTGAAACTAATTCAAGACTTTTACAGTTATGGGAAATTCTGATTCTTCTTAAACAATCAATTTTATTTATTCCATATTAAACTCTTCTCACTTTAGTTAAATGAAGAAAATTGAAATAGTACATATTTTGATTAAAACTTGCACTTGCAGTTAACAATGATATGTTGATACTATCTCCAATTGGTAATAGCCAATTTCATATGATACCAAAGTGTGGCATGGGACATTTGTTTGGACATTAGGACCAAAGTTTGGCATGGGGAAAACGGGGACATTCTATATCAAATATTTCTCAGATTAATTTTGCATATTCATAAAATATGTTGAAATATTTTAAATAAAATTAATAACAATACCTGACAATTTGGAGATCTAAGGTCCCAAATTCTAACAGTTTTGTCTAGTGAACTTGACATGAATGTATCATCAACTGGAGACATGCATAACGATGTTACTCTAAATAAAATAAAACATATATTAGAATAAGATTAAATCTCTAAAAATCAATAATTAAATATATAAATTTATTTAATGTTTGACTTACTTCTTTGTATGACCTTGATAATATCTGATATATTTGTTATCATGAAGAGAAAGGTAGCGAAGTGTATCTGAAATTTTGAAAAAGCTATTATTGATATCAATAAAAACCACTAAAGATTTTAATTTTTGATAATTAATTAAATTTTGTTCTATTAATCTGATTTTTTAAATTTATTTTATATAAGGAAATATAGCAGAGTTTATTATAGATAAAAACATGGAAATGCTTTACATGACCAACTTTTTATTTTTTTTAAAAAATGGCCAAGAAATTAGCATTTTAATAAAAGGCAGAAAAAAAAACTTCAGGGTAATTCTACTTCTCGATAACTTCTACTGGTTTTTATTTTTTCACTATTTATCGTAATTAAAATTTAGTAATTGTTTGATAAAACATCAAATATTAATATGAACTAATGCAAAAACAAAAATTTAGAAATTACATTTTACTTACCATCCACCTTGGTAGAGCTATGAATTGCAGTATTTGGTGCATGTGTGTATCGGATTAAATCAACACCATATTTTTTACTCTGAAGTGTACGTTTGTGCCTGAAAATTTAAAAAATATTCATTAAAAACTACATCGTAACTTTATCAATCTATGAGCAAATTGAATATTGATGCCAATCAACTTTATTTCATCAAGTCAAACCAAAGAGAAATCTTAAAAAATTTCAATAGTTTATTTTAGATTGGTTTTTTAATTGCTATTGGGTACGTCAAAGTTTAACTTACAATGATTAATAATTTAAAATTTTAAAGGAAATTTTATTTAAATATATTTTTTAAGTTGCTGCAAGTAAAAGTACCTTCAGAATCTTTTAACATTCATTACAGTTTTATTATTAGTATCAGATATTTAAAATGTTGAGTATTCAAAAATCATGGAGGTTAGGAAGTTAAGTAAGTAGAAGGTATTAAATAATAATAATAAAAAGTGTTTTATGTAATTCAGATAACTTTTAATTAATCAAACTGCATGCTAAATCATAGGTTTCATTGGCACATTACATTAATTATTAAAATTTAAGCGCATTTATTTTATATTAACAATTATAAATATTAATAATACAAAACAAGGGGTATTCAAGTAAAAAATTGATTGATTGAAAAGTATAACTATTACTTTTTTTTTAATGAATTTGTGTTTAAAATCATTTTATAAATTTGCAACAAATTGAAGGTTATGTTGAACTTAAAAACTTATAACTTTATTTTGAGGTAATACTAACATAGATCTTCACCCTACAAAAAAAAAATTGAGACATAATTAATATACTATGCCGATTTCAAGGTTAACATTGTTTACAATAACGCCATCTTGAAATACTACGAATGGAATGAATGTAAGTTAAATGTGGAAATGTTTATGGTTTTAATGTTTGCTACTAAAATTTATGCACTTACGTTCCTCTTTCACAATCATATATAACAATGGATTCATCATCACTACTAGAGATCAAAGTTTCGCCATTGTGATGAAAGTCTATACTGTTAATCCGATCAGTATTTTCTCGAAATACTTTAGCAACTTTAAAGCTCCGAACTACGTTTTCTATTAATCTCATAATGTGCATTAGGAATTTTTTCTGAAAGTTCGCCTAATCAAAAAGTATATTTTGAATTACTTTATGTTCACATTTCTCATAAAACCCGTCACACGCTAGACAATTTGCCGACAATGGCGGGAAACTAGGGTAACGCCTATTTACGAGTAAAATAAAATAGAAAAAAAGTATTGCTTGTGTTTCTCAGCAGTGTTATTCATATGAATATGATTTGTAATTCTTCCCCCTGAAAGCTATATCTTAAAAATTTACCCACAACTAAATGAACGAAATAACAGCCGAAAACTTAAGTTAACTATAACCAGTTTGAAATAAATTGGATGAATTACTATGATTGGTTAGAATTATTTATAGAATACTACTAGATGATTTTGGGGAAATAATTTAATTTCTATAAGAAAAAAATTACAATTGGGAATTTTTTCAAAAAATATCTTTTAAATATTTTTTCTAAATGGGTTTAAAAACTATTGATATTAATAATAATTGTTTTAAAGATTTTTTAAGACACACGTTACATTTTTTAATTCAAATTGTTATGAATTCTAAATTAACTACTTTAAATTCAGACAAAGAAATTTTTCAAATCGGTTTGTTTTCTAAAGGCTCGTTCCCACCGAGGCGAGAGACGTGAAGATGCAAGAGGCAAGCGACCAAATTTTTTCGACCTCTTCACAGCGAAACGTCAGAAATAGCATTACGCATAGTGAAAAACCGCTTGAGTTGAAAGTTGGGCTACTCAACGCGGCGAACTGCAAACCGGTTTCAGGCGACCGCGGTGAGTTCAAATTTTGGTCGCTTGCATCTTGTCGCCTTGGTGAGCACGAGCCTTAACGTTTCTCCTCATTGGTATGTGATTTTTTCCCCTCTTATTCTGTCTTAATCTCTTTCTCTATTTGATTTCTTTGATTCTATGTTATTATTTTGTATAAAATGAGTAGCTAAATTCTAGAATTCTTTTTTAGAACATTTAGCTAAATTCTAGAATTCTTTTTTAGAACATTTAGCTAAATTCTAGAATTCTTTTTTTTTCTTCTGTATTTTACTGTGTAGGCGCAGAATTGTTCGGGCTTTTTTAGCTACGAGCGTTTCTCACTGCCTTTACTCAGTAAAGTGCATATTTATTTTATGTTTTAGTCACTAGTTTTTTTAAATATTTGGTTTTGTTTATTCTATTCTATTATGGCTGTTGTCAAAGGAGTTTCGCTCTCCTCAAACAGTACAATCATGTCTCTCTCCCCTGCTGACCAATCAACCAGTATGCTTCATTTGATTGACGTTAATACTAACCCGACAGCGTTTAACTTTATTCAAGAAATTGATCAACTTAATATTAGCATCAACAATTTTTCATCATTCATTGAGTGCGAAAACCTCAATAATCATCTGAACATTATTGAAAATTGCTTAAAAATTGAACCTCAAATACCTAATTTAGATATTTTTTTGCAACTTACGCTTTCTAATATAACCAATAAAAACTTAAGGAAGCAAATGAGTCTCATCTTGGTGAAACTCAATGATTCAAACAACTCGGTAACT